>OY282641.1:57498579-58098579 GCA_958299015.1 Tetanocera ferruginea
ATATGTTTTCGATATTGTTTAAAATTAAAATTAATAGAAATCGTGCGTTTTTTAAAGTAAAATATTGTTCACAGTCCGATATAAAATAATAGCGCGTTTTTAAAGTAAAATTTCGTTAACCGTTTAAACGTAATAACATAAAATATAAAATAAAAAATCAAAATAACATCATAAAACAACACCACATCAATACCATACAAAAAAAATTTTTTCTTGTAAGTTTTGTGTTTTTTTAAATTTTAGAATTTATATTTTTACATATTTTTCATTATTTTTTGCTTTAAAAAATTTTTTTTGTAAGTTCTGTGTTTTTTAAATTTTTGGAATTTATAATTTTTACATATTTTTCATTATTTTTTTGCTTTAAAGAATTCGGTTTTTTTGTAGATATTTTTTTAAGTAAAAATTTAATAAGTGAATGAATTATGAATGTGTGAATTTTTGAATGTTCTGTGAATGTTTTTTTTAGATAAAAAAGTTTGTTATGTTATATTTTATATAATTTTTCTCTCAGACAATTTCGATTAGATTTAGCTTTTTTCGAATGCGATGCATTCAGTTTTTAGAGGCTTTGTTAGATTCTATTAGAAAAAATCCTTCTGATGAGACTACTTGGCGGTAGTCGAAAAAACGTTTTAAAGGTAGCCCATGCGCCTTCACGGCAAGGGTTAGGTTTTAGGTCGTTTTATCCACTAAAAATTGAATTCATCGGGTTGCATATTTTTCTTCTTTTTTTCAGCATTTTCCATTTGTTTTCAGCTAAATTTTTATTTTTTTTCAGCAATTCTTTTTCATTTTTTCCAATAAAAATTCTTACCAAAAAAACATAACTCACCACCTTTTTTTGCATGTTTTTCCCACCCACATAATATGGTTAGTTTATTTCATATTGAAAAATATTGTCGGTATAAAGATTTTCAACGAAAAGTTACAATCGGCAATATTCGTCAATATGGTTATTTTTATATATATAGATTGATTTTTATGGTCTCATTTGGGATTTAAAGTGCCGTAAGATTCAATATGAAAATATTGATATTTTAAATGGTATTTTTTATTCAAGGATGGGAGCATGAAGGTCTAATTTATTAATATATATTTTTTAATATATTCTTTATATATTTATATGACCAAGGATGAGCACGAGTTATGTGTGTCTCATTGTTGGTTATTTTTACTTTGTATTCCATATTGAACAATGTTGTTAGTATGTTATAACTGACAACATTTGCCGATATGCCTAAGTATATTATTTTATTTTGTATCCCATATTGAACAATGTTGTTGGTAAGTTATAACTGACAACATTTGCCGATATGTCTAAGTACATTATTTTATTCTTTTTAGGTATTTTATTATATTATTAAAAATACCTTCATAGAAAACTGTAGTTTTAAATCAAAGATGAGAACGCGTTAATGGTCTCATCTTTGGTTAGTCAATATTTGGTGAAATGAATTTATATTTTTTTCACCAAACATTGATAAGGTACAATACGAACAGTGACAGGACGTCAGTGGCTACTTTTTTATATTTTACCCGTCTCTAGCCCCCTAGGCAATGTGGTTTTGACACTTTGTAAATTTTACAAAGATTTTTTTTGCTTCTTTTTGAGATGCAGAGTGTCAGAAGCACCTTGCCAAACCAATATCAAAGAACTTGATTAAAGAGCAGACTGTCGAGATGAAGAGACACGAAGAAGATTAAGGAGAAACAGATGAAAAATTGTATCAGTTGGAACAAGAAAAGACTTCTTTACTCAAATCGTGCGTACGGAACACAGAAGAAATGAAAACGGCGTTTATTAATTTTTTAAATGCACATCCAGGGGGGAGAGCACCAAAATGATTAAATTATAATTTAATGTGCTGCTGTAATCGCATTCTTAAGATTTCCATGCTTTGTTGCTAAGTTGAGCTACGACCGTTGTAATAAAATAAAAGGAAAACTTCTTGTATTTTGTTTATGCTTCTATTTTCTGTATCTTATATGAATTTTTAAGCCATCTTCAGGATAAAAAAATTATGAACTGTGCCACAAATATGTGTAGTCAGTCAGCTATATTATTGTATATATTATATATATTTATTACATATATTTTCATATAAAGCTGACTGATGAAACATATTTTTGGCAGAGTTCATAATTTTTAAATCCTGAAGATGACTCAAAAATGAATATAAAATATAGAAAATGGAATCATAAACAAAATACAGGAAGTTCTCCTATTATTTTATTGCAACGGTCGTAGCTAATTTAAATTCGCAAATTTATATGAATGAAATAATAACATTTTGGTTTACATAAAATAAATGAAGAAAATGTAAAGAAAAATAATTTAATTTTTAATAAACTGGGGAGCAAAATGACACTGCAAAAGTTTCGGCACATTCGATATAAATTTGTAGATGAGTTTAGGAGTTATCTAATTCAAAAATCTACAAACTGGTGAAAAAAGAAAAGTTTGGACAAGTACTTTGATGATAGATTATCAAATCTAAGTCCCAAAACGATGACCTCAAAAAAGTTGCACAGTATAATTAATTTTAAAAAATTAACTCACATATATATGAAGCGATGTCTTGCCTGATGATTTCTGCTCTGGAGCCCGTATAATAATTCCTTATTATACTTATAAAGGTATTAATTCCTTATTATGCTTAGTTGAAATCTCTGTAGCACAAGATGGTAATCGTCGGTAATCGGCTAAGTAACCAGATGGTAATCGGTTCGGTAATCGACTGGTAACCAGATGGTCATCGGTACGGTAATCGGCTGGTAACCAGATGGTAATCGGTTCGGTCATCGGCTGATACCAGATGGTAATCGATTCAGTAGTCGGTTGGTAAACAGGTGATAAGTGGTTCGGTAATCGGCTTGTAACCAGATAGTAAGCAGTAAAGTAATCGGTTGGTAACTGGACCTAGAAGTAGATTGTTCTTCATTAGTATAAGAATTCAATGTTTAGTATGGTCACTTGATGTTGGATCGGCCTGCACAACCTGGCTAGGCCACTCCATGGTAACGAGCTACTTAGCCGTGCAGAGCAGAGGGCCGCAGAGCATGACAGCAATTATATACAACGATGACTTTGCCATAAAGAGCAGAGGACGGCAGCAGAGGACGGCTATGTATTAAGCCATTCAGAGCAAAGGGCGGCAAAAAATATATAGCTAGAGTAATCAGTACAAACTGGCCGGTTACTCTGGTGGAGTGCAACCAAAAATTAACGTAATCAGCACAATCTGGCCGTATTACGCTATGAACAACGTAATCAGCACAATCTGGCTGTATTACGCTATGAATAATGTTCTACTTACCCAGAAGTAAATTGTTGTTCTATCTATTTACAATTGAAATTGTTGCGTCTTGTGGGCGCAACTGCAATCCTTTGTTGTAAGGATTATTCGATCAGGCACATGAACCTGCTCGAGTTCTTATTGATTAATTATTCAAGATTATAAAGACCGTATGTGGTGACCGTGGCATGCAGGTTAAGTGTGTGGCTTAACATGTTCGGAGCCCGGGTTCGATCCCCAGCCGCGGCGAAAAGTTTTTTCAATAAAAAATTTTTCTAATCGGTCACCACCTCTCTGCAGACAATGGCAAACCTCAGAGAGTAAATAATGCCATGTAAAGCTTCTTTAGAACATGAACTTTAGCCGTTCGGAGTCGGCATAAAAAATGTAGGTCCAGTTCTCGGTCAATTGTGTGCAAACATTTAATAACACTCACAACACAATTGATCATAAGAATCTCGGTCAAAGTCCTTTCAAGGGCTGAAATGGCCAATTTGTTTTTTTTTTTTGTTTTTTTTTTTATAAAGAATTATTATTTTGTTTATTTGTTAATTGGTTAACTAGGCACTTGAACCTATTCAACCCGCTTGATTGATTGGTTAACCAGGCACTTGAACCTATTCAGCCCGCTTGGAAATAATTACAACCTCTTCAAGGTGTTGCTTTTGAATATCACCGAGTATAATGACACTATGTGACGAAATCGACCAAAAAAGAAAGCACAAGCAAACCTTATAGAAATTCTTAAAGAGGATCATGTTGTGAGTTCATCGCACCTTGTCAGACTTCTCAATGTCGTCACAATTTTTTGTAATTAATTTTTCAAGTTGAAGTGTTCAAATTTTGTTATGCCGACTTTCATTGAATTTTTACAGCCATTTACCTTGTCGGAAATAAAAACAAAATTGCACTTCTTTTCAGTAGAATTTCACTTAGAATAAGACTATATAAAAAGAAATTTGATTTAATACACAATGAAGCGTGTAGCGAAGCAAATTCTTTAGTGTTTCGTTAATTTCACAAAAATATTCATGTTTCTATGAATTTTTTTGACATAATGTTGCATGAAAAACATTATTATTTTCACTTAAACTCATTGCGCATGTTTGTACCATTTCATTGAACTAAAATATATCAAAATCGGTTGAGAATTAGCTGATTGGTGGCAATTTTAACGTTTTTTTTTCGTCATAAAACACCGATTCTCTTGTATAGGCTTGCTATTACACAAAGTGTTGCCATTTCGTCAAATCTTAACCGATTTTGATCATCTTTGAGTCGTTGGAAAGAAGGTATGGTAAGTGACATAAAAAAATACAAAAAATAAAAATGGGTACTGAAAAAGCTGTAACGTGAAATTAAGCGGGTTCTATATTGACAGTTAGTTAAAGTTCTATATTGACAATATCACTTACCAATCCTTCTTTCCAACGACTCAAAGATGACCAAAATCGGTTAAGATTTGGCAAAATGGCAACACTTTGTATAAAAGCAAGGGAATCGGTGTTCTATGTCGAAAAAAAAAAAACGTTAAAATTGCCACCAATCAGCTAATTCTCAACCGATTTTGATATATTTGAGTTCAATGAAATGGTACATATACGTGCAATGAGTTTAAGTGAAAATAACAATGAGTTTTTGTGAAAATAATAATTTTTTTCATGCAACATTATGTCAAAAAAATTCATAGAAACATGCTTTTTTTGTGAAATTAACGAAACACTAAAGAATTTGCTTCGCTACACGCTTCATTGTGTATTAAATCAAATTTCTTTTTATACAGTCTTATTCTACGTGAAATTCTACTGAAAAGAAGTGCAATTTAGTTTTTATTTCCGACAAGGTAAATGGCTGTAAAAATTCAATGAAAGTCGGCATAACAAAATTTGAACACTTCAACTTAAAAAATTAATTACAAAAAATTGTGACGACATTGAGAAATCTGACAAGGTGCGATGAACTCACAACATGATCCTCTTTAAGAATTTCTATAAGGTTTGCTTGTGCTTTTTTAGTCGTCACACCGTGTGATTACTACTTTATTTATAAGTTTTCTTTCTTATTATATACAATTATTTCCAAATATTGATAGTAAATTATGTTAAACTAATAAATAATATAAATGTATATGTGTATATAAAAATGAATTTACGCATAACAACAAAATGAAAAATTGACAAAAGCGGTTAAGCTGCCCTTGAAATATTGTTCATCACATTGCACTTAAGAATTGTATTACAAAATAGCCACACTGGCAAAACAGATGAAGAATATCAACTACACTCATATGTCGGTTATTTTTGCAAGCTCCGCTTTTTTGGCACTTACTGGCTAGCCTTGTTGTTTTGTGTTTTGCTGTTATGATAACCTATTTGTGTGCCTACAACTACTTATAAATAACTTATTGTTGTTGCTCGGAACTAACAAATTCTTATTGTTGTTGTTCGGAACTGAACAGAAACCAATTGTGAATTCTAACACTGAATGTAATTTAGTGTTACTGAATGTAATTTGATTAAAGAGCAGACTGTCGAGATGAAGAGACACGAAGAAGATTAAGGAGAAACAGATGAAAAATTGTATCAGTTGGAACAAGAAAAGACTTCTTTACTCAAATCGTGCGTACGGAACACAGAAGAAATGAAAACGGCGTTTATTAATTTTTTAAATGCACATCCAGGGGGGAGAGCACCAAAATGATTAAATTATAATTTAATGTGCTGCTGTAATCGCATTCTTAAGATTTCCATGCTTTGTTGCTAAGTTGAGCTACGACCGTTGTAATAAAATAAAAGGAAAACTTCTTGTATTTTGTTTATGCTTCTATTTTCTGTATCTTATATGAATTTTTAAGCCATCTTCAGGATAAAAAAATTATGAACTGTGCCACAAATATGTGTAGTCAGTCAGCTATATTATTGTATATATTATATATATTTATTACATATATTTTCATATAAAGCTGACTGATGAAACATATTTTTGGCAGAGTTCATAATTTTTAAATCCTGAAGATGACTCAAAAATGAATATAAAATATAGAAAATGGAATCATAAACAAAATACAAGAAGTTCTCCTATTATTTTATTGCAACGGTCGTAGCTAATTTAAATTCGCAAATTTATATGAATGAAATAATAACATTTTGGTTTACATAAAATAAATGAAGAAAATGTAAAGAAAAATAATTTAATTTTTAATAAACTGGGGAGCAAAATGACACTGCAAAAGTTTCGGCACATTCGATATAAATTTGTAGATGAGTTTAGGAGTTATCTAATTCAAAAATCTACAAACTGGTGAAAAAAGAAAAGTTTGGACAAGTACTTTGATGATAGATTATCAAATCTAAGTCCCAAAACGATGACCTCAAAAAAGTTGCACAGTATAATTAATTTTAGAAAATTAACTCACATATATATGAAGCGATGTCTTGCCTGATGATTTCTGCTCTGGAGCCCGTATAATAATTCCTTATTATACTTATAAAGGTATTAATTCCTTATTATGCTTAGTTGAAATCTCTGTAGCACAAGATGGTAATCGTCGGTAATCGGCTAAGTAACCAGATGGTAATCGGTTCGGTAATCGACTGGTAACCAGATGGTCATCGGTACGGTAATCGGCTGGTAACCAGATGGTAATCGGTTCGGTCATCGGCTGATACCAGATGGTAATCGATTCAGTAGTCGGTTGGTAAACAGGTGATAAGTGGTTCGGTAATCGGCTTGTAACCAGATAGTAAGCAGTAAAGTAATCGGTTGGTAACTGGACCTAGAAGTAGATTGTTCTTCATTAGTATAAGAATTCAATGTTTAGTATGGTCACTTGATGTTGGATCGGCCTGCACAACCTGGCTAGGCCACTCTATGGTAACGAGCTACTTAGCCGTGCAGAGCAGAGGGCCGCAGAGCAAGACAGCAATTATATACAACGATGACTTTGCCATAAAGAGCAGAGGACGGCAGCAGAGGACGGCTATGTATTAAGCCATTCAGAGCAAAGGGCGGCAAAAAATATATAGCTAGTGTAATCAGTACAAACTGGCCGGTTACTCTGGTGGAGTGCAACCAAAAATTAACGTAATCAGCACAATCTGGCCGTATTACGCTATGAACAACGTTTTCAGCACAATCTGGCTGTATTACGCTATGAATAATGTTCTACTTACCCAGAAGTAAATTGTTGTTCTATCTATTTACAATTGAAATTGTTGCGTCTTGTGGGCGCAACTGCAATCCTTTGTTGTAAGGATTATTCGATCAGGCACATGAACCTGCTCGAGTTCTTATTGATTAATTATTCAAGATTATAAAGACCGTATGTATTGACCGTGGCATGCAGGTAAAGTGTGTGGCTTAACATGTTCGGAGCCCGGGTTCGATCCCCAGCCGCGGCGAAAAGTTTTTTCAATAAAAAATTTTTCTAATCGGTCACCACCTCTCTGCAGACAATGGCAAACCTCAGAGAGTAAATAATGCCATGTAAAGCTTCTTTAGAACATGAACTTTAGCCGTTCGGAGTCGGCATAAAAAATGTAGGTCCAGTTCTCGGTCAATTGTGTGCAAACATTTAATAACACTCACAACACAATTGATCATAAGAAGCTCGGTCAAAGTCCTTTCAAGGGCTGAAATGGCCAATTTGTTTTTTTTTTGTTTTTTTTTTTTATAAAGAATTATTATTTTGTTTATTTGTTAATTGGTTAACTAGGCACTTGAACCTATTCAACCCGCTTGATTGATTGGTTAACCAGGCACTTGAACCTATTCAGCCCGCTTGGAAATAATAACAACCTCTTAAAGGTGTTGCTTTTGAATATCACCGAGTATAATGACACTATGTGACGAAATCGACCAAAAAAGAAAGCACAAGCAAACCTTATAGAAATTCTTAAAGAGAATCATGTTGTGAGTTCATCGCACCTTGTCAGACTTCTCAATGTCGTCACAATTTTTTGTAATTAATTTTTTAAGTTGAAGTGTTCAAATTTTGTTATGCCGACTTTCATTGAATTTTTACAGCCATTTACCTTGTCGGAAATAAAAACTAAATTGCACTTCTTTTCAGTAGAATTTCACTTAGAATAAGACTTTATAAAAAGAAATTTGATTTAATACACAATGAAGCGTGTAGCGAAGCAAATTCTTTAGTGTTTCGTTAATTTCACAAAAATATTCATGTTTCTATGAATTTTTTTGACATAATGTTGCATGAAAAACATTATTATTTTCACTTAAACTCATTGCGCATGTTTGTACCATTTCATTGAACTAAAATATATCAAAATCGGTTGAGAATTAGCTGATTGGTGGCAATTTTAACGTTTTTTTTTCGTCATAAAACACCGATTCTCTTGTATAGGCTTGCTATTACACAAAGTGTTGCCATTTCGTCAAATCTTAACCGATTTTGATCATCTTTGAGTCGTTGGAAAGAAGGTATGGTAAGTGACATAAAAAAATACAAAAAATAAAAATGGGTACTGAAAAAGCTGTAACGTGAAATTAAGCGGGTTCTATATTGACAGTTAGTTAAAGTTCTATATTGACAATGTCACTTACCAATCCTTCTTTCCAACGACTCAAAGATGACCAAAATCGGTTAAGATTTGGCAAAATGGCAACACTTTGTATAAAAGCAAGGGAATCGGTGTTCTATGTCGAAAAAAAAAAAACGTTAAAATTGCCACCAATCAGCTAATTCTCAACCGATTTTGATATATTTGAGTTCAATGAAATGGTACATATACGTGCAATGAGTTTAAGTGAAAATAACAATGAGTTTTTGTGAAAATAATAATTTTTTTCATGCAACATTATGTCAAAAAAATTCATAGAAACATGCTTTTTTTGTGAAATTAACGAAACACTAAAGAATTTGCTTCGCTACACGCTTCATTGTGTATTAAATCAAATTTCTTTTTATACAGTCTTATTCTACGTGAAATTCTACTGAAAAGAAGTGCAATTTAGTTTTTATTTCCGACAAGGTAAATGGCTGTAAAAATTCAATGAAAGTCGGCATAACAAAATTTGAACACTTCAACTTAAAAAGTTAATTACAAAAAATTGTGACGACATTGAGAAATCTGACAAGGTGCGATGAACTCACAACATGATCCTCTTTAAGAATTTCTATAAGGTTTGCTTGTGCTTTTTTAGTCGTCACACCGTGTGATTACTACTTTATTTATAAGTTTTCTTTCTTATTATCAGGGCCGGATGAACCCTTGTCAGGACCCATAGGCAATGCAATTGTGTGGGCCCCTTTACCCTTTTCTAACTTTATAAAACACATTTTTTTCTACCACAATGCAATTATATTCATAAAAACGGATATTTTCTTATTAAATTACGAAGGTATGCCATCACCCTAAACAATAAAACAAATAAAGGAACGTAGTAGTATATTTATTGTATTGATTATACATAAAAAAAATACAATACAATTTCCGGTGGTTGGTGTTTTTAAAACTAAAGTAATTTTGTAAAGTACAATATGCTTAAACATTAACTCTTGTAACTTTTTTAGACACAAAATCGCTCAAAACATCTTGAAAGTTGACTTCTTCCCATACATCATTTTCAATCTCAATTATTGCCAATGAAATTAAACGGTTCTGAGCCATTGATGAACGAAGACAATTTTTTATTAGTTTTAATTTTGAAAAGTTCCGTTCAACCGTGGTGTTTGATGTCATCAGACTTCTATATATTTGCAATGTGATCATTACATTCGGAAAAGTTGAAAGTGCCATATTATCGATAATTAAATTATATGAAGTTTTCTCGGCATCTACTAATTGTAAGAAGAAGTACTTGAACTGCACCATCTCGTCTATAAACTCAGGTTCAATGTCCTCGGAATAATGTTTACAAAACTTTGTACAAGCCTCTTTAATATCATCGTTGGACTTTGTCATGAAATCTGTTAGAAATCCAAACAGAGAATTAATCTCCTGATAAGCTTCTAAGCGTCGCGACAATTCTGTATACAGCCTGTCGAGTACAGGCAAATAAGTTTCAATTTTTAATTTGTCTTTTCCTCTGAACACAACGTCTTCTGCAGATCCGTCATTGTGATGCCTTTTGCGTATACGTACACGCTGGTTTTCATCACTGTATTGGGTATCAGTTTTCCCATTTGCCTTCATCTCGTAATCGTCAAATAATTCTCGTTGTGAAAGCAAAAAATCTAAAAGCGATTTTAAAAGATCGACTGCCATTCGAAGTTCAATACTTGGTTTTTGTAAAGATATACTGACACTATTGTTTCGATCTAGTATAACAGCCCAGAATATTGCCATTACGGCATGTTCTTTTTTTTCCAAGTCTTTTAATAGACATCTGGCCTCGTGAATTGCTTATGGTGCCTGAGTCTCATCGTCAGTAATAGACTGCAAAGCTTTCTGGAAACTGTTGTAACCTTTTTGACAAAGCCTTAGTCGCATCTGCTCTTGCACACCACCTTGTATCGCATACTCTTTTTAGAACTAATGATGAGGATTGCTTACATTCATCAGCTTTTTCAAGATATTTGAGCATAATTGCCCAGCGATGAGTTGACGCTGAAAAAAAGTTGTATAGTGCTTGTACAAATCCGAAGAATGAGATTGCTCCAATACAACTCTCCGCAGCACGCAATCCAACCAAATTCAGTGAGTGCGCTTCACATGGAATGTAGTGTGCGAGGTGATTTATTTTCTTAATATGCGCTTGTAGGCCATTGTAAACACCAGACATATTTGACGCGTTATCGTAAGACTGGCCTCGCGCATTTTTTATATCAATGTTATATTGGTTTAAAAATTTTAAAATTGTGGCGGCTACTTCTTCCCCTTTATGACTAACTATAGGAATAAATGCAAGAAAACGTTGTGCTACATCTCCATTCGACTTAACATATCTCAGCACTACAGTCAACTGATCAGTATGAGATATTTCTGGTGTCGAATCGACGCTTATTGAAAAATACTTAGCTTCAATAATTTCATTAACAAATAATTTAAAAACCTTTCCTCCCAATATTTCAATAAGTTCCTGGCAAATCGTTGAAGACAAATATGATTGTCTTCCTCTGCCAACATTACCATATTTGGCTAAATGCGAACTAAGGAACGGATCATACTCTGCCAGTAATTCTAAAATTCCCAAATAGTTGCCGTTATGTTGAGAACCAACAATTTCGTCATCACCACGAAATGCTAACCCACGAGATGATAAAAATTTAATCTTTAAGACCACTCTTTGTAAAACTTTTATCCAATATTTTCTTTATTTGTTGAATGTTATTTCTAAAGAGGTGTCGATACTACCGCGAATATGTCGTCTACTAATCAGTGTTTGTACACATACTCGGTGCACTGCATTATTCTCATGGAAATGAATTCGTTGCGATGCATTTTTCCAATCAGAAAATCCAGTTTGAAAATGCGTTTGGTTATGAGCTTCACCAAAAAGAACTTCACGCTTTCCTCTACAACCGCTAAAGTAGCTGTTTCTTGATCCTGGTTAATCTGTTCAGAACACTCGCAAGGAATCTCTACTGGGTCCGCCGCCATAGTGTGGCTAGACATACTTGTTGTTGGTTGATTTTCCTTTGATTGGATACTAAATCCAAGTTGGAGAAGGTTTCGTGTCTTCTTTAATTCCTCATTACTCTTTTTTGCTGCTCTTGTTGCTTTTTACGTTTTTCCGAACCACTTAGGTGTTTTTTCTTTATGGGTTCCTCCGACATTGTGTTACTGAAACAAAAGCTAAGCCCGATTAGGGGGATTCGAGTGCGGACCTTAAATTTACATAAGGGCAGCATTATCATAGCATTGTACCCTACAGTTGGATAACTTAATTATTGAATTTATTAATTAAAACAAATTTTTTTGCAAAATTTTGTCTTGAGAATGATTTGGCGCCCCTTTGCGAGTGGCGTCCGGGGCATGATGACACCTCCTTCCCCCATCGCTACGCCACTGGTGAGTCACATTCAACATCGGCCCTTAAAATTTAACCACCCTTTATAAGCTGCTACCCTTTCTAAGAATCCCTTTATAAGAATCCTACGGAAATTGTTTGCGAAGTTTAATAAAAGTCCAAGAAAAAAATAAAATAATAAAAAGTTCGCCTTTTTGCCGTTATAGAAGTCAATAAGCGTGCTTTCATAAACTACGTAGTTTTCATAATGAGTTGATGTGAATCTTGCTACAATCTTAACATAAATTTGTGTTTTCATCAATATCGTCACAACAAAAATAAAGAGCTTTTCAGAAGAAGAATGATAAAAACTAAAAATAATTGTTTAGTTAAATAAATAAATTTTTTTCTTATATGTGAAATTTTTTTGAGAATTTTGGTAAAAGAAAATTTTTGGATGTGGCAACCCTGGCTGCAATACGAATGCGCATAAAAACAACAACATTCAAACGTAAGGTTGTGGCGATCGATGGTGCGTCAATAAAAAAACCAAACATTTAGAAACAAATTTGTTAAAATTATTGCTGTTACTAAGAGCGTGATGATGACATGAATCTTTTGTTTTGCCCTCTACCAAAAAGTGCTCAACGCGCCTTAAAAAAGTTTTCACTTAAAAAACAAGCGATTTGAGGATACAAATCTCAATCAATTTTCACTCGACAAAAAATTTTCAAATTTTTCTTTCCGTGAGCGGGGCCCCTCTCCGATGTGGGGCCCCTAGGCAGCTGCCTACACTGCCTTTGGGATAATCCGGCACTGCTTATTATACAAAATTATTTCCAAATATTGATAGTAAATTATGTTAAACTAATAAATAATATAAATGTATATGTGTATATAAAAATGAATTTACGCATAACAACAAAATGAAAAATTGACAAAAGCGGTTAAGCTGCCCTTGAAATATTGTTCATCACATTGCACTTAAGAATTGTATTACAAAATAGCCACACTGGCAAAACAGATGAAGAATATCAACTACACTCATATGTCGGTTATTTTTGCAAGCTCCGCTTTTTTGGCACTTACTGGCTAGCCTTGTTGTTTTGTGTTTTGCTGTTATGATAACCTATTTGTGTGCCTACAACTACTTATAAATAACTTATTGTTGTTGCTCGGAACTAACAAATTCTTATTGTTGTTGTTCGGAACTGAACAGAAACCAATTGTGAATTCTAACACTGAATGTAATTTAGTGTTACTGAATGTAATTTGATTAAAGAGCAGACTGTCGAGATGAAGAGACACGAAGAAGATTAAGGAGAAACAGATGAAAAATTGTATCAGTTGGAACAAGAAAAGACTTCTTTACTCAAATCGTGCGTACGGAACACAGAAGAAATGAAAACGGCGTTTATTAATTTTTTAAATGCACATCCAGGGGGGAGAGCACCAAAATGATTAAATTATAATTTAATGTGCTGCTGTAATCGCATTCTTAAGATTTCCATGCTTTGTTGCTAAGTTGAGCTACGACCGTTGTAATAAAATAAAAGGAAAACTTCTTGTATTTTGTTTATGCTTCTATTTTCTGTATCTTATATGAATTTTTAAGCCATCTTCAGGATAAAAAAATTATGAACTGTGCCACAAATATGTGTAGTCAGTCAGCTATATTATTGTATATATTATATATATTTATTACATATATTTTCATATAAAGCTGACTGATGAAACATATTTTTGGCAGAGTTCATAATTTTTAAATCCTGAAGATGACTCAAAAATGAATATAAAATATAGAAAATGGAATCATAAACAAAATACAAGAAGTTCTCCTATTATTTTATTGCAACGGTCGTAGCTAATTTAAATTCGCAAATTTATATGAATGAAATAATAACATTTTGGTTTACATAAAATAAATGAAGAAAATGTAAAGAAAAATAATTTAATTTTTAATAAACTGGGGAGCAAAATGACACTGCAAAAGTTTCGGCACATTCGATATAAATTTGTAGATGAGTTTAGGAGTTATCTAATTCAAAAATCTACAAACTGGTGAAAAAAGAAAAGTTTGGACAAGTACTTTGATGATAGATTATCAAATCTAAGTCCCAAAACGATGACCTCAAAAAAGTTGCACAGTATAATTAATTTTAGAAAATTAACTCACATATATATGAAGCGATGTCTTGCCTGATGATTTCTGCTCTGGAGCCCGTATAATAATTCCTTATTATACTTATAAAGGTATTAATTCCTTATTATGCTTAGTTGAAATCTCTGTAGCACAAGATGGTAATCGTCGGTAATCGGCTAAGTAACCAGATGGTAATCGGTTCGGTAATCGACTGGTAACCAGATGGTCATCGGTACGGTAATCGGCTGGTAACCAGATGGTAATCGGTTCGGTCATCGGCTGATACCAGATGGTAATCGATTCAGTAGTCGGTTGGTAAACAGGTGATAAGTGGTTCGGTAATCGGCTTGTAACCAGATAGTAAGCAGTAAAGTAATCGGTTGGTAACTGGACCTAGAAGTAGATTGTTCTTCATTAGTATAAGAATTCAATGTTTAGTATGGTCACTTGATGTTGGATCGGCCTGCACAACCTGGCTAGGCCACTCTATGGTAACGAGCTACTTAGCCGTGCAGAGCAGAGGGCCGCAGAGCAAGACAGCAATTATATACAACGATGACTTTGCCATAAAGAGCAGAGGACGGCAGCAGAGGACGGCTATGTATTAAGCCATTCAGAGCAAAGGGCGGCAAAAAATATATAGCTAGTGTAATCAGTACAAACTGGCCGGTTACTCTGGTGGAGTGCAACCAAAAATTAACGTAATCAGCACAATCTGGCCGTATTACGCTATGAACAACGTTTTCAGCACAATCTGGCTGTATTACGCTATGAATAATGTTCTACTTACCCAGAAGTAAATTGTTGTTCTATCTATTTACAATTGAAATTGTTGCGTCTTGTGGGCGCAACTGCAATCCTTTGTTGTAAGGATTATTCGATCAGGCACATGAACCTGCTCGAGTTCTTATTGATTAATTATTCAAGATTATAAAGACCGTATGTATTGACCGTGGCATGCAGGTAAAGTGTGTGGCTTAACATGTTCGGAGCCCGGGTTCGATCCCCAGCCGCGGCGAAAAGTTTTTTCAATAAAAAATTTTTCTAATCGGTCACCACCTCTCTGCAGACAATGGCAAACCTCAGAGAGTAAATAATGCCATGTAAAGCTTCTTTAGAACATGAACTTTAGCCGTTCGGAGTCGGCATAAAAAATGTAGGTCCAGTTCTCGGTCAATTGTGTGCAAACATTTAATAACACTCACAACACAATTGATCATAAGAAGCTCGGTCAAAGTCCTTTCAAGGGCTGAAATGGCCAATTTGTTTTTTTTTTGTTTTTTTTTTTTATAAAGAATTATTATTTTGTTTATTTGTTAATTGGTTAACTAGGCACTTGAACCTATTCAACCCGCTTGATTGATTGGTTAACCAGGCACTTGAACCTATTCAGCCCGCTTGGAAATAATAACAACCTCTTAAAGGTGTTGCTTTTGAATATCACCGAGTATAATGACACTATGTGACGAAATCGACCAAAAAAGAAAGCACAAGCAAACCTTATAGAAATTCTTAAAGAGAATCATGTTGTGAGTTCATCGCACCTTGTCAGACTTCTCAATGTCGTCACAATTTTTTGTAATTAATTTTTTAAGTTGAAGTGTTCAAATTTTGTTATGCCGACTTTCATTGAATTTTTACAGCCATTTACCTTGTCGGAAATAAAAACTAAATTGCACTTCTTTTCAGTAGAATTTCACTTAGAATAAGACTTTATAAAAAGAAATTTGATTTAATACACAATGAAGCGTGTAGCGAAGCAAATTCTTTAGTGTTTCGTTAATTTCACAAAAATATTCATGTTTCTATGAATTTTTTTGACATAATGTTGCATGAAAAACATTATTATTTTCACTTAAACTCATTGCGCATGTTTGTACCATTTCATTGAACTAAAATATATCAAAATCGGTTGAGAATTAGCTGATTGGTGGCAATTTTAACGTTTTTTTTTCGTCATAAAACACCGATTCTCTTGTATAGGCTTGCTATTACACAAAGTGTTGCCATTTCGTCAAATCTTAACCGATTTTGATCATCTTTGAGTCGTTGGAAAGAAGGTATGGTAAGTGACATAAAAAAATACAAAAAATAAAAATGGGTACTGAAAAAGCTGTAACGTGAAATTAAGCGGGTTCTATATTGACAGTTAGTTAAAGTTCTATATTGACAATGTCACTTACCAATCCTTCTTTCCAACGACTCAAAGATGACCAAAATCGGTTAAGATTTGGCAAAATGGCAACACTTTGTATAAAAGCAAGGGAATCGGTGTTCTATGTCGAAAAAAAAAAAACGTTAAAATTGCCACCAATCAGCTAATTCTCAACCGATTTTGATATATTTGAGTTCAATGAAATGGTACATATACGTGCAATGAGTTTAAGTGAAAATAACAATGAGTTTTTGTGAAAATAATAATTTTTTTCATGCAACATTATGTCAAAAAAATTCATAGAAACATGCTTTTTTTGTGAAATTAACGAAACACTAAAGAATTTGCTTCGCTACACGCTTCATTGTGTATTAAATCAAATTTCTTTTTATACAGTCTTATTCTACGTGAAATTCTACTGAAAAGAAGTGCAATTTAGTTTTTATTTCCGACAAGGTAAATGGCTGTAAAAATTCAATGAAAGTCGGCATAACAAAATTTGAACACTTCAACTTAAAAAGTTAATTACAAAAAATTGTGACGACATTGAGAAATCTGACAAGGTGCGATGAACTCACAACATGATCCTCTTTAAGAATTTCTATAAGGTTTGCTTGTGCTTTTTTAGTCGTCACACCGTGTGATTACTACTTTATTTATAAGTTTTCTTTCTTATTATACAAAATTATTTCCAAATATTGATAGTAAATTATGTTAAACTAATAAATAATATAAATGTATATGTGTATATAAAAATGAATTTACGCATAACAACAAAATGAAAAATTGACAAAAGCGGTTAAGCTGCCCTTGAAATATTGTTCATCACATTGCACTTAAGAATTGTATTACAAAATAGCCACACTGGCAAAACAGATGAAGAATATCAACTACACTCATATGTCGGTTATTTTTGCAAGCTCCGCTTTTTTGGCACTTACTGGCTAGCCTTGTTGTTTTGTGTTTTGCTGTTATGATTACCTATTTGTGTGCCTACAACTACTTATAAATAACTTATTGTTGTTGCTCGGAACTAACAAATTCTTATTGTTGTTGTTCGGAACTGAACAGAAACCAATTGTGAATTCTAACACTGAATGTAATTTAGTGTTACTGAATGTAATTTGATTAAAGAGCAGACTGTCGAGATGAAGAGACACGAAGAAGATTAAGGAGAAACAGATGAAAAATTGTATCAGTTGGAACAAGAAAAGACTTCTTTACTCAAATCGTGCGTACGGAACACAGAAGAAATGAAAACGGCGTTTATTAATTTTTTAAATGCACTTCCAGGGGGGAGAGCACCAAAATGATTAAATTATAATTTAATGTGCTGCTGTAATCGCATTCTTAAGATTTCCATGCTTTGTTGCTAAGTTGAGCTACGACCGTTGTAATAAAATAAAAGGAAAACTTCTTGTATTTTGTTTATGCTTCTATTTTCTGTATCTTATATGAATTTTTAAGCCATCTTCAGGATAAAAAAATTATGAACTGTGCCACAAATATGTGTAGTCAGTCAGCTATATTATTGTATATATTATATATATTTATTACATATATTTTCATATAAAGCTGACTGATGAAACATATTTTTGGCAGAGTTCATAATTTTTAAATCCTGAAGATGACTCAAAAATGAATATAAAATATAGAAAATGGAATCATAAACAAAATACAAGAAGTTCTCCTATTATTTTATTGCAACGGTCGTAGCTAATTTAAATTCGCAAATTTATATGAATGAAATAATAACATTTTGGTTTACATAAAATAAATGAAGAAAATGTAAAGAAAAATAATTTAATTTTTAATAAACTGGGGAACAAAATGACACTGCAAAAGTTTCGGCACATTCGATATAAATTTGTAGATGAGTTTAGGAGTTATCTAATTCAAAAATCTACAAACTGGTGAAAAAAGAAAAGTTTGGACAAGTACTTTGATGATAGATTATCAAATCTAAGTCCCAAAATGATGACCGCAAAAAAGTTGCACAGTGTAATTAATTTTAAAAAATTAACTCACATATATATGAAGCGATGTCTTGCCTGATGATTTCTGCTCTGGAGCCCGTATAATAATTCCTTATTATACTTATAAAGGTATTAATTCCTTATTATGCTTAGTTGAAATCTCTGTAGCACAAGATGGTAATCGTCGGTAATCGGCTAAGTAACCAGATGGTAATCGGTTCGGTAATCGACTGGTAACCAGATGGTCATCGGTACGGTAATCGGCTGGTAACCAGATGGTAATCGGTTCGGTCATCGGCTGATACCAGATGGTAATCGATTCAGTAGTCGGTTGGTAAACAGGTGATAAGTGGTTCGGTAATCGGCTTGTAACCAGATAGTAAGCAGTAAAGTAATCGGTTGGTAACTGGACCTAGAAGTATATTGTTCTTCATTAGTATAAGAATTCAATGTTTAGTATGGTCACTTGATGTTGGATCGGCCTGCACAACCTGGCTAGGCCACTCTATGGTAACGAGCTACTTAGCCGTGCAGAGCAGAGGGCCGCAGAGCAAGACAGCAATTATATACAACGATGACTTTGCTATAAAGAGCAGTGGACGGCAGAATGTCAGAGTGCCGAGCACAATCCGGCTAGGCTATTCCCTACCAACCATATATTTAGCCGTGCAGAGCAAAGGGCGGCAGAATGTCAGAGTGCCGAGCACAATCCGGCTAGGCTACTCCACACCAACTATATATTAAGCCATGCAGAGCAGAGGGCGGTAGAACGTAATGGTCGTGAGTGACCTGGTGTCAGAGTACCCAGCACAATGTGGCCGGGCCACTCCGTGCCAACTATGTATTAAGCCATGCAGAGCAGAGGGCGGCAAAAAATATATAACTAGAGTAATCAGCACAAACTGGCCGGTTTCTCTAGTGGAATGCAACCAAAAATTAACGTAATCAGCGCAATCTGGCCGTATTACGCTATGAACAACGTAATCAGCACAATCTGGCTGTATTACGCTTTGAACAATGTTCTACTTACCTTGAAGTAGATTGTTGTTCTATCGAGCCTGTTGCGCACTCTTATATTCTTTACAATTGAAACCAATTGTGAATGCTTACACTGAATGTAATTTTTTCCTGCCGTTGTCATACTTGCTACTCTGTTGTTGTTGTTATTATTGTTGGCTGGTGTCTGTAATTTAATATTCCGTTCGTTTTTGTTGTCTTAGCTTCGGTTATTGTGTGTTGGTTTTGTTGTTGCTGTTATTGTTGGCTGGTGTCTGCGAGTAAGATTTTTGTCGTTGTTGTTGTTTTAGCTTTCGCCAAAGCTGGTGTCTAAAAATAAAAACTGTGTCGTTGTTGTTGTTATCGCTGTCTTGTGCTTGCATGTAGGTCTTATTAAATTAATACTAGCAATACCCGGCGCGCGTTGCTACGCCTTAGACAAACACATTTACTTTATCTGTTACTTCAAACCCTATTGGATCAAAAATGTAGCTTGTATGAGGAGGCACACCCACTTGTCCAAATCTCGGCCCAGTTTTCTAGTAGAAGGACATTCCCAAATGGTAACTCCACTCTGAATTTCAATGCTTAGCGGCTTTAACTTCCAAAGCTATTTGATACCATAAAATTGGCTTGTATGGGCGGAGTCACACCCCGTTTTCCAATGCCCGTGCTATTTTTTTGGTCGAAAGACATGGCCAAAAATTATTTTTATACTGAGCTTAAATGTTATAAGACATGTAGTACCAAAGCTATTCGACATTAAAGAATTGAACTGTATGGTTGGTGCCACGCTCCATTCTCCAATGCTTGCTGAAATTCCAGTCGAAGGACACGACTAAATAATATATTCGTTCCGAGTTTCACAAATGTGCGACTTATATTTCGAAAGTTATACTGAAAAGTTTGAATGCTTTAAAGTGTCACGCCCCTTTTGCAACGGCTTTAAAATGTTACCAGTAAAACAGCATGTGGATATTGAACTGGAATACCGAATTTTGGAGCTGTGCAACATGTAATTCTAAAGCTATGTGATATCGAAAATTATGGTTGTATTGGAGTTTCCACGCCCCCATGTTCTATCAGTACCAAACTTCACAGGAGCACTCTCAAGATTTTGCTTGAGTTTCCCTGAAAATTTCATACAATCAAATTTTAATATACATAGAAGATGTTAACAGCTTATTTAACATATGCTTAACTTATGCAGCCTTATTAATATTATTATTCAAAAACTAATAATAACCATTCAAAAGTTGAATTATAATATTAAGGTTCAACTAAAACAACCGGAGACCAATGCAAATGCATTTTTTATAATGCTTTTATAAAAAACAGAGAAACCAACCAACTTGAGAAATTCCTCCTTTTTGAAGTCGGTTAAAAATATAAAATATGCTTTGCACACCAATCACAATAACCACTGTTTTGTGCAACATTTATTAACAGGCGAAATACAAAAATTTTCGGCTTCTGTTCGGAACAAAATCGAAAATCCAACTAAATTAAACGCTATATAGGTATTCCTCTAAATTTATGGTTACCATTTTGGTACAACTTTATTTCATAGTACCAACCTATCTGATTTTAAAAAAGACGTTGGAAAATAAAAACAAAAATTATTTTCTGATGCGTCCAACATAAATCTATTGAAAAGGTAAAGGAAATCTATTTAATAAGGCTGTATGTATGAAAATAATTTCTGCCCAGATATAATGGAATATTTGTATACTGAAACAACAATAAACTACAACAATAAAAAATTGTATCCCCCATTTCATGGTGAGATTTCAATGTATTTATATTTCTCTCTGAGCAAGAAGTTGACAGCAAACAAAGTAGCTAGTGGTGCCATAAAAACAAATTTTAAATCTGAACTATTGTATTTAGCTTTCAATCCGTCGAGATTGCGTTATTGTCGATGAATAAAATTTGCAATTAATAACAAAATAATACTTCGGTTATATATCAGGCATAACAGGAAAAAGATTTTTTGACTCTAAATATGTATACACAATTCAAGTCTGAAAACCATAACAAATACGATGTCAGATTGTTGGCAACATTGCTCAAGAGACCAAACTGAGAGCAACTCCCCACACAACTTGGCAGCCGTGCGGTGTGGTGAGTTAATCTCACAGCCAGAGCTTAAGCACTGGTTTTCTGCTGCTTGTTGTGCTGCTTAAAACACATAAAAATACATGAATTCTTAAATAGTTAAAGAAAAAGTTTTGTAAAAAACGTAGTACCCTGTTTCAATTTCACTTATCATAGCAATTGAAGAGTGAAAAAATTATAAAAATCGGTTCAGCGGTTATTGAGAACACGTCGCACCAAATCCATGAGTCTGATTTTATATAATAGTATAGATGCCTGCAGGTAAGTAGCTTAGATTATTTTGAATAATAAGAACCTTACTTAAATAAATTTAATATTAAAGATATTTTATATTAAATATTAAAGATATATTAAATTAAAATGCAGTAAGTGTATTTTGTGGTGACCGTGGCATGCAGGTTAAGTGTGTGGGTTAGCATGCTCGGAGCCCGGGTTCGATCCCCAGCCGCGGCGAAAAGTTTTCAATAAAAAATTTTTCTGATCGGTCACCACCTCTCTGCAGACAATGGCAAACCTTAGAGAGTAAAACTGCCATGTAAAGCTTCTTGAGAACATGAACTTTAGCCGTTCGGAGTTGACAAAAACATGTAGGTCCAGTTCTCGGTCAATTGTGTGCAAACATTTAATAACACACACAACACAATTGATCATAAGAAGTTCGGTCAAAGTCCTTTCAAGGGCTGAAATGGCCAATTTGTTTTTTTGTTTAAGTGTATTTTGTAACGTTACGTTAAAATGTAAAGCACAGCAAGTTTTAATAATCAGAGTGGCATTTGCCACATTATTGTCGATTCCCTTTCTTATACGCCAGAAACGCGCTTAAAGAGTAGCGAAAGCATTTTCAACAACCCTTCTACTTTTGAGAGTTCGTAGTTACATTTTTTTTCATTTCGGTTTGCTGAAGAGAGTAGGGGTAAGGTTTCATTATCCTTGGCGAAAATCGGTAGACTGAATCGCCTAACATATATATTGGGACATCAACGTTGCAGATTGTTTTACTCATTTCGTCCAAAAAATAACACTGAGAAAGTTGCTGCTTGAGTAATGATTTTTCGAAAATCATTGCGTGAATCATTACATCTACCTGGACTTCCAACGTTGATGTACATGAACCGATATATGTAATAATATTTTTGGTTAATTAAGCTTTATTACTATTTTTTTTGTATGTAGACCTTTATACGTACCTATAGTCAACCAGTGCTAAAAGAACCGTAGAATACCATCCTTTATAATTAAAATAGTCAATACCATCCTGCGCTTTAGGATGCACTTCAATATGGCAACCATCTGAATTATTTTATAGAGATGCAATTTATATCAGAATTTAACAAATTAAGTGAAAATTTACCTATTGCACCAATGCATTGAGGAAAGCCTAAAGTCTCAAAACCTTTAACACAATCAACAATTGTATTTCTGGTGAGAGGAAACTGGTTCATATACAGTGGCCTTAATGAATTCCAGGTTAGTTTGCAAAACTCGAGCACAATTTCACATACTGTGGATTTGCCAACACTCCGAAAAGGTTCCCTAGTGGAATTTGCGTTTCTCTAGTGGAATTGCCTTTCGAAGATTCGTGTCCTTTTTCTGAAAGTTATTTAGCAATCCACACAAGCATTAAAAATTGCTTCGATTCATTGTTTTTGAAAAGTCTTCGTCGTTAACCTCGCAATCCAACTCCCAAAAAGATTTTGTTCGATCCTGCAAAAATAATAAATTGAGAATTGAGTAGTCGCACATATGGGAGTGGTTGTGTGATGGTGCGCAGCTCATATGTACGCTATTCCACAAAAAGAGTTGTTGGCATCTAACGTCCATTTCTGTGGCAGGCTTAAAACAGAACAGCTGATGATGGCAACAAAATAACTTTGCTGCTATTGTCTGGGAGCCCTGTGATTATAATAATGATGATTATAATAATGTCTCTTACAACAAAACGACATTGCGATAAAATTCTGGTGGAAAATGCAAGAAGTATCAACTGCTGTATTCTTGAGTTGGTTATATTTATTTGCAGATTCTTGATAATTTTTTTAATGACCGACGTTTAATTTTGTGTTCCGTACACTTTCTGCTGTAAGCTTGATCCTGTTTTTACGCGGGAATGTTAAACGCGTATTTTTTTTAGGCTGTTCCTTAAATCTTCTCCAGTTACTTTATTAACGCGGTTTTACTTTTTATACGCGATTTTTCTGTTGTTCCTTTGTTTGTTGTTACTCCATAGTATCGTCTGTTGTGAACAAAAATTTTTAAAAAGCAGCCCTGGAGTTTATAGTCATAAAAATTTTGGAAAAAATTAGAAGCGGAGAAAAGGTCTTGGCTATTGCTAAACGCCGTAAAGTAAACGAATAAACAATTCGAACTATTAAAAAGAAAGAAAAAGCTATGCGCAATGCAGTTTCAGCCAGCGCAGCAAATTGCTCAAATTCGTTTAATGCAAGGGACATAGTAATGATCAAAATGGAGCGCGCGTTAGCGTTTTGGCTGGAGGATCACGTCCATAAAAGATTACCATAGACACAAGAGCTATCAAGCAAAAGGCAATGCAATTTTATGAATGCATTAATCATGAGGAGCCGTCTACTTCAGACGCAACAAAGAAGTCCACATTTTCTGCAAGCAATGGTTAGCTCAAAGGGTTCCTGAAACGAAATTCACTACATGACGTCAAAATACGTGGTGAAGGTGCATCAGCGGATGAAAAAGCTGCAAGGAAATTTCCCAAATATTGAGTGAAGTCATTGATTCTAGAGGTTATGTTGCAGATCAACTTTTTAATGCTGACGAGACAGCGTTATTTTGGAAGAAAATGCCTAGTCGCAAATATATTTCCAAGCACGAAAATCCATCCATTTCCAAGCCACGAGCCTTAAAAGGTATATCTTCTTTGCAATTTTATTTTAGGACTAACTTTCTGTTTTCTAGGAGCGGATATAAACAAATTGCCGGTCTATTGGATGGCTAACAAAAAAGCTTGGGTTACGGCCTCTTTTTTAAGGAATGGATTAAAAATGTTTTATCCCCGAGGTGCGGGAATATCTTTTCTACAAAAAACTTGACTATAAAGTCCTACTGCTAATTGATAATGCTCCTAGACACCCATTTATTGAGCATTAAAACATTGAAATCATGTTTCTATCGCCAAACACAACATCATTTATCCAGCCACTTGACCAGGGGATTATTGCAGCATTTAAGTCTTATTACGTAAAACATTCTTTTCAATATATTTTGGACCAAATAGAAAATGACTCTGACTTAAATGTGGTTTCTGCATCGAAGGCATATACAATAAAAAACTGCATTGACTTTGTCAAGCACGCAGTAAAAGAAATAAAAAAACCACTCTTAATAAATGCTGGAAAAATGTCTAGAATGATGTCACATTGCAAAATGAAACTGTAAGCGAAAGCATAAGCTGACAGCAAGTGTAATTAAACAAGGCTTGCAAAAAGCAAAGGATCTAGAAGATTATTTCATAGATCACGACACCAATGTTGAACACTGCACCGTATTTTGCTGTGAATTAAAAAAAGCAAAAAATAAGAAAACTCAGCGCTTAATGACTGATTTTTTCAAGACTTAAGTACAAATGTAATACGAAGTGGTAAATGCTATTTTTCTATTTTTTTTTCTTTACTTTTGTATCAGTGAATTGTTCCTTTTTTTATGCAAGTGCTCTTATTTGTTTATGATTTCGTTTTGTTTTAAAAAATGTGAGCATCGGTGTATATATCCGACAGCAAAATATGTTTTAAATTGAGTTGGTACGAGTTAGACTATTCCTATGAAATTTTTTCATCGCGAATAGTGATTTTGCGCGGTGTTTTTCAAAAAAGAGTCCGCATTAGCAGTTTTCTATGAAAACTTGTTTTTTTATACTCGTTTTTTAACGCGATATTTTTGTGGTCCCAGTATACCGCGTAGAAACAGGACCAAGTGTATATTTCATTCAGCTTCATCACCAATCCCGTATATTCTTCATATGTATATTACAAAAAAATTAATACGCGACGAACAATCAATATCCATATTTATTGTTTTATTATCAATTAAAAGTTATTAATATATTTTAACATAACCAAAGAGTAAAACAAAAAAAAAATCAAATATACGTCAAACGACATTACTTTAATTTAGTACGAACGCTCACAATTTCGATCGAAATCATCACACAAATGTACGCAATTTTCGCCCAGTACGAACGTACTATAAGTTGAGTTGTAAGACATCATAGCGGCCTAAATGTGGGTTTTGACCATAGATGCAAAGCTGAATTCACACTAAAAATCACTTAAGCCTAGGACTATGTTCGATTTCGTGAAATTTCACTTTCAACAGCCATTTATTTGTTGCGTGAAAATTTTGACAGATATTTTATTGCGAACGAACAGCTGGTGATCAGCTTAAAAATTTCGACAAGAAGTAAATAAATAGCCACAATTTGTTAGAGGGAAAGCAGAAATTATTCAAGTTCTTTAATTTTTATTATTTGTCATTATATAAATACAAAATAAATACTTATACAAGTATGCATGATGTGTTTTGTTGTGGAGCAGGCATAAGTTTATGCATTAGTTTATGGCCTGCAAGCTGCGAAGTTTTCCGACAGCCAACACCGCGGAAAGGTGCATCCGTATTGACAATTTCCTACAACTGCAATTATTAATTGCAAAAATTTAGAAATAGTACAAAAATATAATTTTAATTAGAAACATTGTTCTTTTGCTTGCGCTTTTTTCTTTACTGGTATGGCAACTGTCACTTTTCACGGCAAAAGAAATGGTCGGTTCAATTAAATTGCCGTGAAAACAATGTTGCTAGATCAGAGGTGCACACAAGAGCTTCGGGGAGAAGCTCGGCTTTCACAGACAAGTCGTGTGTTCGAAGCTGCCAAACTTTTGCGACGCTAGCCTTGAATCAGATTGCGTTTGATCTCCACGCAGTAAGCATCTTATGCGCAAATTGTTATGTTGAATTTTTGTCTTGTACACACATACTTAGACAAAAAAATTGCACTTGTGTTCGAAGCTCTGCCAACGCTCTGCATAACTGTGCTAGGTGCATGTTGCGGAATATACTTCTAGATTTTCCGCAGTGAAGCATAGTACAGCTTTGACGAAAACGTTTTGAAATTTTCACGGTTGTTTCACAGCTGTCATTTTTTGTATGCAGATTTGAGTGGAATTTCACGTGAAGCCGAACAGAGTACTATGCTTTAGTTGAAAAATCTCCCAAAATATCACAGAGAATAATGCCGCATTTCCATGCAGTCTTCTACGATCTCCCACAATCACATTTTTTGTAAGAAAGAATGAGCATGCGAACCCTATCTTATGGAATTGGCTATTGTTAGTGTGAAACAGGCATACATTTTTTATTTTTATAGCATGTGATATCCTCTGTGATTTCATGAGATACTAGAAGATAGAAAAAGTTCAACCTTTTGAACTTATACTAACCGTGTTTATAGCTGCATGGCTTTTTAATTCTATGTGACATTTCTAAAAATTGTAATATTATCGGCAGACAAACAACAGCTTGAAATTGCAGAGAGTAAGTTTTTAACTGTTCCTTTCCACATAAAAAGCTAAACTATTATTTTTCACGCTAGATTGTCGGCGCTCTATGGAAGAGGAAGTGCTGGATCTCAAGCAAAAATCGCTCAACTTCTTGCCGTCATGCCTATTGATTCACACTATATTTGCCACAATGCAGTTCCACAGGCGCCAACTCAACGATAAATCGCTACGTATTAACGTTACTCCGCCACTGCAAGACCTTCCTCGCCTATATTAAGCAGTGTAAACGCGTCCACAGCAGCAGCCAGTCAACAGCAAACGTGCACAAGGCGGTCATCCATTTAATGCGTGTATAAATGCGCCAACAGAATACGTGGTTGTTTCTGAGGCACAGCAATATCAGCAGCAACAACATCAACAAGAACAAAAGCTTTGCGTTGGTGTCGTACCCGTTTTGGTAGCAACATCAGTGCTTGTTTCTGCATGTTCATCGGACTCTGGCTCTTCGAACTCCACAGGCGCCAGCTCAACGATACACAGCTACGCATAACGATACACCGCCACTGCAAGGAGCTTGTGATGGTCCAGGACTTTCCTCGCCCATGTTAAGCAGTATAAATGTGGCCGCAGCAGTAGCCTGTGAGCATCAAACGTGTACCACTTAATACGCGTGTCAGCGCGCCAACTGAATACGTGGTGGTTTTTGAGGCACAGCAACATCAGCAGCAGCAGCACCACACCACCACCACCAACAACAACAACAACAACAACAACAGCAATGCGCTGGTGTCGTACGAGATTCGGTAGCAACATCAGTGCTTGTTTCTTCATGTTCGTTTTAAAATCCCAATGCCACGGTCTACACGCCGAAAGGTGGCCCCGTTGCTGGTGGCTCAAGCAAAAGTGGTGATGTTAACGCTTAATAAATAATTGGAAATCATTTACTACGACTACGAAGTTTGAGATTACTATTTTATTAATTGAAACCATGTAAACAAACAATAAAATTAATGAAAATTGATATTAACTCTTGAAGGCTGGCATAGTTTTAGTTTTCCATTATTATTACATTAGATGTCATCGTCGCTAGCCAAAGACAATGCTGTTCCCAAGTCTAAATTTTTTGAGCATACATTCCAATCCTTTTTTAATATTTTATCTTTTGAAAAATTAATTAATTTTGTTTACAATTTGTTGTTTACAAATACGAACTTGTCAAATTTTTATAACAAAGGTTACATATATGCTTCTCGCTCTTTATAGCAAGAGTTTTGTGATAGATGATAAGATAAGATACTGGGAGATAACATGGAAACGCGGCATAAAAAGACACAGTTTCGATAGTATCGTAAGTGTAGACGTAGAATTCCGTTTAAGTTGTAACCTCTTCTACTTTGTCTCTTTGGTATGATTGTTTTGTTCATTTTGCACGTATTTTTATTGATCTTACAAAAATTAACAAATTAATTAATAACACTCAATTATGGACTACTTATCGAGGCCAAAACAAAGAAAAAGTTAAAAAGTAAGTATGATTAAATGAGCAAGCAAAAAGAAACAAGCAAAATTTCAAATTTTTTCGATCATTTCGTTAAGTTTGATAGGTTGAGTTCATTGACTTAGTTGAAAAGAAGGCGAAGCAAATGCACTTTCCATTGGTGCCACTTTCGTCTCTGCCCGATATATATTTAGTTTGCGAGCTACAGTCAGTTTAACTACTACACTGAGAGAAAAATGTGTTAAAATTAAATGAAACTGTGTTCAATTTTAACGAATTTGTTTTTGAAATAGAGCTTGAAACAATTTCATTAAAGTTAAACACAAATGTTTTAAAAGTTACATTTAAAACAAATGTTTTTGTATTTAAAACAATGTTTTCAAATATCATTTCATAACAAATGTTTTCAGTTTTAAAACTTTTATTTAAAAAACAAATCCAAAACAAAGGTTTTAATATTTAAAACAAATACTTTAAAAGATAATTTTGAAATATTGTTCTTTAATCAAAAGCAATTTTTTAAAAAAACTTTAAAAACTAACTATATTTTAATTAAAAGCTGTTGAAGTAAAACCATGTCGTTTTGTATTCTTTTGTTTTATTGAATATTAATTTTTGATAACATTAAAATTACATATAGTGACAAAAACTAAAATTAAATACTTTTATATTTGTAAAATGTTTTACCATTATTTATGGTATGGAGTTGCGTAGGAAGTGTTGTGAAGATATCAATTGGATGTAACTCTAACTTTTGTTCACATTTTCCAACCTCATAAGCATAAAAATGAGTATTAAACATTCTAATTTCAATTGGTATAGCGAGAACTAATATGTTATTTAAATGAAGTATCATAAGAAATATTTTATACAATTTTAAATTTTGATTAAGAATTCCCAAGTAAAAGTTTGTTTTATAAGTGGTATTTTTATAAACAATGGAATTTGCAGTTAACACATTTTCAAATTGAATATCGAAATCATGTGAAGTAATGTTATTATAGAAGTCTGTAATTTTTAAGTTAGCTAAATGAAATTTATTTTTATCAAATAATGCAGGAAGACCGTTGGAATACTTATTGAGAAAAAAAGGAAATTTGTATGCACTTTTTGAAGCTATTGTTTTAGCTGGGTTAAGCCGTGATGTGATACTATTAAAATATATTTTAGATTCTTTGTGCTTGGACTCGAATCTCATAGACCACATATATTTCAATGGACCACACATTTTAATTGCACGTGGATAATGCAGCATAAAATGGTGTTTAGGTTTAAGATTTCCAAACAATTCAATGTATAACTTATGATGACATTTGATTAAATTTTTTAAATATACTAAGTCATGTTCAGAAAAATCTGGTTTAAATAAAAAATCAATTATTTCTAAAAGCAAAGTGAGGAGATTCCAACTCTTATTTCCAATAGAAATTCGATCTCCAATCATTAACGGCAAATATTTTATAAAACACATCATTTCCGAAGCGGTCATTTTTAGGTTAAAATTTTGCAAATGTTTTTTTGATATAATCGGACTTATATTTCCAATCTCTAAATCGCCATATGGAAATATTTTCTTTCTGCTATTAACAAAATCAAGAGTTATTATGTCATCATCGATTAGTGACAGTAAAATATTGCATGCGTCGTAAATACATACACCTTCTAAGATATCGTGCATTATATCGAAAGAAAGGTTGTAAATGACGTGAAAATTATTTAAACTATTAAAAATGCACTCGGTTTTTAAGCCTGTATCAAAAATTTTATCTAATATGTCCCTTTCATAGTTTTTTATTGTTCTTAAACAACTTTCTGTTGTGTCAGTTCTTGTCTCAGTTTTTGTTCTTTTACACGATCTACAAAACACTGTTGAATTAAATGACTGAGTAAATCCCAGAATTCCATTTAAGCCGAGGTTGTCACCCAGAACCATTCCGAGATAAAAACGGACGTTTTTTGAATGAATGACTATACCGTTTTCAAGGTGCTGTAATTCTTTAATTAATGCGTTAAATGATACCGAATTTCCACATTTTTTCAAATGAGTAGTTGCTATAAAGGCACCATGAAAAATAAAGTCAATTTTTGATAGCGAATACTGAGGCATCGTTGGGAAGTTATAGTAACAACCACAGATCGAATGTTTGTGTGTGCCTAAGGCATTATTTATTTGAAAATCGTCAAAATATAAGTTATATGGAATAATAAGGTCAGACGAGGAATTCTGCAAAAATGTATTTTTAAAATTTCCAGCATTTATTAAATTGCTAATTTTTGAATGCTGAATTAGTTTTTTAGTATTTTTTTCTACTTCGTCCAATACTAAAGGCAGTTCAAATAATGATTTGAATTGAAAGGTCAAAGGCATAAGTTCAATTTTTCTCGTACATGGTGAAGGAGTTGGAATTCCTCTCACAATGTTTTCATTAATTTCATTTGCAATTACAACTGATTTGTGATCTTCAAGCATATTTTTTTCTTTTAACGTTTTTATCATGAGGTGTTCCGTTGATATGTTTCGATAAGCATTTTTACAAAATTTTGAAAGTTTGTTCAAATTAGATATTAAAACAGATGCATTTAAATTACAATTTTGAATCATATCACCAATAATATTCGAAATGTATTTTAACAAATTTGAAATCATATCTTGTATAAATATAACATCTTTTCTTGCAGTGGAGTTTTTATTGTACAAGCTGAGTGAAATATTAAAAATTATTTGGGATAATTGTTCCAAACTGTTATCGACTGAGAAACTTTGTGGTATACCATTAACATTTTCAGATTGAGTGTCATAATTTGGTGTTTGATGTTCAGATTGTGGCATAAAAACTTCACCACAAGAAGGAAGTTTCAATATCTGATTTGAAGAACATGATAAAAACAAATTGTTTGATGTTTTACTTTCACTTTTGTTTAAGCTTGGTTTACAAATATGGCTTACAATATGCCGTTTGAAGTTTGGAAAAGATGTGAACAGCTGATTGCAATTGTTTTGAATACATTTTTTGGTATCATGTTGGGTTAAAAAATGATCATATTTTAAATGTTTCATATATGAATCAACAAACTCGAAAATCTGTTTACATATAAAACAGACAACCATCTTAAACCGAAATTAAATATTTATAATATAAAAAAACCAAAACCGATTCTACTCAGTTCTCATGTAATTTAGAAGTGAGCTAAGTGCAGCAGATTTTATGTCATATTTGGTATAAATGTCGTAAAAGAATTGCTGAATAAATGTCCAGGAAAGCGCACAAATCGGTGGATATGAACAATTAAAAACGTGAAATATTTTGAATGTGCAGTCAAGTGCATCAAGAAAAGAATCAAATTTGTAAAAAATGTCGTCGAAGTAGACGTAGAATGCTTTTAAGACTGTTATATCGCTGGCTTCAATTACTAAAAAGGGTAATAGTTTCGAATGTTTGTTGCAACGGCCAATTATTTCACTAATCTTATAATTAATGTCTTTAATTGAAACTAAATTTAAAATAAAAGACTGCTCGGCATCTTTTATTGTAGTCTTCTTTCGCTTGCCGTTCTTGTCTATAAATCCAGTTGTGCACTTTAAGACAGCATTTAATAGAAGAATCAAAATGTAGTCCTCTGCATCTATGATAATATGGATGTAAAAAAATTTATAAAAACTTCAATATCCTTAGAATACCATTGTTTGGGGTTTCAATCGCTTCTTTAAGCTGAGCTTTACAAGCTGCATTCTTTAAGTGAAGTTGGTAGTACAGCTTTATTTTTTCTTTAAAAGGATTCCATTTTACTTTTAAAAGAGGCAATTTTCCAATGTGTAAAAAATTGAAGTCAATGTCAATCTAAAAATAAAACAAAATAATTAATAAACAACTAAACCAAAAAAATTTAATGAATATGCTTACTAATGCTGGTGCTCGTAAGTCTTTAAATTTAGGCCACTGCTGCAAGAATTCAACGATGTCGAGCACCTTTATTTCATGTTGTCGTAGTGGAAATGTTCTCTCCCACTTATCGCAAACTACTGTCCAGTCTTTAATGTTTCTTTGTAGCTCTGTTTTAGTTGCTGTTGAAATGTCGTAGTCGAATTCGCCAGAATCGTTTTCTGACTCGCATGCAATTGAAGACTGAACAGACGACTCAGAACTGTTTTCTTTTTATGTTGTAAGTTGAAATATTTTGAGTATAATTTCCCGCAAGCTCTTTGTTTTGACTTTCTGGGCATAAAGTAATAATCCTAAATATTAGCATTAAGGTTAAAAGGACCAACACCATCACTTCATTGTACAAAAATATTTACCAAAACTGTTTTTTCTTGGGGAAAGAGCTGTCCAATTTGGTATGTTATATCAGCAAAATCAGCGCTTTTCATTAAAATAATATGGTCAAACACATATCCCAAAATTACGTCAATTAGCTTTTTGCGTTTAGACTCCTTTAATTTATTGTATAATTTATAAAATTCAATTATCGATTGTCCGCCAGACGAGTGCTCTAATATATCTCTTAGTGGCTAAAATTAGAAAAACAAAAAAAAAAAGCAAAAATATATACAAACAATTTTGCTTTGGACATGATGAATGGACCATTCTTCATACCTTTCCATTTAAGCGGCATCGGCTTCCCTCCTGGGGATTATTGATGGAAACCTGTGACTAAAATAAGGTATGAACTTAAAACTTAGCATCTCAGCAACGGTACGATTAAAATATGGACATACCTGTTGTTTTTGCCAAACAAAAAGTTTTTCTCGGAACTCTGCACGCTTGCCAACATTTTTTATGGCGTGCGCAATATCGCTTTCATTTAAATATTGAAGGCTTCTGAACTTTACGCCAGCAGCTATGATAAAGAATTTATGGACTGTTAAGACAATCTTTTATAACATACTTACATATTAATTCATCCAATACATCGACAAGATCAAATGTTTTTAACAAATTGAATAATTCTCCGCACATTTTCAATTAAAAAATCGCGTTCAACAATTTGAAAAATCGACCGTTGACAGTTAACAACAATGTTACTTTAAAATATTTTTTTATGATTTTGTCAAAGTATAAAACTCCCAAAATACAAAAAAAAAAAATAAATGAGCTCATAGCTGGAATTTCAACACGCTTGTTTTAAAATTTGTTTTGTAGAAACACAAATGCGTTAAATTTTTGTTTTAAAATTTTTTGTTTATTTTTAAAGCATGTTTTTTTTCTCAGTGTAATTTCAAATTAAAATTAAAATCCCGATTTTTAAAAATTGTATGGTAACTATATTTCACGCTGAGCACATGCCTTTTCAATTAGTGCCACTCTCGTCCGATATTTAGTTTGCGAGCTACCCTTTCCTCTCCGTTCGATGTATAGTTTGCGAACTACACTGTATAAAAATTAAACACATAAAAACAAAAATTAAAATTTTACGCCATCTATTGGGTAAAAGCATAAAACGAAATATGATCCAACTCGTTTTTTTTTCATAAGAGTTAAATCTAACCGGATCACAGACCCATTTCGTTAAAGTTAACAGTTCGAGTTCATTGACTGAGTTGAAAAGAGATTCATGACCTCTGGTTTCAAAATAGAGCACTTAGTAAACTAGAACAGAAGTGCATAAATACACTCAATGCGAACCAATGCTTACAATGCTACCAATACGAACTAGAACTTCCAGTTTCACGTAAGCACGTGTTCACGTGTTTTTAAAAAAATCAAGTAAAAACACAAAACTCAACTACACGTGTCTTTTATTCACGAACAACACGTGAAGTTCGTATTCACGTGAAAGTGCCAATGACCCACTTGTGACCTCAGAAAATCCCACTGCATCCGATTGGCCATAGAATCATCCATTTTGGTCCAAAAGTTCCATGGAAACTATATAAGTGCCAATGACTCACCTGTGACCTCAGATAATCCCACTGCATCCGATTGGCCATAGAATCATCCAGTTTGGTCCAAATGTTCCATGGAACCCATTATAGTACCTACCAATGACCCGCCTGTGACCTCAGATAATCCCACTGCATCCGATTGGTCATAGAATCATCCATTTTGGTCCAAACGTTCCATGGAACCCATAAATGTGCCAATGACCCACCTGTGACCTCAGGTAATCCCACTGCATCCGATTGTCCATAGAATCATCCATTTTGGTCCAAATGTTCCATGGAACCCATAAATGTGCCAATGACCCACCTGTGACCTCAGATAATCCCACTGCATCCGATTGGCTATAGAATCATCCATTTTGGTCCAAATGTTCCATGGAACCCATAAATGTGCCAATGACCCACCTGTGACCTCAGATAATCCCACTGCATCCGATTGGTCATAGAATCATCCATTTTGGTCCAAACGTTCCATGGAACCCATAAATGTGCCAATGACCCACCTGTGACCTCAGATAATCCCACTGCATCCGATTGGCCATAGAATCATCCATTTTGGTCCAAATGTTCCATGGAACCCATCAAAGTACCAATGACCCGCCTGTGACCTCAGATAATCCCACTGCATCCGATTGGCCATAGAATCATCCATTTTGGTCCAAAAGTTCCATGGAATCCATATATGTGCCAATGACCCACCTGTGACCTCAGATAATCCCACTGCATCCGATTGGCCATAGAATCATTCATTTTGGTCCAAATGTTCCATGGAACCCATAAATGTGCCAATGACCCACCTGTGACCTCAGATAATCCCACTGCATCCGATTGGCTATAGAATCATCCATTTTGGTCGAAATGTTCCATGGAACCCATAAATGTGCCAATGACCCACCTGTGACCTCAGATAATCCCACTGCATCCGATTGGCCATGGAATCATCCATTTTGGTCCAAATGTTCCATGGAACCCATCAAAGTACCAATGACCTGCCTGTGACCTCAGATAATCCCACTGCATCCGATTGGCCATAGAATCATCCATTTTGGTCCAAATGTTTCATGGAACCCATCAAAGTACCAATGACCCGCCTGTGACCTCAGATAATCCCACTGCATCCGATTGGCCATAGAATCATCCATTTTGGTCCCAATGTTCCATTAAACCCATAAATGTGCCAATGACCCACCTGTGACCTCAGATAATCCCACTGCATCCGATTGGCCATAGAATCATCCATTTTGGTCCAAATGTTCCATGGAAACCATCAAAGTACCAATGACCCGCCTGTGACCTCAGATAATCCCACTGCATCCGATTGGCCATAGAATCATCCATTTTGGTCCAATTGTTCCATAGAACCCATCAAGGTACCAATGACCCGCCTGTGACCTCAGATAATCCCACTGCATCCGATTGGCCATAGAATCATCCATTTTGGTCCAAATGTTCCATGGAACCCATAAATGTGCCAATGACCCGCCTGTGACCTCAGATAATCCCACTGCATCCGATTGGCCATAGAATCATCCATTTTGGTCCAAATGTTCCATGGAACCCATCAAAGTACCAATGACCCGCCTGTGACCTCAGATAATCCCACTGCATCCGATTGGCCATAGAATCATCCATTTTGGTCCAAATGTTCCATGGAACCCATCAAAGTACCAATGACCCGCCTGTGACCTCAGATAATCCCACTGCATCCGATTGGCTATAGAATCATCCATTTTGGTCCAAATGTTCCATGGAACCCATAAATGTGCCAATGACCCGCCTGTGACCTCAGATAATCCCACTGCATCCGATTGGCCATAGAATCATCCATTTTGGTCCAAATGTTCCATGGAACCCATAAATGTGCCAATGACCCACCTGTGACCTCAGATAATCCCACTGCATCCGATTGGCTATAGAATCATCCATTTTGGTCGAAATGTTCCATTGAACCCATAAATGTGCCAATGACCCACCTGTGACCTCAGATAATCCCACTGCATCCGATTGGCCATGGAATCATCCATTTTGGTCCAAATGTTCCATGGAACCCATCAAAGTACCAATGACCCGCCTGTGACCTCAGATAATCCCACTGCATCCGATTGGCCAAAGAATCATCCATTTTGGTCCAAATGTTTCATGGAACCCATCAAAGTACCAATGACCCGCCTGTGACCTCAGATAATCCCACTGCATCCGATTGGCCATAGAATCATCCATTTTGGTCCAAATGTTCCATTAAACCCATAAATGTGCCAATGACCCACCTGTGACCTCAGATAATCCCACTGCATCCGATTGGCCATAGAATCATCCATTTTGGTCCAAATGTTCCATGGAAACCATCAAAGTACCAATGACCCGCCTGTGACCTCAGATAATCCCACTGCATCCGATTGGCCATAGAATCATCCATTTTGGTCCAATTGTTCCATAGAACCCATCAAGGTACCAATGACCCGCCTGTGACCTCAGATAATCCCACTGCATCCGATTGGCCATAGAATCATCCATTTTGGTCCAAATGTTCCATGGAACCCATAAATGTGCCAATGACCCGCCTGTGACCTCAGATAATCCCACTGCATCCGATTGGCCATAGAATCATCCATTTTGGTCCAAATGTTCCATGGAACCCATCAAAGTACCAATGACCCGCCTGTGACCTCAGATAATCCCACTGCATCCGATTGGCCATAGAATCATCCATTTTGGTCCAAATGTTCCATGGAACCCATCAAAGTACCAATGACCCGCCTGTGACCTCAGATAATCCCACTGCATCCGATTGGCTATAGAATCATCCATTTTGGTCCAAATGTTCCATGGAACCCATAAATGTGCCAATGACCCGCCTGTGACCTCAGATAATCCCACTGCATCTGATTGGCCATAGAATCATCCATTTTGGTCCAAATGTTCCATGGAACCCATAAATGTGCCAATGACCCACCTGTGACCTCAGATAATCCCACTGCATCCGATTGGCTATAGAATCATCCATTTTGGTCGAAATGTTCCATTGAACCCATAAATGTGCCAATGACCCACCTGTGACCTCAGATAATCCCACTGCATCCGATTGGCCATGGAATCATCCATTTTGGTCCAAATGTTCCATGGAACCCATCAAAGTACCAATGACCCGCCTGTGACCTCAGATAATCCCACTGCATCCGATTGGCTATAGAATCATCCATTTTGGTCCAAATGTTCCATGGAAACCATCAAAGTACCAATGACCCGCCTGTGACCTCAGATAATCCAACTGCATCCGATTGGCCATAGAATCATCCATTTTGGTCCAATTGTTCCATAGAACCCATCAAGGTACCAATGACCCGCCTGTGACCTCAGATAATCCCACTGCATCCGATTGGCCATAGAATCATCCATTTTGGTCCAAATGTTCCATGGAACCCATAAATGTGCCAATGACCCGCCTGTGACCTCAGATAATCCCACTGCATCCGATTGGCCATAGAATCATCCATTTTGGTCCAAATGTTCCATGGAACCCATCAAAGTACCAATGACCCGCCTGTGACCTCAGATAATCCCACTGCATCCGATTGGCCATAGAATCATCCATTTTGGTCCAAATGTTCCATGGAACCCATCAAAGTACCAATGACCCGCCTGTGACCTCAGATAATCCCACTGCATCCGATTGGCTATAGAATCATCCATTTTGGTCCAAATGTTCCATGGAACCCATAAATGTGCCAATGACCCGCCTGTGACCTCAGATAATCCCACTGCATCCGATTGGCCATAGAATCATCCATTTTGGTCCAAATGTTCCATGGAACCCATATATGTGCCAATGACCCACCTGTGACCTCAGATAATCCCACTGCATCCGATTGGCCATAGAATCATCCATTTTGGTCCAAATGTTCCATGGAAACCATCAAAGTACCAATGACCCGCCTGTGACCTCAGATAATCCCACTGCATCCGATTGGCCATAGAATCATCCATTTTGGTCCAAATGTTCCATGGAACCCATCAAAGTACCAATGACCCACCAGTGACCTCAGATAATCCCACTGCATCCGATTGGCCATAGAATCATCCATTTTGGTCCAAATGTTCCATGGAACCCATCAAAGTACCAATGACCCGCCTGTGACCTCAGATAATCCCACTGCATCCGATTGGCCATAGAATCATCCATTTTGGTCCAAATGTTCCATGGAACCCATAAATGTGCCAATGACCCGCCTGTGACTTCAGATAATCCCACTGCATCCGATTGGCCATAGAATCATCCATTTTGGTCCAAATGTTCCATGGAACCCATAAATGTGCCAATGACCCACCTGTGACCTCAGATAATCCCACTGCATCCGATTGGCCATAGAATCATCCATTTTGGTCCAAATGTTCCATGGAAACCATCAAAGTACCAATGACCCGCCTGTGACCTCAGATAATCCCACTGCATCCGATTGGCCATAGAATCATCCATTTTGGTCCAAATGTTCCATGGAAACCATCAAAGTACCAATGACCCGCCTGTGACCTCAGATAATCCCACTGCATCCGATTGGCCATAGAATCATCCATTTTGGTCCAAATGTTCCATTAAACCCATAAATGTGCCAATGACCCACCTGTGACCTCAGATAATCCCACTGCATCCGATTGGCCATAGAATCATCCATTTTGGTCCAAATGTTCCATGGAACCCATAAATGTGGGAATGACCCACCAGTGACCTCATATAATCCCACTGCATCCGATTGGCCATGGAATCATCCATTTTGGTCCAAATGTTCCATGGAACCCATAAATGTGGGAATGACCCACCTGTGACCTCAGATAATCCCACTGCATCCGATTGGCCATAGAATCATCCATTTTGGTCCAAATGTTCCATGGAACCCATCAAAGTACCAATGACCCACCAGTGACCTCAGATAATCCCACTGCATCCGATTGGCCATAGAATCATCCATTTTGGTCCAAATGTTCCATGGAACCCATCAAAGTACCAATGACCCGCCTGTGACCTCAGATAATCCCACTGCATCCGATTGGCCATAGAATCATCCATTTTGGTCCAAATGTTCCATTAAACCCATAAATGTGCCAATGACCCACCTGTGACCTCAGATAATCCCACTGCATCCGACTGGCCATAGAATCATCCATTTTGGTCCAATTGTTCCATAGAACCCATCAAGGTACCAATGACCCGCCTGTGACCTTAGATAATCCCACTGCATCCGATTGGCCATAGAATCATCCATTTTGGTCCAAATGTTCCATGGAACCCATCAAAGTACCAATGACCCACCAGTGACCTCAGATAATCCCACTGCATCCGATTGGCCATAGAATCATCCATTTTGGTCCAAATGTTCCATGGAACCCATCAAAGTACCAATGACCCACCAGTGACCTCAGATAATCCCACTGCATCCGATTGGCCATAGAATCATCCATTTTGGTCCAAATGTTCCATTAAACCCATAAATGTGCCAATGACCCACCTGTGACCTCAGATAATCCCACTGCATCCGATTGGCCATAGAATCATCCATTTTGGTCCAATTGTTCCATGGAACCCATCAAGGTACCAATGACCCGCCTGTGACCTCAGATAATCCCACTGCATCCGATTGGCCATAGAATCATCCATTTTGGTCCAAATGTTCCATGGAACCCATAAATGTGCCAATGACCCACCTGTGACCTCAGATAATTCCACTGCATCCGATTGGCCATAGAATCATCCATTTTGGTCCAAATGTTCCATGGAAACCATCAAAGTACCAATGACCCGCCTGTGACCTCAGATAATCCCACTGCATCCGATTGGCCATAGAATCATCCATTTTGGTCCAAATGTTCCATGGAACCGATCAAAGTACCAATGACCCGCCTGTGACCTCAGATAATCCCACTGCATCCGATTGGCCATAGAATCATCCATTTTGGTCCAAATGTTCCATTAAACCCATAAATGTGCCAATGACCCACCTGTGACCTCAGATAATCCCACTGCATCCGATTGGCCATAGAATCATCCATTTTGGTCCAAATGTTCCATGGAACCCATCAAAGTACCAATGACCCACCTGTGTCCTCAGATAATCCCACTGCATCCGATTGGCCATGGAATCATCCATTTTGGTCCAAATGTTCCATGGAACCCATAAATGTGGGAATGACCCACCTGTGACCTCAGATAATCCCACTGCATCCGATTGGCCATAGAATCATCCATTTTGGTCCAAATGTTCCATGGAACCCATCAAAGTACCAATGACCCGCCTGTGACCTCAGATAATCCCACTGCATCCGATTGGCTATAGAATCATCCATTTTGGTCCAAATGTTCCATGGAACCCATAAATGTGCCAATGACCCGCCTGTGACCTCAGATAATCCCACTGCATCCGATTGGCCATAGAATCATCCATTTTGGTCCAAATGTTCCATGGAACCCATAAATGTGCCAATGACCCACCTGTGACCTCAGATAATCCCACTGCATCCGATTGGCCATAGAATCATCCATTTTGGTCCAAATGTTCCATGGAAACCATCAAAGTACCAATGACCCGCCTGTGACCTCAGATAATCCCACTGCATCCGATTGGCCATAGAATCATCCATTTTGGTCCAAATGTTCCATGGAACCCATAAATGTGCCAATGACCCGCCTGTGACCTCAGATAATCCCACTGCATCTGATTGGCCATAGAATCATCCATTTTGGTCCAAATGTTCCATTAAACCCATAAATGTGCCAATGACCCACCTGTGACCTCAGATACTCCCACTGCATCCGATTGGCCATAGAATCACCCATTTTAGTCCAAATGTTCCATGGAACCCATAAATGTGGGAATGACCCACCAGTGACCTCATATAATCCCACTGCATCCGATTGGCCATAGAATCATCCATTTTGGTCCAAATGTTCCATGGAACCCATAAATGTGCCAATGACCCACCTGTGACCTCAGATAATCCCACTGCATCCGATTGGCCATAGAATCATCCATTTTGGTCCAAATGTTCCATGGAACCCATATATGTGGGAATGACCCACCAGTGACCTCATATAATCCCACTGCATCCGATTGGCCGTAGAATCATCCATTTTGGTCCAAATGTTCCATGGAACCCATCAAAGTACCAATGACCCACCTGTGACCTCAGATAATCCCACTGCATCCGATTGGCCATAGAATCATCCATTTTGGTCCAAATGTTCCATGGAAACCATCAAAGTACCAATGACCCGCCTGTGACCTCAGATAATCCCACTGCATCCGATTGGCCATAGAATCATCCATTTTGGTCCAAATGTTCCATGGAACCCATCAAAGTACCAATGACCCGCCTGTGACCTCAGATAATCCCACTGCATCTGATTGGCCATAGAATCATCCATTTTGGTCCAAATGTTCCATTAAACCCATAAATGTGCCAATGACCCACCTGTGACCTCAGATAATCCCACTGCATCCGATTGGCCATAGAATCACCCATTTTGGTCCAAATGTTCCATGGAACCCATAAATGTGGGAATGACCCACCAGTGACCTCATATAATCCCACTGCATCCGATTGGCCATAGAATCATCCATTTTGGTCCAAATGTTCCATGGAACCCATAAATGTGCCAATGACCCACCTGTGACCTCAGATAATCCCACTGCATCCGATTGGCCATAGAATCATCCATTTTGGTCTAAATGTTCCATGGAACCCATATATGTGGGAATGACCCACCAGTGACCTCATATAATCCCACTGCATCCGATTGGCCGTAGAATCTTCCATTTTGGTCCAAATGTTCCATGGAACCCATCAAAGTACCAATGACCCACCTGTGACCTCAGATAATCCCACTGCATCCGATTGGCCATAAAATCATCCATTTTGGTCCAAATGTTCCATTAAACCCATAAATGTGCCAATGACCCACCTGTGACCTCAGATAATCCCACTGCATCCGATTGGCCATAGAATCATCCATTTTGGTCCAAATGTTCCATGCAACCCATAAATGTGGGAATGACCCACCAGTGACCTCATATAATCCCACTGCATCCGATTGGCCATGGAATCATCCATTTTGGTCCAAATGTTCCATGGAACCCATAAATGTGGGAATGACCCACCTGTGACCTCAGATAATCCCACTGCATCCGATTGGCCATAGAATCATCCATTTTGGTCCAAATGTTCCATGGAACCCATCAAAGTACCAATGACCCACCAGTGACCTCAGATAATCCCACTGCATCCGATTGGCCATAGAATCATCCATTTTGGTCCAAATGTTCCATGGAACCCATCAAAGTACCAATGACCCGCCTGTGACCTCAGATAATCCCACTGCATCCGATTGGCCATAGAATCATCCATTTTGGTCCAAATGTTCCATTAAACCCATAAATGTGCCAATGACCCACCTGTGACCTCAGATAATCCCACTGCATCCGATTGGCCATAGAATCATCCATTTTGGTCCAATTGTTCCATAGAACCCATCAAGGTACCAATGACCCGCCTGTGACCTTAGATAATCCCACTGCATCCGATTGGCCATAGAATCATCCATTTTGGTCCAAATGTTCCATGGAACCCATCAAAGTACCAATGACCCACCAGTGACCTCAGATAATCCCACTGCATCCGATTGGCCATAGAATCATCCATTTTGGTCCAAATGTTCCATGGAACCCATCAAAGTACCAATGACCCACCAGTGACCTCAGATAATCCCACTGCATCCGATTGGCCATAGAATCATCCATTTTGGTCCAAATGTTCCATTAAACCCATAAATGTGCCAATGACCCACCTGTGACCTCAGATAATCCCACTGCATCCGATTGGCCATAGAATCATCCATTTTGGTCCAATTGTTCCATAGAACCCATCAAGGTACCAATGACCCGCCTGTGACCTCAGATAATCCCACTGCATCCGATTGGCCATAGAATCATCCATTTTGGTCCAAATGTTCCATGGAACCCATAAATGTGCCAATGACCCACCTGTGACCTCAGATAATCCCACTGCATCCGATTGGCCATAGAATCATCCATTTTGGTCCAAATGTTCCATGGAACCCATAAATGTGCCAATGACCCACCTGTGACCTCAGATAATCCCACTGCATCCGATTGGCCATAGAATCATCCATTTTGGTCCAAATGTTCCATGGAACCCATCAAAGTACCAATGACCCGCCTGTGACCTCAGATAATCCCACTGCATCCGATTGGCCATAGAATCATCCATTTTGGTCCAAATGTTCCATGGAACCCATAAATGTGCCAATGACCCACCTGTGACCTCAGATAATCCCACTGCATCCGATTGGCCATAGAATCATCCATTTTGGTCCAAATGTTCCATGGAACCCATCAAAGTACCAATGACCCGCCTGTGACCTCAGATAATCCCACTGCATCCGATTGGCTATAGAATCATCCATTTTGGTCCAAATGTTCCATGGAACCCATAAATGTGCCAATGACCCGCCTGTGACCTCAGATAATCCCACTGCATCCGATTGGCCATAGAATCATCCATTTTGGTCCAAATGTTCCATGGAACCCATAAATGTGCCAATGACCCACCTGTGACCTCAGATAATCCCACTACATCCGATTGGCCATAGAATCATCCATTTTGGTCCAAATGTTCCATGGAACCCATCATAGTACCAATGACCCGCCTATGACCTCAGATAATCCCACTGCATCCGATTGGCCATAGAATCATTCTGAAGCTGAATACGAACCTATCAGTTCGTGCAAAATTAAAACAATACAACCATAAACAACGAAACAAAAACAAAGAAAGCAGCAGGCACATAAGCAGCTGATGATTGATTTTCTTATATAAAAACATGCATTTTTCTTCTTATATTTTACTATTTTCTGACTTTCATATAATAGTGGCAAAATCCAAAATTAGATATTCATTCAGCGGAGGATATATCCGATATTTAAGTATATATATTATCTTTGAACGATAAGTATTAAAGGCTGTAGGTATACCCTAAAGTATTCGCCAAAAACGTTGCATGACCTTCAAAAAATCTGTTAAAACGACCCCATACAAACCGCGCTGTAAGACGTAATTCTACGTCAAAAACTATCGCAATATATCACACAGCTCCTAAAAATCACACACCTATGAAAAATTAAAAAGTCGCTAATCAATTTTATAAAAATTATACTTTTAATTAGTTCAGTATAATAATATTAGTTCAGCATTGTTATCAAATTATTATCACCATAATAATAAGATTATAATATTAATTAAAGAATTTTTAATTTGGGTTATTTCATTTAAGCTAAAATGGATTTCTAGTTATGCTGAACTAATTAAAAGTATAATTTCTAATAAATAAATGAGCGATTTGTTAAGACCGTGGTGGTGACTGTGGCATGCAGGTTAAGTGTGTGGCTTAACATGCTCGGAGCCCGAGTTCGATCCCCAGTCGTGGCGGAAAGTTTTTTAAAAAAAAAAATATTTTCTGATCGGTCACCACCTCTCAGCATAATAATGCCTTGTAAAGCTTCTTGAGAACATGAACTTTAGCATTGATCATAAGAAGCTCGGTCAAAGTCCTTTCAAGGGCTGAAATGGCCAATTTTTTTTTTTTGATTTTTTAAGAATTGAAGAATGCGATAAATTAATTTTTATGACTTAAATCAGGTGTTCCAGAAGTAGTACAGGTTTCAAAGTTGGAAAAATAGAATAAAAAAGTAAAATATTTTAATATTATGAAAAAAAAGTTTATTTGCGGTTATGTTTTTGGTTTCTCTTGTTTTATATTATATATGTGGTGAACATGCCCTATAATGAATTTGCAGTTTGACGTTTCTCTCTGCGATTATCGGCCTTTCTGTTTTGTTGTCATTTGTCGCGATTAAAATCATTGAATTTCCGCCTTTTTTTGTATTTGCTAACTTAAAGAAAAATTTTGTTCTATCTGTTTGCCGAAAGTCGTTGGAGAGCACGCAACTGCGGTAAGAATTTTGCCTTTCAATTAACATGTAATACTTTATTGTACTTTGCAGAATAAAACTACTCATCCTTATATATAACATTCGATACAATAACATCAGTGTTTGCACTTCATTAGCTTGCCAAGTTAATTCTAGCTCTTCATCGACCGGGCAAACGACATCTTTTATTCGCACTTCGTGTCCGCATGGTTAGCGCTCCTCTGCCGTGAGCGAATATTCAAGTGGTGCACCCAGTCACTACCACATAACCATAGCAGATCAGTGCGAACTCTTGAAGTGCATTATTTTTTTATTTGTTAAACTAGCGCTCCTCTGCCGCGAACGCTATATACACATACTTGGAAAGGCGCTCCACTGCCGCAAGCGCATATCCTTTTAGCTGCTCCTCTGCCGTGAGCGCTAAGATAACACGCTCCCCTGCCGCGAGCGTATAATCTGTGAAGTGCTCCCCTGCCGCGAGCGTTTGATCTGTGAGGCGCTCCTCTGCCGCGAGCGTATAATCTGTAAGTTGCTTCTCTGCCGTGAGTGCTAAGTGCAAGACGCTCCCCTGCCGCGAGCGTGCAATCTGTGAGACGCTCCTCTGCCGCGAGCGTATAACCTGTAAGGCGCTCCTCTGCCGTGAGTGCTAAGTACAAGACGCTCCCCTGCCGCGAGCGTACAATCTACAAGGCACTGCTCTGCCGTCACACTTCATAAAATGCGTCGAGCAAATCAACCGACTCCAACAAGAAAAAGCACTCGTCAACAACATTCTGACGATTCATCTGCTGCCACACGAACGACGACATCATCTGCTGACACAGCCGTCTCAGTCGCAGCCAGCGCTGCTGCCACTTCTACACCGTTCAATGCCGGCATAACAACGAAGCCGACGACAAATAACGCTACTGCCGCAGCGCATGGTTTTGTTACAGCTCCAACGAATGAGTCTCAACGTCAAGAGGATATTCTGCGAGCAATGCAAAGACAACTCGCTAAGTAAGAATGTAGTCTGAAAGAGACTCAGAGTCAACTCAACGCTAGTAACTTAAACTATGAAACATTAAAGGGTTCCATGCTAAGTGCAAGCCAGCCGACTTCTGTTGCGTCCACTGTTGAGAACATATTATATATTGAGAACATATTGCATATAACTTGCCACCTGCGCCAATTACTGCTGACATGCAGCTTACTCAGAATCGTCATGTAACGCAGCAGTCTGCGACAACGTCGACGTCGACAGCAGAATATGCTTCATCATCGCTTGTGTCAACGCCATCTTTAAATTTTACTGGCATGTCAGCAAATTTGGTCTTGTCTCCTCGGATTGCAAATGGCGTCAATACTAGATGCACTACTGCGACGCCGCTCAATGCAGCGCTGCCTGCTGCGACAACACGAAACATTATTTATGGAATGAACAACAGCGATAATAGCAGTCAAATATTGCAAATGTCAAGAAAACTCCAGGATTTGCCAAAATTTTGTGGTCGTGCTGAAGATTGGCCAATATTTTCAACTGCATATACGCAGTCGACGGTGGTATACAATTATTCAAACCTAGAAAACTGTCAACGACTACAAAGGCTTTGAAGGGCGAAGCTCGTGAAGCTGTGTTATCGCTGCTGATTCATCCAGATAATGTCAGCGCTGTGATGGAGCAGCTGCAATTTAGGTTCGGTCGACCGGAGCAATTGATACAATGCCAGCTGCGACAAATACGAGAGGTTGCACCAATAGCTGAACATGCAGTAGATCGTCTGATACCCTTTGCAACAAAGTGTAAAAATCTAGCAGTATTTTTGCAGTCCGTGAATGGTGACCAGCATTTGACAAATCCTACATTGCTGGAGGAGCTGGTGAGGAAACTACCCATGAGTAAGAAGATCGATTGGGCCAAATATGCGTCGCAAATTCAACCATACGCAACTATTTGTGACTTTAGTAATTGGCTAAGTGAAGTTGCCAATTTGATTTGCCTGGTGCAAGATGTGGGTAGCCAGCCTATAGAACCAAAACGCAGAATGATGTTTGCCAATAATCAACGTGAAAACAAATGCTCAATGTGCCAGGGTAGTTACAAAATTACTGAATGTCGAAAGTTCTTAGCGCGTGCAGTCAACGATCGATGGTCCGACGTAAAAAGAATTAGATTGTATTTCGCATGCCTCTCTCCGTGATTGTCATCCACACAAGCCATGTGGTGTTGCCAACTGTTTAAAGAGACATCACAGGTTATTGCATAACAAAAGGCCGGCTGCTGAAGAAGAAACTATGAGTCGACCTGAAGCCGTATTAAGTGTAGCCCGTTCATCGGAAATGAATAAATTATTATTCCGTGTACTACCAGTTACACTATATGGGCCAAATAGGAGTGTCAACACATTTGCACTGCTGGACGAAGGGTCATCAGTTACCATGATTGACAGCTCGTTAGTTGATTCATTGGGCTTAAGAGGAACGCGGTGCAGATTGAATCTTCAATGGTTTGAAGGTAGATCCAGCGAAGAGTGTGCCACGCTTGTTGACCTTCGTATAAGTGGTCAAAATAAGAGCAAGCAGCATATAATGTGGCACGTGTATGGAGTCCATAACCTACGCTTGCCAATGCAGACGCTAGACAAAATGGACCTCAGTATGGAATTATTTAGTCAGCTGCCAGTTGAGCCGTATTACAACACAAGTTCTCATTGGTCTAGATAATTGCCATCTAGGCGTTCCATTCAAGACTATTGCCTCTAGCAGTGGAGGGCCATATGCCGCTAAAACAAAACTAGGATGGATTATCTACGGGCCTACTAGAAGTCAAACGTTAATGCCATCGCCATGTCTAATGATCAGTAAAGTTAGTGAACAATCGTTGCATGAGCTGGTAGAAAATTATTTCAGCGTTGAAAGTTTTGGAGTACGACCAGCGCCCATCGTAGACAGCTATGAAGACCTGCGTGGGTATTGAGCGTAAGATGAAGTGCGACAAAGCCTTCGCCGCTGCTTATATTCTATCATTCAAAGTTATGTTGAAAAGGGCTATGCACGAAAACTGGAGCCAAGTGAAGCAGCTGTCATCAAACCGACGACATGGAACTTGCCTCATTTCGCCGTCGAAAATATGAATAAGCCAGGAAAATTAAGGCTTGTGTTTGACGCTGCTGCTACAGTTAATGGAGTGTCACTGAACACGTATCTTCTTAAGGGTCCACAGGAGTACCAATCAATGCCATCTGTACTCTTCAACTTTCGGAAGAATGAAATAGGCATATGTGGTGACCAAGTGAAGATTCGAGCTGAGGACAGATGCGCTCAACGTTTTTTATGGCGTGAAGGGAAGCTGTACCGTACACCTGACGTATATGAGATGAACGTTATGATGTTCGGCGCCGCGTGCTCACCTAGTGCAGCCAAATATGTCATCACTGCGAACGCATTAGAACATCGTGACCATGACCCGAGAGCAATCCAAGGCGTATTGAAACATCACTACGTGGATGACTTTGTCGATAGTTTTGCGACCATAGATGAAGCTATTCGAATATCAGCACAGGTGCGCGAGATCCGCAAGAATGCAGGCTTCACGCTGTGTAAATTCGCCTCAAATTCGCCTGAAGTTATTGCTGCGCTATGTGACAGTGCAATTCCAGCAACACAAGAGTGCCTAGTTACAGAGAAGGTACTAGGAATGTATTGGCAGCCATCTAGTGATACCTTCGAATATCGCCTTCGTTTTAATAAAGTTGACGAAAATATCATCGCCGGAGCAAGAGTTCCTACAAAAAGAGAGCTGTTAAGTATTGTTATGTCGGTATTTGATCCATTTGGATTTTTATGTCATTTTATGGTTGCCGCGAAGCTGTTGCTGCGTGAAGTTTGGAAGCACAACGTACGCTGGGATGATCCATTGCCGTCGCGTATAAGTGAAGTATGGAGCAAATGGCGCGAAGCGATAAGCAAAATCGTCGAAGTCAGGATACCTCGCCGTTATTTTAAGACATTAAAACCGAAAAAGGTGCAGCTGCATGTGTTTGTGGATGCAAGCGAAGATGCATTTGCCGCAGTGGCATATTGGAGAGCCGTCGACGATAAATGTATGGTAGAAGTAACCTTTGTGGGCGCAAAGACAAAGTGCGCGCCGCTGAAGCCGATGACAGTGCCACGCCTCAAACTTCAAGCCACTGTTTTGGGTGCGCGTTTGATGAAGACCATACGCGACGAACATGATATAAAAATTGATAAGTGTGTCCTTTGGAGTGACTCGATGACAGTCATAAAATGGGTTGGTTCCATAAGTCGTCGCTACAAGCCATTTGTAGCACATCGAATAGCAGAAATTCTATCTTCGACTAAAGTTTCTAACTGGAGGTGGGTTCCAACTCTTCAAAATGTTGCAAATGAAGCCACCCGACCTAATTGCAACGCTGATTTTACACCCACGTCTCGCTGGTTCGGTGGTCCTGAATTTTTATCAATGGAAGAAGAGTCATGGCCAGTTAGTCCCTGCGATGCTGGTGGGCCGCAAGACGATGATGAAGAGCTGCGGAACAAATTCACACTACTTACCGTGAGTAACCATTTAATAAATTTTAATCGATTTTCTGTTTTTATTCGATTGAAGCGAGCCATGGCATGGGTCATACGCTTTGTTGAGGCATGTCGGAAGCATAGAGTTTTTGATGACAATGATGGGTTTACTGCCGCCGAACTTGATTCAGCCGAGCTGATATTGTGTCGTCAAGTACAAGCCGAAGCCTTCAGTATTGAGCTCAACCTTCTTCGAGAGGGAGGCAGCCTACAGAGAAATTCTACTTTGTACTTATTCTCGCCATATATTGATGACGAGGGTACATTGCGCGTCAAGGGACGCATTGATGCTGCTAGCTGGCTACCGATGGACACACGCCGGCCAATCTTACTACCAGCCGATCATCAATTTTCTAGGCTGTTAGCACATCATCACCACTGCCAGATGAAGCATCAAAATCTTGAGGCAGCTATTTGTCAACTTCGGCGAAAATTCTGGGTGCCGCGCATAAGAAGCGTCATGCGCAGAGTCATAGCGAATTGCACTATATGCAAAGTCAATAGAGCGAAGCCAGTAACACCACTCATGGGTCCACTGCCAGCAGATCGTATCACGCCGTATGTGAGGCCATTTACATATACGGGCTTGGACTACTTTGGACCAGTCGTCGTCACAGTCGGTCGTCATACAGAAAAACGATGGGTGGCACTATTCACGTGCCTATCGGTGAGGGCTATTCATCTGGAGGTCGCTGCGGACTTATCTACAGACGCATGTATTATGGTTATCAGGAATTTTATTAATCGCCGAGGTGTGCCATTGAGAATACGCAGCGATAATGGTAAAAACTTTATTGGTGCCGCTGCAGAAACTAAACGCTTTAATGAAATATTCGACTGCAAACGAATTCAAGATGAGATGTCAACGAAAGGTATCGAATGGTGGTTCAACTGGCCATACAACCCAGCTGAAGGCGGCGTATGGGAGCGCATGGTGCAGTGCGTAAAGAGGGTGTTACGCCACACACTGAAAGAAGCTGCGCCAAAAGAACATACCCTGCAGTGTTTCCTGATCGAGGCTGAGAACGTCGTTAACTCTCGACCGCTGACGCACCTGCATATTTCCGTCGATCAAGAAGAGCCGCTTACGCCAAATCATTTCTTGCTCGGAACTGGAAATTATGCACAAACGCCAAGTATTCGAGATGTGGAAATGCCAAGAGTCTTGAGGAAGCAATGGCGTATTGCGAGACAACTGTGAGATCAATATTGGAAGCGCTGGATATTGGAGTACCTTCCTATGCTTACACGACGTGTGAAGTGGTGTAAAAAGACGGAACCTCTCAAAGAAGGAGACTTGGTTTTTTTATGTGACCCAAGCCTGCCGAGAAAAGAATGGCGCCGTGGGATAGTTGAGAAAGTTCACCGAGGGGTCGATGGCGAGGCCAGGAGAGCAGAAGTGAGAACAAGCTCTGGGACATCTCGACGACCTGTTTCAAGATTAGCTTGCTTGGATATTGAGTGAATCGACATGGTCGATCCACGGGGGTGGGGATGTGGTGAACATGCCCTGTAATGAATTTGCAGTTTGACGTTTCTCTCTGCGATTATCGGCCTTTCTGTTTTGTTGTCATTTGTCGCGATTAAAATCATTGAATTTCCGCCTTTTTTTGTATTTGCTAACTTAAAGAAAAATTTTGTTCTATCTGTTTGCCGAAAGTCGTTGGAGAGCACGCAACTGCGGTAAGAATTTTGCCTTTCAATTAACATGTAATACTTTATTGTACTTTGCAGAATAAAACTACTCATCCTTATATATTACATTCGATACAATAACATCAGTGTTTGCACTTCATTAGCTTGCCAAGTTAATTCTAGCTCTTCATCGACCGGGCAAACGACAATATATATTATTATGTGTATTATATTTCATATTTAATATACTATAAAACGTTACATATATATTAATATATTCGAGTTTTATGTTCGGTATTTATTATAAAACACTTGAAATATTTTATAATTATATAAAATTATTTATAATTAAGCTGGCTTAGGCAAAATTACTTACATTTCTTTCGTTCACTGCACAAAATTGGTGAGAAAAGATATCATAATTTCTTGATATCAACAATCTTGATTTTACAATGTTTTTGGAAAAAAAAATATAAAACACAAGATTTCGAAGAAAGATTAAAAATGACTGTTAGGTTACACAGAGGTTTCGTTATGCTAATTTATTGGATGCACTGAGACCGGACATTGAAGAGCGGGTCACGATTGTTTTTTGTTGCTTTAACTGGTTGATTGAATTTTCTGTTATTCTAACAGATAACAGAATTTCGTTGCGATGAAGGTTCTTTACATGAAACTGTTAAATATATTTCTTGGAGAAGGTGTTTTTCTTAAAAAATGGATGCTGTAATTTTGTATGCACTTTTAGGCAATTATAATTTCGTATTATTTTCATTGTTTTCATGTATATTTTTTTTTAGTGCTTATTTTCTTATGTATTTCATGTGCTTTTACTAAAGATTTATTAATTAAGGGACTTAATATTGCTTGATTTCATATCCTGCTTATAAAGGCTTGTAGAGGTAGCAGCATTAACATTCATCCTTGGCATTAATATTATTTTTAAGTTGTCTTGTTCATTATATATTAGTTTATTACTGGCATTATTTCATCATTAGTTGATTTTCTTAGATTAGTTTGATTTCATTGTATTCTTGGTGTTTATCATAAGTATTATTCACATAAATACTATTTATTACTTGTAATGCGTTTTAGTTACATTTACATTAGCAACATCATTTTTCTAAAATGTATTTATTATATTATTTCTTTTTCTACAAATAGAAGAAAGCAATGGTCCGGGCTCCTGGGCTTAAATGAGCCCACAGATAGAAAGATAGTCTATGCTTGTCATAGACATTTATCACGACTTATACGTGGACACAACAGGCTTATGTGGAATGCAGTTCCAGACCTTAATTTCAATATTGATTTACCTTCACTTTTAGTAGAAGGAGATTCTGGAGTAAATGAGAGGGAAACAAATGTCATTCCTCACTTTACTTTCACAAGTGTGAAACCTAATTCGCCTTCACTTCTCAGTTGGAAAAGGAGCCCTGCTGTTTGCCTGCTGGCAACATGTCTTGAAAGTGGAGCAGACATGCTCGCCTCCATAACCACTCATATCTTTTTTCTATAGGCATGTCCTAGGAGGACATGTATGCCATATGAACTGCCGTGGTTGCAATGCTGCATTGATACCGTTAGATGAATGCTGCATTAATGCCAAATGACAGATATAGCAGGAGTCTTTACATGCATCCAACATAGCTGCCACGGAAGTTAATTTCGTAGACATGCCGTCATATTACATGTCTATAGAAAAAAGTTAGAAACGGGAATGGAAACGAGAATGTACGCTGAGTATCCAAGGCATGTTGCCGGCAGCATACATCAACGGGTTATATAGCGATCTGTTGTATGAACAAAAATCAATATTTGATGTTAGGAATATTTTATATTTGATAAGTAAAATATTAAGTTACCTGGCTTTTAAAATGAACATTCCAAGTTGAACTTAACTTTCCAAATGAGAACATCGAAAGCAAAACTGTACGAGCGCAATTGTAGAAATCAATTTTACTGTTAGTTTTTTCTTCGACACATGCTACACATGCTCGCTTTGAGGCAGCAATTTAAGTATCGCTACAAACTACACAAATCTGAGTGTCCATAAATGCAGCTTTGGTTTTTTGGTCGCTTAACTAGAATTTTTAATTTCACTGGTCACTAATATGATACATACCTCACTTAGAAGTAACGAAGAAGTTTTAAAATGTGGACTTCTAAAATTTACATTGAAATTATAACCTACCACATTCGTTCTATCGGCAGGCCTGCCATATTTTTCATCTTGGTAGTTAGATTACCTACACTTCGAAAAATTAATTTAAATATAGATTTACCTTCACCTTTTTTAGGAGATTCTGGTGTTGAAATTAATGAGAGAGATGCAAATTTCATTCCTCATTTTACTTCCACTGTTGTGAAACCAACACCACCTTTACTAGCTAGGGTCATCTACCCTTTGTAACCCTCTTCTTCCATTATTTTCAAATGCAGTTGAACCCTTCTCAATAATTGAAGAAAATCGACCGACACACAGAGGGATATTTTCAAGACCAAGCTGGTCAAAAGTCGGTTAAACAAATTTCAACAAGGTAAAATAAACCGTTTGCAATACAAAAGTCAATATTCAAATAATAATATATTTGACAATATTCAAAACAAACACTTGCTGTATTATTAATCATACATAGATATCTGTTTAAAAATTAAGCTATGAATTATGATTAACAGATATGTGTACATTAAGGTGCCTCGACTTGTATGAAGAAAAAAAAGTTCCATTTGTACCCATTTTAAAATGAACCTTGATGTATTCTATGATCATTCCCAAAATATTTTGGCGATACCAAAATCCGTCAGTGAGCTAAACCATTTTGCAAAAACCTCCATAAATCATGTTTTCCGTATATATACTGGCTAGTGTAATAGATGTAAATCAATAAAGTGTCTCAAATTAAAGGCCTGAAAAAGTTCTTTCAATCTGCATAAAAAATTTGTATAAATTTGCAATTGGATTAAAGATAATGATGTTTTTCATGATTTTTTTCTTAGTTTTTTAGATGATTTTCAAAAAATCTGCATTGAAACAAACGCTTGAAATAAAAAAAAATACAGTATTTTGGATTTTGAAAATTTTGTTTTTAGGTAAGCTGCTCACAAATGGAGAAATAAAATAAGAGCCACACTTTATTTAACCAAAGAAAAATGTCCAAAATATATGACAGACGTGCATACCTTTCCAACGATATCTTGATAACGGCGATCGTATAAGAAATAGTAAAATTATTTGAATTTTTGTGAAAATAATCTAAAAACAATGCTTGAAAACATCATTATACTTAATACAATTGCAAATATTTTCAAATTTTTGATGCAGATTGAACGAACTTGTACAGGTCTATAATTTGAGGCAGTTTATTTGTTTACAACTATTATACTAATTAATATATAAACGGAAAACATGATTTTTGGAGGTTTTTGCAAAATGGTTTAGCTCACTGACGGATTTCGGCATAGCCAAAATATTTTGGGAATCATCATAAAATACATCAAGGTTCATTTTAGGATGGGTACAAATGAAACTTTTTTTTTCAAGGCACCTTAGTGTACATTATTCGCTGATTTCTAATTATATAATTTTGAATAACGCGAAACAGTCGAGTCTTTTAAAAGTTAAAAAGAAAAAGTTTTTGTTTTTTTTTGCTAGTTAAATTAAAAAAGTAGAACTTCGGTATCCCATAACCAAGGCGTCCCGACATTTATTTTAAGCTTAAGGGAAAGATCACAAAATTTACTTTTGGAAATATATTGTTTTAAAGTGCTGAAAGTTGCGCTAAAATATTTGGCTTTGGATTCTCGAGAAGCAGGCAAGATTATTTTTTATTTTTATATCGTGCGCAAACAATAAAAACAGAATTTGCAAAAACAGCAATTATAAAAATGTTACTTTTTGCGTGTTTCAAGGCATTTTTACCATGGGCTTTTAATGTTAGGACCAGGGCTGCCACTCTCAAACATTTTTTTCTACCAAATTTCATCCGAAAATTTACCGAAATGAAAAATAATTTACCAAACACAAAAAAAAAATTTATTTTCGAGTTAAAGAAACAATACATTTAAACATATTTTTTAATTAAATTAACATTTATTATACGCTTGAAGATGTTTCATCGCTTTTCACATTGGTCGCCTTCTTTCTAATAACATATCTAAACAGAAATAACATAATCGCTTAGAATATACATTTTAAGAAAATCAATTTATAAAAAATAAAAACTTACTTATCCATCTTTGTTATGATACAAGAAAAAAGAAAGCATTGACAGCTGCTTATTTTCTTTTCAGAAGGAAACTGGCTGCTGTCAAAAACGGCAGTCAAAGCAAAACAGTTACTGGCCACATTCAGCGTAGTCAACTGTTGTGACAGTGTACCTAGCTGAGCTATGTTTTAGCTGAATGGGTTGCTATATGAAGCGTCTTAAAGTTTTCAAGTTGACGAAATGTTAGTCTATTTACTATTTATGTATAGCCTTTTATACTATTACAATAATTCATACTATTTATTTACGGCTGTATTCATAAAAATTTATGAGCCTCTTATAAAGTCTTTATAAGAAAAACTTCAAAAACAGTATTCATAAACGTCCAATAACGACAAAAACCTCGTATATTATTCATAAAAATATCTTAAAATAGATTTAAAATGTTCAATAGTTACCGTGGTGACCGTGGCATGCAGGTTAAGTGTGTGGCTTAGCATGCTCGAGAGCCTGGGTTCGATCCCTAGCCGTGGCGAAAAGTTTTTTCAATAAAAAATTTTTCTGATCGTCACCACCTCTCTGCAGACAATAGCAAACCTCAGAGAGTAAATAGTGCCATGTAAAGCTTCTTGAGAACATGAACTTTAGCCGTGCGGAGTCGGCATAAAACATGTAGGTCCAGTTCTCGGTCAATTGTGTGCAAACATTTAATAACACACCCAACACAATCGATCCTTAGAAGCTCGGTCAAAGTCCTTTCAAGGGCTGAAATGGCCAATTTGTTTTTTTTTTTTAATAGTTAAAAAGCTTTTTAGAGATAAAATTCTTTTTAAAATTTTATTGTTCATAAAAATGTTGTCTCAGCTTTTTTTGTTAAAATAGGAACACTTTCAATTTGAAGTGGGAACAGTGTCAGAAATGGTTTGTGAATTTGATAAAATCAACAACTTTTTGTTTATTTGTCACAATTTTATTAATATTTTGACATTCTAACAGTAAAAACAATTTGTTATTAATTGTTTACTCTGAAAATACTGTCACTTAATATTTTTATTTTCAATATTTTGAAATTTGGTGCTTTCATGTTTTTTTTAAATAATTTGAAGTATTTTTCTCAATATTTGTGCTCAGATGAGAGTAAAAATTTTAAAAATGCTTTATCAAGGGTTTATTGAAGGTTTCTCATTTAAGAAGCCTTTATACGAGGTTTTTGTCATTATTGGACGTTTATTATAGTAATTTTTTGTTTATTTGTCACAATTTTAATAATATTTTGACTTTCAAATAAACAAGAAATTTTGTGTTCTATCTTTTTCTCTGAAAAAATTGTGACTTATTATTTTTATTTTCAATTTTTTTAAATGTTTTGCAATGTTTTCATATTTTTTTAATTAGTTTGAAGCATTTTTGAAAATATTTGTGCTCAGATGAGAGTACAAATTTTAAAAAGGCTTTATCATGGGTTAATTGTAGGTTTCTCATTTAAAAAGCCTTTATAAGAGGCTTTTGTCGTTATTGGATGTTTATGAATAATGTTTTTGATGTTTTTCTTATAAAGGCTTTATAAGAGCCTCATAAACTTTTATGAATACAGCCGCTAATATTTAACTGCACTCTAAAAAATCATATAGAACTTATAAGTATTTTATTATATCGCACACTAAATACAAAACAGTCACAACTCAAAAAACATGACTTTCCAGGAGAAACGAAAAATAAAACCCTTTTGTTGATACTAGAGAAGAAAAGCAATTTTCATTTAAACACACATACTTCATTCGTCCAGTTAATGAAGAAAATAATGAAAAAGACAGTGAGATATGTGTTTTGTGAATTGATTTATAACAAAAAGTCGGTATAAAAAAATTTTGAGTTGTTACTCTTTTGTATTTAGTGTGCGATATGTTGAAAATTATTTCCCACCATCTCAGATTGATGAATATGTAATTAATTAACACAGGTTCAAAGTTGAAGTTTTAATTTCTGAACAGTTGAGACAGTAGCGTACATTTTAGCGTCTCCCACCAAAATTTAATTTTACTCGAAGTGTTTGCAATATTGAGTATGCTGAATGTGCCCTTTGTATTAAGTTGTTTGCATATGAGCGCTCTCTTCTTCGATATATTTTTTGACAATTTGAAGTAGTCGACGGAAACGTCAATACAATTTCTAATCATAAAATAACAAATCCATCATTTTCTTTCCTAAGCCGACCATCTAAGCAACTGCCAAATTCAAATTTTTGACATTTTGCTTTGCGTTCATTCGTGTAATTTCACTTGATGCGTTCAATTATATTTTTTCAATTATTTTCAGACTAAGGATAGTGCTGCACAATGAGCATGATTGATTTAATTTTTATACAGTCATTTTTTTAATTGCAACTTATTTTAAATTTTCATTGATTCTAATTTACCAAACCAAAAAAAAATTTACCATTTTACCAAGTCGAAATCTTTTTACCAAATTTGGTAATATTTTACCAAAACGGCAGCCCTGGTTAGGACCGGCAAGTATTGGAGTTTTCTCAAGAAAACATTTGTTTGATATAATGCAACAACAGAACGCATTCGACCTTATTTACAAATTACAATCCTTAGAGGAGTACCTCTTGAGATTGGATGATTTCAAAGCCGAACATATCAGAGAAATAAAGCAAAATTTTTCTTATTTCAAATCTGAAATCAAACGAAGATGGACTGATGCAGGCAGAAAATGTGAAGCATTTTTGATAAAAAATGGGAAATGGACCACGGGTAGCGAATCGGCAAGGTCGGGCATTAAATCCATTTAAAGAATCGAGTGGAAGAACCAAAAGAAGAAAAACAGCAGAATTGCGCAAAACTACCGATTTAGGGGTGCTCACCCATGCAACTCAGTCAAAGTTCGGAGAAAGCGGTAAGAAAGATGCAGCTTTAGTGTTGAAAGAAATAACCAGTGCACCCATGGCAGCTACAAAATTTAAGAAAGCATTCGTTCGCTGTCAACAAATTAATGTATCAACTTCAAAGATGGCTGTAATAAAAGCTCTGTCGATTTTTGTTGAAGCAAGAATTTTAAGAAAGCAATATGAAATAATAAGGACCGCCAATAAGAAAACATACCAATGTTATAGTCATCTCCAGAAAGCAAAATTGGACTGTTATCCTGAGGCTGAATCATTCCACGTAACTGAAACGTGTGCTGAAGTAAAACTACAGAGTAGTCTAAATCATACGATTACACGATTATTAACATATTTGAATGAAGTTGTTCAACGTTTGAAAGAAGAAGAGAGAAGCTCTTTACTTTTAATATGCAAGTGGGGTTGTGATGGCGCGCAACAAGTTCAGTATAAGGAAAACTTTGGAAATTTAGCCGATTCCGACGCAAAGTTCTTTTGTGCCTCTCCAACTAATATGCGAGAGCAACAATAAACTAGTCTGGCAGAATCAAACCCTATCCTCACCACGTTATTGTTACCCAATAAGGCTGAGGTTTCTTAAATAAACTCCTTATACAGCAAAAGAAGAAATAACCTACGTAACAAATGCCTCAAACGCTTTCCAAAAACTAATGTGGCAATGGCAAACAAAACATACTCTGTAAAGCACAAGATGCTGCTCACCATGATAAATGGAAATGTGTGCAATGCTGCCACCAAGATTTCTTCAACAATGAGGTGCTACATTTGTGGTATTACTTCAAAAGATTTTAATAATAAAGTATGAGCAAGGAAGTAAATCATGAAGCACTTAATTTTGGCTTCTCCATTTTACACGCCAGAATTCGTCTATTTGAAACTATTTTACATCTTTCTTACAAACTTCCGGTCAAGAAATAGCAAACCAGAACAGAAAGTGAAAAAATAACAGTCGAAACGAAGAAAACAAGACCTATAAAAAGAATTTCGATCGAAAATGGGTTTGATCGTGGATGTGCCTAAGCCAGGTTATGGTAATACCAATTACGGCAATACTAGTCGTCTATTTTTCGAAAATCACAAATTGGCAGCTGAAACAACTGGTATTGATATTAATTTAGTTTACCGCATAATTGTTATTTTAGTAATATTGTCAAGTGGGCATAAGATCGATATTGATAAATTTCCTACGTATGCCAAGGACACTGCAGAGCTCTATATCACGCTATACCCGCGGCATCCGATGACCCCTACAATGCATAAAATATTGATCCATGGATCTATTGTAATAGAAAAAGCTCTGCTTCTAATAGGCCAATTATCGGAAGAGGCGGCTGAAGCACGTAATAAGAATTTCCGACAATATGGGCTAAACCTGTAAAGAAAATTTTCAAGAGTGGCATGCAATAGGGATGTTCTAAACAGATTACTGTTAACTTCTGATCCTCTGATAACGAGAATTAGGACAAGACCAAAAAAGATAAATAAACCGTTTTTAAAAGAAACTATAACCATGCTGCTTCCAGCCGAACCTTACTCCGAAGTATTGCATGTTGGTGAATTGCCGAAAGAGACGGAGAAGTCTTTTTCTGAATTAGAATGCTGGAGTTCCTCGTCGGAATAAAAAAATATCAATAATTGAAGAGTCGACGCGAATAACCCTTTCCGTCCCAAGCAATTTCAAAACGGGCAGATTTGAATACAATTTTCAGTATATAATAATTTGCCCTAAAAAAACATGAAAATGTTTTTTTTTATGAATGTACAATGTTCATGTCCTAAGAAAAAGGTCATACACATATGTGTATCTTGGGAATTTACAATGTCAAAATGCAAAGATTTGTTTTAAATGGAAAAAAGTAAAATTTTTCCCTACTTATAACATTATATCAATGTATGAAACGCCTTAAAACAATTTTTATCAGAAGAAAGGCACAAATAAACATCACATTTTTCGCACCGAGTTCGAATACGGCTATTACATTGGTGTTACCGACACGCTCGAGCTGTCTCCAATTTGTCGACTTTCGGGTAAAGGAGAGCATTTGAGGTTTATTCTTATCTGTTCTTCTTCAATGCTGCTGCTGCTTGAATTATCTAGATCAGTGATGCACAGCGTTGGCAGAGCTTCCAACACAAATGCAACATTTTTGTCCAAGTATGTGTGTACAAGACAAAAATTCAACATAACAATTTGCGCATAAGATGCTTACTCCGTGAAGATCAAACGCAAACTGATTCAATGCTATCGTCGAAGAAGTTCGGCAGCTTCGCACACACGACTTGTCTGTGAAAGCCGAGGGCTCCCCGAAGCTCTTATGTGCACCTCTGATCTAGATCATGGAATATCGTTTTGGGTGCACAAAGAAGAGCTTCTGCAATTTCCAATCGGAATGAGAGTAGATCCTTGACGGATTTCCGTGGCATATTTTTTGACCGACAATCAAGCCGATACTCCGTCCAAGCATTCACTACTGATAAATCAATAAAATGGAGTGCTATTCAAAGTCCATTTTTTTGTATTTAATCAAGTTCTGTAGCACTCCATCATTTGGTCGCAAATGTCCAACCCCCAAGTTTTGATAGTACTACATTATGATGGCGGGACAAGGCACTTCCATCCGGCATCTCAGCTCCTTATTCCATCTTTTCACGCTACCCACTGTATCCTGCCCATATGCTGTGGAAGCAAGGGTAACGGATTTGTTATCCTTCCATTTAACTAAAACAATTTTTCATCTGATCTAATAATCTGATCAGTCTCTCTCCTTTTCATATGCTTATCATCTTTTAAATGCACTTTGCGCAAACGGTTTGTTTGAATCGTGCCTGTTTCATGCACATTGACTTAAGCCAATCGCTCCAAAAGCGGTAACGTGGTAAAATACCTGTCAAAAAATACTGACGAATTATTTGGCAAAGTCCTCACAAAACGAAAGATAACGGTTGGACCTAAACCCAGCGATCGATCTCCTAATGAAGTTTTGGAACCCTGGAAAACTTCAAAATCTAAAAAAATTCCTGAAAAAGTAGACAATACATGTATATTTAAATTAATATTTGTCAGTAAAACAGTTTAAATAGTCCCAGTTAAAGAAGTCATTACAAAATTTTGAAGACCAACTGGTTGCGGCTTATTGCGTACATATTGTCTAAGTCCAGTGGGTAATCTTCCAAGGAATAGCATCATCAGTTCATCTGTCGAGTAATTAGCGAAATTTCTTGGAATTGCAAGACATTGACATCTGACAGCATCAATGACTGGTTGAACCTTCAAGAGATAATTTGAACTTGGTTCTTCTGGAGTTTCTGCAGTGTCGACAAAATGTAGTTTTCAATTAGGAGTTGTATGGACGGTGGGCGTGTTCTTGAGTGTTTGATGCCAATTTTTCTAACACACCTCAATTTTGATATAATATACACAATTACCGAATTTCAGGTCTTTAATAGCCTATTTATAGAGTTTTCAATATTATGTATAGGCGGTGGGTGTGCTTGTAGGCGGATGTCGCCTACTTTTCTTTCACAATTTAGTTTTGATATAATGTACAAAAGTATCAATTTTTTTTCTGTAGCTTAAAAAGAAGCCTTTTCATAGAGATTTAAATTTTGGGGTTGTATGGGAAGTGGGCGTGTTCGTCGGTGGATGACGCCCATTCTTCTAACACGTCTTAACTTTATTATAAAATGAATAAATATCTAATTTTAGTTTTGTAGCCTCGACAGAAGCCTATTTATAAAGTGGTGGATGATGCCCATTTTGATCTCACGTCTTAATATTTATATAAAAAGAATATTGAGTTTTATCCGAAATATTAAGTTCTATCTTTTGACTTAGATTTGTACATGCGTATTTTTTTATTTGAGGAGTGACTGTTCAAGTCACAGTTTTGGACATTTTTGAGATAGCATCCTTTTCGTATTCATAGGGTTAAACTATGCATAGATCTGTTAATTTTTTATAATTTTTAAATTGAGTTTCAAACAAAGAACTAAAAATGTCCGAGGTCGATCAAAACTGACTATATACAATAAAAACATTTTTATATTTTTTTATTGAAAACATAAGACATGTTTAGTCAAAACTAGGTATTTACTATATGAATTTGATACAAAAAGTTAATGTTCTATCAAAACAGCACATTCACTGAAATTTGTGACAATAAAACATTTTTATAAAGCACACACTTTATATAACAATTCTTTAAGTATACCTATGGCAAAAATTATTTCGAAAAACGAAAGTTATTTATTTTCATTCCATTTTAACATTCTTACTTTTAGTTTGATTAATATTTGTTATTTCCAAATTTGGACTGAATAAAAGTGTATATTTACTTAAAGATTTGATCATAACTAACTTTTTACAAATTTTACGATAGCCTAACTAAATTGTGGTAGGAGCTTTGAATTTTTTTTTTCATATCGACTAAGGCCGCGTGCATAGTTAGCTCCGATTCAGACAGACAGGCAGACAGGCAGGGTAGTGCGACAAAAGTGGCTTCATACAGTTTCATATAAACCTGCTCAAAGTGTGCGGAGTAACAGCAGGCAGATCAGATCAGGTCTGGCGTGAAAGCAGGCTAGCTCAGGTTTCTCGCAGCTGATTACGAGCTTAGGAATAATATTAATTAGGAATAATATTTTGCATTATTGATTTAATTGATCTTCTCTCATAAAAAACTCCGCATTTTATTCTCAATATTTTTTGAGTGCAAGAGTACTCAACAAATACAAAAAGAAACAAATACAAATTTCTTACAAGCAGTGCCGGATTATCCCAAAGGCAGTGTAGGCAGCTGCCTAGGGGCCCCACATCGGAGAGGGGCCCCGCTCACGGAAAGAAAAATTTGAAAATTTTTTGTCGAGTGAAAATTGATTGAGATTTGTATCCTCAAATCGCTTGTTTTTTAAGTGAAAACTTTTTTAAGGCGCGTTGAGCACTTTTTGGTAGAGGGCAAAACAAAAGATTCATGTCATCATCACGCTCTTAGTAACAGCAATAATTTTAACAAATTTGTTTCTAAATGTTTGGTTTTTTTATTGACGCACCATCGATCGCCACAACCTTACGTTTGAATGTTGTTGTTTTTATGCGCATTCGTATTGCAGCCAGGGTTGCCACATCCAAAAATTTTCTTTTACCAAAATTCTCAAAAAAATTTCACATATAAGAAAAAAATTTATTTATTTAACTAAACAATTATTTTTAGTTTTTATCATTCTTCTTCTGAAAAGCTCTTTATTTTTGTTGTGACGATATTGATGAAAACACAAATTTATGTTAAGATTGTAGCAAGATTCACATCAACTCATTATGAAAACTACGTAGTTTATGAAAGCACGCTTATTGACTTCTATAACGGCAAAAAGGCGAACTTTTTATTATTTTATTTTTTTCTTGGACTTTTATTAAACTTCGCAAACAACTTCCGTAGGATTCTTATAAAGGGATTCTTAGAAAGGGTAGCAGCTTATAAAGGGTGGTTAAATTTTAAGGGCCGATGTTGAATGTGACTCACCAGTGGCGTAGCGATGGGGGAAGGAGGTGTCATCATGCCCCGGACGCCACTCGCAAAGGGGCGCCAAATCATTCTCAAGACAAAATTTTGCAAAAAAATTTGTTTTAATTAATAAATTCAATAATTAAGTTATCCAACTGTAGGGTACAATGCTATGATAATGCTGCCCTTATGTAAATTTAAGGTCCGCACTCGAATCCCCCTAATCGGGCTTAGCTTTTGTTTCAGTAACACAATGTCGGAGGAACCCATAAAGAAAAAACACCTAAGTGGTTCGGAAAAACGTAAAAAGCAACAAGAGCAGCAAAAAAGAGTAATGAGGAATTAAAGAAGACACGAAACCTTCTCCAACTTGGATTTAGTATCCAATCAAAGGAAAATCAACCAACAACAAGTATGTCTAGCCACACTATGGCGGCGGACCCAGTAGAGATTCCTTGCGAGTGTTCTGAACAGATTAACCAGGATCAAGAAACAGCTACTTTAGCGGTTGTAGAGGAAAGCGTGAAGTTCTTTTTGGTGAAGCTCATAACCAAACGCATTTTCAAACTGGATTTTCTGATTGGAAAAATGCATCGCAACGAATTCATTTCCATGAGAATAATGCAGTGCACCGAGTATGTGTACAAACACTGATTAGTAGACGACATATTCGCGGTAGTATCGACACCTCTTTAGAAATAACATTCAACAAATAAAGAAAATATTGGATAAAAGTTTTACAAAGAGTGGTCTTAAAGATTAAATTTTTATCATCTCGTGGGTTAGCATTTCGTGGTGATGACGAAATTGTTGGTTCTCAACATAACGGCAACTATTTGGGAATTTTAGAATTACTGGCAGAGTATGATCCGTTCCTTAGTTCGCATTTAGCCAAATATGGTAATGTTGGCAGAGGAAGACAATCATATTTGTCTTCAACGATTTGCCAGGAACTTATTGAAATATTGGGAGGAAAGGTTTTTAAATTATTTGTTAATGAAATTATTGAAGCTAAGTATTTTTCAATAAGCGTCGATTCGACACCAGAAATATCTCATACTGATCAGTTGACTGTAGTGCTGAGATATGTTAAGTCGAATGGAGATGTAGCACAACGTTTTCTTGCATTTATTCCTATAGTTAGTCATAAAGGGGAAGAAGTAGCCGCCACAATTTTAAAATTTTTAAACCAATATAACATTGATATAAAAAATGCGCGAGGCCAGTCTTACGATAACGCGTCAAATATGTCTGGTGTTTACAATGGCCTACAAGCGCATATTAAGAAAATAAATCACCTCGCACACTACATTCCATGTGAAGCGCACTCACTGAATTTGGTTGGATTGCGTGCTGCGGAGAGTTGTATTGGAGCAATCTCATTCTTCGGATTTGTACAAGCACTATACAACTTTTTTTGAGCGTCAACTCATCGCTGGGCAATTATGCTCAAATATCTTGAAAAAGCTGATGAATGTAAGCAATCCTCATCATTAGTTCTAAAAAGAGTATGCGATACAAGGTGGTGTGCAAGAGCAGATGCGACTAAGGCTTTGTCAAAAAGGTTACAACAGTTTCCAGAAAGCTTTGCAGTCTATTACTGACGATGAGACTCAGGCACCATAAGCAATTCACGAGGCCAGATGTCTATTAAAAGACTTGGAAAAAAAAGAACATGCCGTAATGGCAATATTCTGGGCTGTTATACTAGATCGAAACAATAGTGTCAGTATATCTTTACAAAAACCAAGTATTGAACTTCGAATGGCAGTCGATCTTTTAAAATCGCTTTTAGATTTTTTGCTTTCACAACGAGAATTATTTGACGATTACGAGATGAAGGCAAATGGGAAAACTGATACCCAATACAGTGATGAAAACCAGCGTGTACGTATACGCAAAAGGCATCACAATGACGGATCTGCAGAAGACGTTGTGTTCAGAGGAAAAGACAAATTAAAAATTGAAACTTATTTGCCTGTACTCGACAGGCTGTATACAGAATTGTCGCGACGCTTAGAAGCTTATCAGGAGATTAATTCTCTGTTTGGATTTCTAACAGATTTCATGACAAAGTCCAACGATGATATTAAAGAGGCTTGTACAAAGTTTTGTAAACATTATTCCGAGGACATTGAACCTGAGTTTATAGACGAGATGGTGCAGTTCAAGTACTTCTTCTTACAATTAGTAGATGCCGAGAAAACTTCATATAATTTAATTATCGATAATATGGCACTTTCAACTTTTCCGAATGTAATGATCACATTGCAAATATATAGAAGTCTGATGACATCAAACACCACGGTTGAACGGAACTTTTCAAAATTAAAACTAATAAAAAATTGTCTTCGTTCATCAATGGCTCAGAACCGTTTAATTTCATTGGCAATAATTGAGATTGAAAATGATGTATGGGAAGAAGTCAACTTTCAAGATGTTTTGAGCGATTTTGTGTCTAAAAAAGTTACAAGAGTTAATGTTTAAGCATATTGTACTTTACAAAATTACTTTAGTTTTAAAAACACCAACCACCGGAAATTGTATTGTATTTTTTTTATGTATAATCAATACAATAAATATACTACTACGTTCCTTTATTTGTTTTATTGTTTAGGGTGATGGCATACCTTCGTAATTTAATAAGAAAATATCCGTTTTTATGAATATAATTGCATTGTGGTAGAAAAAAATGTGTTTTATAAAGTTAGAAAAGGGTAAAGGGGCCCACACAATTGCATTGCCTATGGGTCCTGACAAGGGTTCATCCGGCCCTGCTTACAAGAAGAAACCAATAGCAACAGAGCAAGAATAAAAAAAAAAACAGAAGAACAAACAACAACTTGCATGTCCACTAGAGTGTATCGAAAATCTGACCCCCAATTCAGGTACGAAAATTAAATAGTACATTAAAAATCCTTTCCATTGGTGTACTTTTTTTATTTGAACCAATTTTGGAGTCCCCAAATTGCATTTTTGTGCATTTTTTATCAACTTTTGTAATGGAGACCCATTAATGGTTGATTTAAAAAGAAAATCAAGCTTATCAATCAATTCTTTTCATATAAAAACACAGAACTGCAAATTTTCATCCCTGTTGGCAAATGCTCTGACGAGATAAAAGAGTTTTTTTCAAAGTAAATATATTTATTTATTTATTTATTTATTTATATAATAATATTCATCAATCAGAGTATCCACGACTCTTATAGACTGCTTAAAATACTTATAGTTATGAATAAAAAAGAAATGATTCATAAAATAATTTGTAACAATAAAATAATACATGAAATAATTATAATTATATAAATTCGAATAATTTAATTTAACTATCTTAGACCACCTATGTACGTTAAATTCATTCTTAAATTTTGATTAAATGCATCCCTGCTTAGAGGAGAGTTAAAATCTATGAGGTGACGAACTGAATTCGCGTGATTCAAGCACCGGGTGATTGGTTCATTAATGCAGTAATTTACCCTATGATATGGTACAAAAAACCAATTTACGAGACCTTAAATGATGAGTAGGTGTATATAAGCCAACCCGAGACAACAGAAAAGGCAGTTTATATGATTGTTTAAGACATCTCTAATAAAGATTATACCAAAGTATTTTCGGCGTGATTCAAGATCTTGCATGCCAAGGAGCAAACACCTGGTGTAATAGGACGGCATATCAATATCCCAATGTAGGAGTCTTATCGCAAATCTAGTGAAACGTTTTTGAATTCTTTCTATCCGTATTGACTGCACTGTATAGAAAGGATCCCACCCAATACAACAATAATCCAATTGGATCTTACAAAAGCAAAGAAAAGAAGTCTGAGAGTAAAAGGATTCGAGAAATCTTTGGAATTTCTTAGATTAAAACCAAGCATTGAACTTGACTTTGCTACAATGTAATCTATATGTTTAGAAAAGCGCAGCTTAGAATCAAATACTACGCCTAGATCCTTTTCTCAAATATTCTTTTTAATTCAACACTTCCCAAAACATATTTAAAAAGTACGGGTGAATTGTGCTTACAAAGTGTTCGCAATTTGCAGCATTTAGCGGTAGCGAATTTAGCTCACACCAAAGGGATTATTTCTGTAGGTCCTCTTGCAGCTTAGCACAATCAGAAACATGGGTAACAGAATAGTATAATTTTAGATCGTCAGCGTACATTGAGCATTGCGAGTGTTAAAAAATTAATGGAATATTATTGACAAAAACTTGTATAATATACTTGTTATTTAATATTTGATGTTTTTATTTTTTGTATGAAAGTATTTTTAAACTTTTATCAAGTTTTAACATATTAAGCTCGTCACAGAGGCGTCAGTAGCTGCTGCTTCTGCAGAACGAAGAAAAGGAATAATGTTTTCTATGTTAGAAGGCCGTTCAAAAAGGCCGAAATTCGAAACAAAAAGCGATTTTTACTCCTTTACAGGATCTAAAAACAATTGTTCTCATTATTTGGTTCACTGTAAGAGTTTAAAAAAATACGTTACTTTTGCACTAAGCAATAAAAAAAAAAAAATAAAAGTTTAAAAATACTTTCATACGAAAAAAAACACCAAATATTGAATAACAAATAAGTAAGATTCACTTTGAAAAAAACTGTTATATCTCGTCAGAGCATTTGTCAACAGTGATGAAAATTTGCAGTTCTGTTTTTTTTTTTTAAAGGAATTAATTGATAAGCTTGATTTTCTTTTTAAATCAACTATTAATAAGTCTCCATTACAAAAGTTGATAAAAAATGCACAAAAATGCAATTCGGGGTACGCCAAAATTGGTTCAAATAAAAAAATTACACCAATGGAAAGGATTTTTCATGTATTATTTAATTTTGGTACCGGAATTGGGGGTAAGATTTTTTCCCATACAAGTCGATACACTCTAATGTCCACAGTGTCTATGACACCCATACTCAAGGTACACAAAATAAGGTAGCTTAAAGACGGATGGCGCGACTGCCGAAAATGTCAAAGCGAACTGCTTCAGCTGAAGATGAAAAAAATTGTTGTTTGTGGCTATTGTTGTTTCTTTCGGCAGCCAGTTGATTTTGATACTTTTGGCTATGCGAAAGAGAGCACTGTCAGTTTTGCAGCAACTTTGTTGTTCAACCATGCACATATTAAATTTTTGATGAACTCAAGAAAACAAAGCATGCAAACGCATGATCGAGTACAAAGGAGTGTGAGGATTGATTTTTTCTTGTTGCGCATGCGTGCGTATATATTTTGTTGGTGACAAATTACACAAATAAAACAAAAAAAAATATGAAATTAAAGCCAACAAAATTTGAGTCAAATTTGGCAGATAAAGATTGACAATAATTGTTCAAATGAAATGATTTTGTTTTCTTGGGCAAGGGAGGTGAGGCAGCCGACGGGCAGAGCGTGAAATTTAACGCACTGAAAAGATGATCTGCTTCTCGTATTCACTCTGCATGTCTAATTTTTTGGGCAGGTTGCTGTCTGCACCTATCTGTCTGAATCGGCGTTTACTCTGCACGCAAGCTAAGCTATCTAATATAAATGAAACCACACATTAATATCCAAAACTTTCAATGTCTCGTTGAAAGATTTTCCAAAATACTCAATGTTTGGCAAACAAATGACAAAAAATATTGAATTAATTTGTTGAAATATTACCTTAAGTTTGCTGTTCTTATAAAAAAATTGATATAAGCTCAAAACTCTTTCTTTAAGAGTTATAAAATAAATTTAACAAATTAAATTGCCACAATTTTATAACTCACTCTTTCTTTATTGTTGTGACATTAATTTAATACGCAAACATTATTTACTAATATTTATTTGCATTAATTTGAATAGGTTTAGTTATTACTGAATTATTATTATATCATATAATATTCATGAAAATCAATATTTTATTATTTTAATATTTAAAAAAAGTAGCGTAAATTATAACTTTCCATGTTTTTACAACAAATCCCATTAAAATCTTGGTTAACCATCGGACTACTAAAAAACCCACATATAAACATCTCTCAACTCACGAGCCAGTAGAACATTGTGCTACTCATTGCGTCAGATCGTACTTTACCCCCACTTTGCTATTTTATGGGATGAGATCGACGCAACGCATGAGGTCGTATTTTGTGTTGCTTCATAATAACTCGTTGGTTCTAGTCTAGCTGTCAACGGACGACCTACCTATCGCAGCATTGCGTTTTAGCTATAATTTCTTTACACTCATCGCAGTAAAAAATAAAGTTCGCGAGATAGTCACTCAAATATGTTAGGCTTCTCTTGGATAATCCTATATATATTGCGTGAAAATATTTTCCACAAAGGCCTTTGCCACTCTAGGACATGCCACTCTAGGTGCATTTTGGTCTTCCAATGAGCAGAGAGATGAGCCACAGTATTTTTCCATTGCTTCTTTTTTCACTTAGTTTTATTGTGATATATTTTATTCGATTGTTTAGTTTTTGTGTTTTTTTATTATTATCACTTTTCGTTACTGTTTCTGCTTATTGACTGAGAAGTGGGTCACTGAAGCGAACTGTTTGAGAACTTTTAGTAGGTCGCCGAAAGGTACTCGAAAATGCAAAATAATACAATATTAACACTGAAGGTTTTTTTTAAGTTTTAATTTTCTTGTTTATTTTATTATTGCAGTTCTTAATCGAAATTTTTACTTTTTCGTAGATTCTATTGATATATTGGGTTGAATTTTTTTTAAATTCATGTAGCGGAACATCTACTTGCATATATATTTAATACATAATATTATCCTTATACCTAATAAAATGTATGAATACCCATTATGTGCCTTTTGCATAAAAGTGTCGCCTTACCCTTAACTTCATCAAAATATTTTATTGAGTCGGTTCACATTGGCCTCAATCAACCGACTCACTTTGACGTCTACAGAAGAGATGAGGAAGTGGGAAGGTGAAATGTTACGTGAGGCAAGAGTATCAAAAATTTTAAAAATTTTGCGACTCACTTTGGTTTGACATTTGTCATTTTGGTGTTTTTTTTTATTTGTGGCGCCATTATTAGCGCATTCTAATTGAAAAATATTAAAAAAGAAAGTAAAATGTCTAATTGGAACAAAACTCAAACAACAGCATTGATAACACTGTATGAGCAACATCCCATCTTATACAACCCTAAAAGCGAGGAGTACCTGGATCGTATAGCGAAAAATGATGTCCTGTCCAGAATTACCGCGGCACTTAAGGATTCAAGACCAAGTGTAACAAAAGATGAAGTTAAAAGCAAAATAAAAACTTTACGGAATCAGTATATCCGGGAAAAAGCTGCACATGCTAATTCAATAAAAAGTGGCTCTGGAGCTGACCAGACTTATGTTCCAAAGTTGTGGTGCTATGATGAATTAAAGTTCTTGGATAATTTTGTTGCATCAACACCTTCCATTTCCAATATACAGCAGGTTTGTAAGGGTTTATTGTGTTTTAATGTACAAGTATTAAAAGTTTATATACGCATCAATCTTTTTTCAGCTTAACATTGATCGTCCTCTGGATAGAACAGATAATGCAATTTTGAACGAAAACACTGTGCCTGAAAATTCTCGAAAGAAGATGAAGCCATTGGACATACAGATTTCTCGGTCGCTTAGTGTAGTTGAGGAAATGGCTGAGCGGATGCGTGAAAGGAGGGGGAAACAAACAACTCCGCAATATCAACTGGGAAAAATGGTTGAAAATGAGCTTAATGATATTCCAGAGCATTTCTTCCTGGAAGCTAAATGGAAAATAATGGATATAATTACAGAAACGCAAAAGAAGTATTTTGAGTCAAAGGCTCCTCCACCACAGTATCATGCACCACCAGAATATCATTCGCAACCAGAAAATGATTTGCCACCAGATTACCAAATTACGCCCAAAAACTTCAATTTTGAAACGCACTTTGCTCCACCAGATTTTCAACCTCCACCGGAATATGACAATTCACAATCCATATTATCAGACTTTCTAACATTGCCCTCACTTGAAGCAGTTCCAAGCTACCAGCAAAAGACAGCATCGTATATTGTTGAGCGTTCAGCAGCTCCAAAGTCTTTTCATATAAAGCATGAAAAGCCTAAAATTTTAAATGTGTCCACGATCAGACCACCAAGTACTCAAAAACTTTAACCATGCAGGAACAGTATTTATTAAAATATAGTAAAAATATTGTAATACTGCATTGCATCACTTTTTCAACTTTCACCTTAACTTTTTCAATTTTTAAACATTTCTATACAAAAAATATGTTAACTAAAAACTTTTGTTAAAAGTCAAAAGTTTTCAACATTTAAAGCCTTAAATAAGACATTGAATTTTTAATTTAACCAAACCAATTGGACAAATTTTTGAATTTTCACCTTTAAGTTGACCTTTAAGTTGACCTTTTATTTTAACTTTTATTTTTTTTTTTTTTATCTTTTTACTCTTAAAAAATCATAATTAAAATATGTGCTTAAGTTATGCAAAGTACTTAAAAACCATTAACTTTGAAATTAATAAAAACATTTAAAAAAAAACAAAAAGAGTTTTTTTCAATAATTATATATTTAATTAATTATTCCATACATTTAAAATTTCCTTTAAAAATTAAATCTTTAGAAATGAATTTTTCCTTCGTTATTAAAATAATCTGCAAAGTTTTCACGAATTTTTCCAGCTTCATTACAGTGTCTCCTCGGGTTATCAAACCTCTGATTACATTCCTCTGAATTTTCTTGTGAATTTGGATCAACCAGATAGCCGACACTTTTCATGGCAAGGAAATTATGGAGAACGCAGCAAGCTTGAATTATTTTGACCACCTTATGTGGTCGCAAACATATCGTTCCTTTCAGAACCCGAAAGCGATTAGCCAAAATTCCAAAAGCATGCTCGATGGTTTGCCTTGCACGACTTAGGCGGAAATTAAAGTTTTTTTGTGATGCATGTTGAGTGTGATACGGGAATGGTTTCATCAGATGTCTTTCCAAAGGAAATGCATCATCACCAACCACGACGTAAGGCAAGAGTCTGTTGTTGCCAATAATTTTATCTCTTGGAAAAAATGTATATCCTTTTGATAACACATTCCTGAAATTGCTGCGGTTAAGAACGCCTCCGTCGCTTATTCGTCCATTGCAACCGATGTCCACAAACGTAAATTTGTAATCTGCATCACACATTGCAAGCAAAACTATGCTGTTAAAGCCTTTATAGTTGTAATACAAGGCTCCGTCCGTCTTTGCTGCGCTGAAGCCAACATGCTTTCCATCAATGCAGCCCAAGCAAAGTGGAAACTGCCATCGCGACTCAAAACTTTCAGCAATGCTTTCCCATTTCCGACCAACTGGAAACTATAAAGAAAATTCAAAAATTACACATCAACACTTGACGAAATTGACTTAGGGTGTGTGCTAATTGGCTACTTTTACAACGAGGTGAGAAGTGTTGAAAATATTTACACTGTGGGGAAAATAATTTACGTTTTTGTTGTGCCAATTGGGAATTTACAAATTTTGACATATAATATTAAAAATTTTGCTTATAAGCAATATTTCATTTATTTAATGAAAATTAATAACTTACCAATTAGATTTAAAAACGATTGACAATTAATGGCAATCTCACTTTTCAATCTTGTTAAAATTCAAATGAAAAATATTTTTTTTCTTATTTGTTGTTGTCAAAAATTATACTAGCCCCTAGGGCTACTACAAATTTTGAAAGGTAAAATTCACCTCAGAACTGCCAAAATTTCCGTCGACAGTAGGAAAAGTAGCCAATTAGCACACACCCTTACTTGTAAATAGATGTTTTTTAAATTTTCGTACAGTACTCCACACACTTCTGGAACACGTTCTGAAATATAGGATAGTGAGATTCGTGTATGGTACTCAGTACTCCTATATGATTCCCCCGTAGCCAAAAATCTAAGGACGCAAGACAAGCAGTCAACTGCTGATATAGAAGGGCGCATCCTTGTGTCTTGCCGCTCAATGTCATTCTTTACAAGCTCCAATAGCTCAGTGAAGCAATCTTCGTTCATCCGCAAAACACGCCTGAACGAATTGGGATCCTCTAGTCGCAGCTCTTGGTGGAGTAGATTACAGGATCCTTTCTGAATCCGTCTCAATTTCCACTGCTTAACCCACTGTCGTTTTTTTGTCGTAGTTTTTTTCTTTCGTGCGTTTAAAGCTGCAGCATTTACAATGCTTAATGCAGCTGCGAAGCACAAATCCTCCTCTTCACTGCTATAACTCATTATTTTGCTTAAACAATGTTTTTGATTAAGAAATAAACAAAATGAATTCTACAACTCGAAAAAAACTATATCAAAACAATGTTTATCTTCTTCTTCTAGCTAATCAGACTCAAAGTGAGGACAGTTAATAGTGTGAACATTTGACAACTGCCTCATGTCAAAGTGAGTCGGTTGAGTGAGGCCAGTCTAAACCGACACATTAGTGGTATTAATGCAATGCCAAATATTTTCCGATGCCGTATATCGGAAAATATTCGCTGTTTTTGCATGAGGTACCTTTTTTGTATTTGTTTGTTACTTGGGGTTTACATTAGACAGTAGTGTTAAGACAGTTGCAACACATTCACAATTTTTTACCAATACACACTCACTTTTGCAACTGTCTGGTCAACTGTCTGAACTTTTTTGAAGACAGTTGACTAGACAGTAGCTGGGACAGTAAAATGACATTTTCTATATAGAAAAAAATGGAAAACGGAAAATCGTCAAATAATTCATTGGAAATTGAAGATAAAACGTAATATGTATTTTTAAAAACATAACCAGCGCAAACCATTGCAATAATATTAGAAACACTGAATATTTGATATAAATAAATGTCAAATATGTTCACTATTTTATCAACTGTCTTGCCAATTGTCTGGACGCCTACGTCATAGACCTAATTTCGAAGAATTTTTGACATCTAATACATATTCTTGACTGTCTTAACAGTACTGTCTAATGTAAACGATGTGTTAGTGCCGTATATCAATCAGCTGTAGTTTAAGTCATATTGGAAAAGTGGCCACTTTGGTTCAATTAATGAGCTGAAAACTAAATAATTAAACAAATATATAAACGGTTTCATAATTAAGATGAATACAAAGAAATTCAAGATAAATTCTTTTATTATTCGACAACTGACAACATGCAATTTGTTGTTTTAAAGGATTCTCAAGTTGAAACTTGAGTAAGATGTTTAAAGTTTGTAATAAATATTGTAAAAAATTTGAAAGGTGGCAACAATTCATTGCCGAAAGTTTTCGGCGCTGTTTTCGCATCAAAATCGTGAGGAAAACTGGGAACTTTGCCGTATATCAAATTCCATACAAATTTTGACAGTTGATATACGGCGTTTTCGCTTTTTCCGATTTTCGGCATATTCCGCACGTTTCGGCATTGCATGAATACCACTATTATCAATGCCAAATTAATGCTAAAGTATTTTAGGTTGTATAGTAGAGTGTATTGAAAATGTGACCCCCAATCTGAGATAAAGAGATTGGAAACTTCTCGTATGAAAGGGATAGCATAATGTGCACCTTATGTCAAAAATTTTCAACACTAACACAAATGTTGTAAGTGTGTTAGTAAAATGTTCACCAAAATTCAGCTAGTTCAGGGGTTCGGCTATAATCCAACTCAGCTGGATTGGGTTCAGGTTCAGGTTTTCACCACGGTGGAAACTCATTGAATGCATTCAGTGAACTTAAATGGTTCCAAGTAGCGCTGAATTTTAGAACTTTTAAGTGAATGTTGCTATTTAATCAAACAAATATATGTATGCTATTAAATCACAACTATTAAAAATTTAAAAAATATGAAGAAGTGATTATTAAACACTTTTAATTTTAAGATTTGCGTATAAAAAATGCACTAACACTGCAATAACATAAGCATTCGTTGTTATTTTGCTAAACTAGCTGATACATGCACCTGTATTTCGACATTTGGGCAATATGCCTGACATTTGTCGTAACTATTTAATTATATTAAACAGCGCTAACTAAAGTTTCACTGTCAAAACACTTGTGTCACTTGAAGGCGGCCACTGACTTTAATCTGTTACCCACCACGGTCTGAACCTAATCGCAGAGTTGCCTGAAAGCGTAGTTTTCTATAATATGGAGTAGATTTTATTGTTACAGTACGAATTTAAAAAAGTCTTAGGGCCGTTTTCACAATGTCCGGTTAAGCGCTAATCGGGACTTTAATCATCGGTTAGCAAAAAAGCATTTTCTCAATGTTCGGTTAAGCCTTATCTGTCGGTTAAGGTTAACAGCAAGTTGATGTTCCGGTTAGCTGCTAATCGGAAGAACAACTGAGTAGAGTAAATAATTTTATATTTACTATAAATCCACTTAATTGATTAAAATCAAACTTTGAATAAAAGTTTGAACCTAAATAGGCAAAGGACATATGCAAATAGACGTGATGACGCTGAAGAGTATGACGACACATGTATTCAAAATTGGAAAAAAATACTGAATAGCTTGTATAGCTGTATTGTTTTATTAATTAAATCTATTGATTAATTGAACAGTCTATTTTTGCATATTAATTTTTGTTTCAATTTACACTTTTCACGGCACAAATTCACAAAAAAGTAAACATAAAACAGCTGATATGCAGCGTATTCACAATTGAAAAATTCACAATTAATGATCTAACCGACGGTTACTTAACCAACACTTGGTGAAAATGAAATTAATAGCTTAGCTGTGTTTTAAGAGTATTTTTTGTTAAATTATTGCTTAAAATCATATTTTTTGCACAATTTTATGTATTATATGCTATTTTTATTGTTTTCTTTTAGTTTTGTTAAAGATTATTCGTTTTCATTTATATCATGTGAGTATTATCTGATATATCGTCGTTGCGCCTCAAAATTCAGTTATGTGTTTTTCGACAACTTTTCATTTACACAGAATCAGTTACATCATTTAATTCTTTCAATAGAAATCTACGCAATAACTATTATTATAAAAAACAGAACAGTCACAGTACAACTTATTATAAAATTTTATTAATAAATAGAATTTAAATTAAAAAGACCTTAACGTATTTAAAATTCTACATTCAGAAATTTAATTTTTATGGCAAATATGGAAAAGGCGAAACTTGTGGAGCTAATGGAAATCACGTCCGAAAGGTTTGACGGTTATTTACCAATTGATAAATAAAATTAAAATAAATTCAATGAAATTAAATAACATTAAGTTACATTATATTAAAATTAAACTAAAGTAAAGTAATTTAAACAAAGTGAAATTAAATTAAATAAAATTGTTTTAGCTTCATTTAATTAAATTGCATTTAATAAATTGAATTGAATTAAATTAGAAAAAATTAAATTAAATGAAATGAAATTATATAATATTAAATTCAATGTAATTAAATTGCATTAAATTTATTAAATTAAATTATATTAAATACAAATAAATCAATATAAATTAAATGTAACTATATTAAATAAAATTGCATTGACTTAATTAAATTATATTTAATTACATTTAAAGCAATATTATTACATTGAATTAAAAACGATTAACATAACTCAAGTTCAATTAAATTAAATAACATTATAATACATTATATTAAAGTAAATTAAATAAAATTAAATTAAATCAAATTAAAAATATTAAGTTCTATTATAAAAACAATTAATTCAGTTTAATTGAAGTTTATGCAATTTATTTTAATTAATTTAATCTTATGTCTTATTTAATGTTATTTAATTTAAATGAATTTAATTTAATTAAATATTATTTAATGTACTTAAATGTTGTCAGAAACAATATGTTTATTTTGTTAACTATATTAATATCAACTTTTTTCGTTATTAATTAAATAATACCGAATTGCAATACACATTTGTTAAACATTTTTTATATGAAATAAAACTAGGGTATTAAACACAATGTATTCTCTTTTGATTTCTTTACAATATAATGATAACATTAAAAGTAATTTTTCAAAAACAAATATCTCATATAAAAAGTATTAAATAAATCATCGTCATTAACTGTTTTCGATTAACAACAACTGTTCATCAACAACAACTGTTGTTCATCAACAACAACCATTGTATATGAAAAACGAATATTGATCATCAACAACAACTGTTGTTCATCAACAACAACTGTTGTTCATCAACAACAACTTTTGTTCATCAACAAAAACTGTTGTTCATCAACAACAACTGTTGTTTAACAAAAACAACTGTTGTTCATCAACAACAACTGTTGTTCATCAACAAAAAATTTTTTTCATCAACAACAACTTCTGTTCATCAACAACAACTTTTGTTCATCAACAACAACTGTTGTTTATCAGAAACAACAGTTGTTCATCAACAACAACTGTTGTTCATCAAGAACAACTGGTGTTCATCAGCAACAACTGTTGTTCATCAACAACAACTGTGTATCAACAACAACTGTTGTTCATCAACAACAACTGTGTATCAACAACAACTGTTGTTCATCAACAACAACTGTTGTATATCAAAAACGAGTATTGTTCATCAACAACAACTGTTGTTCATCAACAAAAACTGTTTTACATCAGCAACAACTTCTGTTCATCAACAACTGTTACTCATCAACAACAACTGCTAATCATCAACAACAACTTGTTCATAACCAACAACTGTTATGCATCAACAAGAACTGTTGTTCATCAACAACAACTTTGGTTCATCACCAACGACTGTTGTTCATCACCAACGACTGTTGTTCATCAACAACGACTGTTGTTCATCAACAACAACTGTTGTTCATCAACAACAACTGTTGTTCATCGACAACAACTGTTGTTCATCAACAAAAAATGTTGTTCATCAACAAAAATGTTGTTCATCAACAACGATTGTTGTTCATCAACAACAACAACTGTTGCTCATCAACAACATCTGTTGTTCATCAACAACAACTGTTGTTCATCAACAACGACTGTTGTTCATCAACAAAGACTGTTGTTCATCAACAACAACTGTTGTTCATCAACAACAACTAATGTTAATCAACAACAACTATTGTTTATCAACAACAACTGTTGTTCATAACAACAACTGTTGTTCATAACAACAACTGTTGTTCATAACAACAACTGTTGTTCACAACAACAACTGTTGTTCATCAACAACAACTGTTGTTCATCAACAACAACTGTTGTTCATCAACAACGACTGTTGTTCATAACCAACAACTGTTGTGCATCAACAACAACTGTTGTTCATCAACAACAACCGTTAATCATCAACAACAACTTCTTCATAACCAACAACTGTTATGCATCAACAAGAACTGTTGTTCATCAACAACAACTGTTGCTCATCAACAACAACTGTTGTTCATCAACAACATCTGTTGTTCATCAACAACAACTGTTGTTCATCAACAACGACTGTTGTTCAGCAACAACGACTGTTGTTCATCAACAAAAACTGTTGTTCATCAACAACAACTAATGTTAATCAACAACAACTGTTGTTTATCAACAACAACTTTTGTTCATCAACAACAACTGTTGCTCATCAACAACAACTGTTGTTCATCAACAACAACTGTTGTTCATCAACAACAACTGTTGTTCATCAACAACAACTGTTGTTCATCAACAACAACTGTTGTTCATCAACAACAACTGTTGTTCATCAACAACAACTGTTGTTCATCAACAACAACTGTTGTTCATCAACAACAACTGTTGTTCATCAACAACAACTGTTGTTCATCAACAACAACTGTTGTTCATCAAAAACGACTGTTGTTCATAACCAACAACTGTTGTGCATCAACAACAACTGTTGTGCATCAACAAAAACTGTTGTTCACCAACAACAACTGTTGTTCATCAACAAAAACTGTTGTTCAGCAACAACGACTGTTGTTCATCAAAAAAACTGTTGTTCATCAACAACAACTAATGTTAATCAACAACAACTGTTGTTTATCAACAACAACTTTTGTTCATCAACAACAACTGTTGCTCATCAACAACAACTGTTGTTCATCAACAACAACTGTTGTTCATCAACAACAACTGTTGTTCATCAACAACAACTGTTGTTCATCAAAAACGACTGTTGTTCATAACCAACAACTGTTGTGCATCAACAACAACTGTTGTGCATCAACAAAAACTGTTGTTCATCAACAACAACTGTTGTTCATCAACAACAACTGTTGTTCATCAACAACAACTGTTGTTCATCAACAACAACTGTTGTTCATCAACAACAACTGTTGTTCATCAACAACAACTGTTGTTCATCAACAACAACTGTTGTTCATCAACAACAACTGTTGTTCATCAACAACAACTGTTGTTCATCAAAAACGACTGTTGTTCATAACCAACAACTGTTGTGCATCAACAACAACTGTTGTTTATCAACAACAACTTTTGTTCATCAACAACAACTGTTGCTCATCAACAACAACTGTTGTTCATCAACAACAACTGTTGTTCATCAACAACAACTGTTGTTCATCAACAACAACTGTTGTTCATCAACAACAACTGTTGTTCATCAACAACAACTGTTGTTCATCAACAACAACTGTTGTTCATCAACAACAACTGTTGTTCATCAACAACAACTGTTGTTCATCAACAACAACTGTTGTTCATCAACAACAACTGTTGTTCATCAACAACAACTGTTGTTCATCAACAACAACTGTTGTTCATCAACAACAACTGTTGTTCATCAACAACAACTGTTGTTCATCAACAACAACTGTTGTTCATCAACAACAACTGTTGTTCATCAAAAACGACTGTTGTTCATAACCAACAACTGTTGTGCATCAACAACAACTGTTGTGCATCAACAAAAACTGTTGTTCACCAACAACAACTGTTGTTCATCAACAACGACTGTTGTTCAGCAACAACGACTGTTGTTCATCAACAAAAACTGTTGTTCATCAACAACAACTAATGTTAATCAACAACAACTGTTGTTTATCAACAACAACTTTTGTTCATCAACAACAACTGTTGCTCATCAACAACAACTGTTGTTCATCAACAACAACTGTTGTTCATCAACAACAACTGTTGTTCATCAACAACAACTGTTGTTCATCAACAACAACTGTTGTTCATCAACAACAACTGTTGTTCATCAACAACAACTGTTGTTCATCAACAACAACTGTTGTTCATCAACAACAACTGTTGTTCATCAACAACAACTGTTGTTCATCAACAACAACTGTTGTTCATCAACAACAACTGTTGTTCATCAAAAACGACTGTTGTTCATAACCAACAACTGTTGTGCATCAACAACAACTGTTGTGCATCAACAAAAACTGTTGTTCACCAACAACAACTGTTGTTCATCAACAACAACTGTTGTTCATCAACAACAACTGAAGTTCATTAACAACAACTGAAGTTCATCAACAACTGTTGTTCATTAACAACGACTGTTGTTTATCAAAAACAACTGTTGTTCATCAACAAAAACTTTTGTTCATCATCAACAACTTTTGTTCATCATCTGTTGTTCATCAACAACATCTGTTGTTCATCAACAACAACTGTTGTTCATCAACAACGACTGTTGTTCATCAACAACGACTGTTGTTCATCAACAACGACTGTTGTTCATCAACAACAACTGTTGTTCATCAACAACAACTGTTGTTCATCAACAACAACTGTTGTTCATCAACAACAATTGAAGTTCATTAACAACAACTGAAGTTCATCAACAACTGTTGTTCATTAACAACGACTGTTGTTTATCAAAAACAACTGTTGTTCATCAACAAAAACTGTTGTTCATCAACAACAACTGTTGCTCATCAACAACAACTGTTGTTTATCAAAAACAACTGTTGTTCATCAACAACAACTGTTGTTCATCAACAACAACAACTGTTGTTCATCAACAACAACTGTTATTCATCAACAACAACAACTGTTGTTCATCAACAACAACTGTTGTTCATCAACAACAACAACTGTTGTTCATCAACAACAACTGTTGTTCATCAACAACAACTGTTGTGCATCAACAACAACTGTTGTGCATCAACAACAACTGTTGTGCATCAACAACAACTGTTGTGCATCAACAACAACTGTTGTGCATCAACAACAACTGTTATTCATCAACAACAACCGTTAATCATCAACAACAACTTCTTCATAACCAACAACTGTTATGCATCAACAAGAACTGTTGTTCATCAACAACAACTTCTGTTCATCAACAACTGTTACTCATCAACAACAACTGTTAATCATCAACAACAACTTGTTCATAACCAACAATTGTTATGTACAACAAGAACTGTTGTTCATCAACAACAACTTTTGTTCATCAACGACAACTGTTGTAAATCAACAACAACTGTTGTTCATTAACAACAACAACTGTTGATCATCAACAACAACTTTTTCATAACCAACAACTGTTGTGCATCAACAACAACTGTTGTGCATCAACAAAAACTGTTGTTCATCAACAAAAACTGTTGTTCATCAACAACAACTTTTGTTCATCAACAACAACAGTTGTTCATCAACAACTGTTGTTATCAACAACAACTGTTGTTGATCAACAACAACTATTGTTGTTAGTTTTTTAATTTTTAAAGTTGAAGTGTTCAAATTTTGTTGTGCCGACTTTCATTGAATTTTTACAGTCATTTGCCTTGTCGGAATTAAAAACTAAATTGCACTTCTTTTCAATAGAATTTTATGTATAATAAGGCTGTATAAAAAGAAATTTGATTTAATACAAAATGAAGTGTGTAAGGATAAGAATTATAAGGATTTAAATATGATGAAGCCTAGTATGAAAACATTATCAATTTAAAAAGTTAAAAGAAACGATATTAAAAAGATGGATACTTATCTGATTGATCTGCTATCTATTAAATAAATCCTGCATGAAAAAAGTTTCAACAACTCTAAGTACGAAATTGGGCATTTTTGTCCAGTGAGATAACATAGATTTCTGGAAAAAATAAAGAGTCAATGTTATGAAGTTAAATGTTAATTTAATGTGTTAATAAATACCTTTTTGATGGCGTTTAATTTTTGGAGGCTGCCTATGTGGATCCTTCCAGAATTCCTTACAGGGCGTCTCGACTGGCAATAAATTATTGCTTTACATCTGTCAAACAATATAAATTGCCAATGGAGACCGCTTAATTGCCATGGTTGGTAATATATGGCATGCAATATTGCAAACCATATATTGCCAACATGTAGTTGGCAATGAGCTGTCATTTTTATTGTTTAACAGCCATTTTTCATTTCTCCTGAAAATACAATCCGTGAACATCGAAATAAAAATGGACTGGCGATATTTATAAAGTAATAAATTTCACCCAAAATATCAACTTCTTTCTCTTTTTCATCATTATATAGTTCGCACAGTTTTTTCAGGCCATCTAGCGACCGAGGAGAGCGTACCAACTTTTTCTTTGTCCTTTCAAAAATGTAAATAACATAACATAAAAACCCACCCTTGCAATATGGCCATTGCTTTCAATTGAATTTGACAGATGGAAAGCAATAAATTATTGCCTGTCGAGACGCCCAGTAAGAATCCTCCAAAATCCGATTTTTACAAGGATGAAGCTTTCTATGAAACTTTGGTTTATGCTAAAAATATTAAAATAGTTCTTTTAAAAATATATATACATTCCTGGTTGATGCTAGAACAAATCAATTAGCTTTTGCAACAGCGGAGTTCCATCAACTATATATTCCATCTAAAAATAAAATTGGCCATTTTAGTCCAGCGCGGATTACATAGATTTCTAGGAAAAGAAAAGAGCTTATATTATTGAATTTAATGTTGTATTTAAGCTTTGATAAATATTTTAAAAATGGTTTATTATTATATACAATAATCCATTATGTTCTTTTCATCATCTTCAAAATAGTCCAAAATCTTCTCTTCAATTGGATGACACCTGGTGTGCAAAAATGGAATAGGTTATTAATTTAAAAAGTATGGAATTTATTAGATATATACTTACCCAATTGATCTTGCTGTAATTCAAGTTTCTACTTCAAAATTTAAGTTCCAACATTTCCATAAACGAAATCGTCCATTTTGCTGCAACGAGGATAAGTTACATTTCGGGAAAATATTTTTCAGCTATGGAAAAATGGTTAAGGATAAAAATATAATATTTGTGTTTTTAAAAAGTTACATGCATACCTGGTTGATGCTGGTAAAAATTAAGTTGCTCTTGCAGCAGCAGAGGTTCATCAAATCCAAAAGGGAAATAAGCCACTTTGGTCCAGCGAGGATTTGGCAAATTTCTGAAAAAACTAAGGAAGTTATATTATTGAATTTTATATTATATTAAAGCGTGTATAAATACCATAAAAATAGTGCATAATTTGCAAAATTTTTCCATAGTGTTGTTTCCACAATTTGTGAAAACGTCCAAAATCTGCGTTCCGATAGGATATATTTTAGTGTGGAAAAACTGACAAACTTAAATAAATAAAATATATGCAATTAAAAAGTTCTATACGTGCAAAAGTCATACTGGTACAATTGAAGTCGCTGCTGTGACAACAAATGCCCAACAACTCCAAGCATAAAAGCGGCCATTTTGGTCCAGACAAGCTTGCAATGAGCTGACCCTGTGATTGAAGAGTGATTTAATTTATAAGTAAGTAGCATTTATAAGCATAGTAGTGAATACTACGAAAACAATTTCGTTTTAACTGTTTTTCTAGATCTGTCCATTAGACGCGTTAAGTGCTCCTATATCTCATTTTTCATCCATCATCCAAAATAGCATCTTAGTTGACCACAAATATATCTTATATATTTCTCTGTTTTTGTTGATTTTTTGAGGAATAGAAATGTTATAAATTAGTTTAATATTTATATAAATAAAATTTTACTTCTAATCAGTTTGCCCATTTTTGTCCATAAGTGCCTCCAAGTAATCCCGCACTGCATTTGTCCACCACCTAAAATATGATATAATACAATATATGACCCAATGATCGCACAGGGTTAAAGATAAGCAAAAATCTGTAAACAAACATCATTAAATAATATTTTTGTAACAAAACAATTTTAATGTTCATCTACAAATAAAATTGTGGTGGGTAAATGTGACCCAAAGTTCGTGCAGGGTTAAGAGTATCAAAAATCGAAAAACATGCATGATTAGAAACTGTTTACACAATAAAATAATTTTGGCCGCCTAAATCGATGAAATACCCCTATGTGCGGCAGTTAAAAATCTGTTTTGTCTCGAAGAAATGCCCGTCAATTGCAATCTAAATTCTTTAACGGCTGTTGTGGGCCGACAGGTTCAAACTGATCAAACCTTAAGTGACAAAACTAGGCCTGTGCGAGTTGCTTCGAGTTTGAGTCAGTCGAGTAGTGCAACTCGACTCGATTTTCGATTCGAGTAACTCGGTTTTTCGAATAACTCGAAATTACGAGTTACTCGATTAAGCTCGAAGAATTATCGTGTTACTCGAGTTATTTTTTTTTTTGCACATTCTCAACGTCACTTTCAATAATACATACCCAGTAGCAATTAGGGCATAATAAGCATAAACGAAGATAAAAGTAATGGAACATTGAAGACATGAACCTCCTATGCAAAAAAAAGAGTGCGCCGTATAGCAGCGAATATGACGCATTTTTGCAAGACAATTACGAAAAAATTTTTTTTTGTTTTTTTGACCGAACGTAGGGGTCGCGCATTGACATATTTCTTCATATCTCTGGTGTTTACAGTCGGATTTTAAAGTTTGGTATATCAACATTTTGTCTCAAAGAGACCAATATGACCTCTATAGAAGTCATTGACCTCAGGTGCACCGTTCTAGTACTTACCCTCCAGATCTCAGTTTCTACCATCCTAATGTACCACTCTAATACCAAAAAATAAAGTTCTTAAAATATCATTAATCTTTTGCTCAGAAAGAACATCGATATTTCTAGCAAAACTATTTTGTGAAAATTTTTTGTCGAACGTAGGGCTCCCTTTTTTCATTTTCATCATATCTTCGGTATTAAAAGTCTGATCATATTAAAAGGCATTATTATTTTTTTCTCCAAAATTAAAAAAAAAATATTCCTACAAGTCCTTGGAAGGCCTTAAATTGATTTTGAGGAATTTTAAAGCTTGTAAAAGAATACAAAATCCGTAATGCCAATGCTAAAAGAGTATCAACACTATTTTTGTTGTGATTTATTAAATATACAATGAGCCTGTTCACAGTTTGAATACGCAGGTCTGTTCTAGTTACGATTTGTTATATTTACGCCAACTTACGCAAGCGTATTTTCCTTTATTGTTGTTTTGCATGCAAACGCAAATACGCAGATACGCGTAAATAAAAGTAGCCCTTAAGGTCTCTGCCCACTTACGGCACGTAACGAAACGACATGAAACTTCAAAATATAACTAGCCTGTGTTCTTATGTATTCATGCTCACTTACCGTAAACAAAACGGCGACGACTGTTGACGCTGACGAAAAAGCCGGTGGGAATCATGAGAATTCTGACCGACTTGTCGTTCGCTTTGTTGACAAAAAATTAGTTGTAAAAACTAAATTCTGAAATTGAACTTGTGAGCGAAAATGTTGTTTTGTATGACATGAGTCTCAAACATTATAGCAAAAAAGTTTTAAAAAATCAATTGTAGAGTGTTGCTCGCATATTTAAGATTGATTTGTTATTGAAACCCTTACGCTAAGTGTGCATGAAACACTTCTTTGCCTTACCGTCGCCGTTCGATAGTCTTTTCGTTACGTGCCGTAAGTGGGCAGAGGCCTTTAGACGTGTTTTTTGAGTCTCGTATTTTTAAGCCGTATACAGTTGCCAACTTCGTGTTAAGTGTTCTGTCAGTTAGAAAATAAGAAAGTGGTGCCACTGCAAAATATGCAAACTTCACTAATTTTGTTTAACATTGAAAAATATTTTTTATTATTTTGAATGGTGGAGTGGTTTTAAGGATAGGACCTCAACTTCGCATACAATTTATTAAGAAATAGGAGAGACTAAATCTCCTAAGCTCAATTTTTTGCATTGAATTCCTTATATATCAGATACTAAAATAATCCCCAGAGGCAATAAAATTTCTCCTTCAAAGAGTTTTTAACGTAGTGGCAACACTAACGATACATGTTACAGCGTTACATAATTATTGAATACTGAGGTGCTCACAGATTCAGATATAACAAATGCTTTAAATACGCTTTGTTAATATACGCTTAAACTGTGAATAGCCTAAATGTATTATTATTTTATTTTTTCACTTTTGCTTTTTTCTTTCGCTGATTCGCTTTACACAGCCACATTGAAAATAGTCAAGCAATTTCAACCACTGGCTATTGCTATTGCTATTGCAGTGGTTGAAAATTGCGTCCGTCTTATATTTATTTCATACGCAAGTTTTATAGAGTTTTGATCATTTTCAATAAAAATCGACCAAACAACATTTTAAAAAAATGTCTTTTATTGCTTTATCTTTACCAACGGAGCATGATGTTATAAATTTTGTATTGTATGTGCGGCTAACAGTGATAAAAGTCGAAAGTTAGTTAAACAAGAAGCTGTTAGAAATGTAATCGTTTTGTGACAACGCGCCAGCATACCCTAGCATACCCTAGCGGCGGTTCGGAAACGTGTTGATTTGCTTGTAAATACCTATTATACAATTTCTAAAAATCGATTGAGATATAACCTGAATGCTTGGAATGAATTGTTTAAAATTTCAATTTGTTTTAAAAATCCGGATTTTTTATTCTTTTACGAGCTTTAAAATTCCTCAAAATCAATTTAAGGCCTTCCAAGGACTTGTAGGAATATTTTTTTTTATTTTGGAAAAAAATAATTGGTCTTTTTTAAACAAAAACATCGATATCTCATTTAATATGACGAAGATATGATGAAAATGAAAAAAGGGAGCCCTTCGTTCGGCAAAAAATTTTCAAAAATTTTTTAAAAATAGTTTTGCTGGAAATATGGATATAGAGGTTATATTGGTCTCTTTGAGACAAAAACATTGATATACCAAACTTTAAATCCGACAGTAAACACCAGAGACATGAAGAAATATGTCAATGCGCGACCCCTACGTTCGGTAAAAAAAAACAAAATTTTTTTTTTCGTAATTGTCTTGCAAAAGACAAGTATTCGCTGGAATACGGCGCACTTCTTTGTTGAGGTACGGTCTAATGTACAATCTTCAATAAATGCATAAAATTATATAAATGATTGCTTACTATTTTTTATTATCTCTTTAATCGCTTACCCGCAATCTCAGTATATCAATCTCTCAATCCTAGAAGGATATTATTTTAACGACTCAAGCTCCAAAAATTTTATTTTTATGCAAGATTTTGTACTTATATTTCAAGCTGTTTTGGTTAGTGAAAATAGGGCAACAAATTTATATTTTTATTATATCAAAGGAAGGAAACCAAGCTTTACAAAATATCAAGGGCTTTATATCAAAGGCCAAAAGTTAAAATTTTGTAAATCCAATTTTAAAAACTTAACAGAAGAAGCAAAAAGCTTTATTGCCATATAAGTGAGACAAATACCCAATTTCAAGTCTGTAGCTTAAATATTTGCCTATTTATAGAGATTTCAATATAATAGGTTGCATGGGAGGAAGGCGTGCTTTTCATCCAATTTAGCCCATTCTCTATCTTGATCTTAGTTTTTTAGAAAAAAGTTTAAATATCGAATTTCAGCACGAACCTTCAAAATTACGGCTGTAATCGTGTCCACAGATGGACAGACAGACGGACATAGCTAAATCAACTCCGCTGGAGATGCTGAGAAAGAATATATATACTTTTTTATTCCTACCACGCCTCCTTATGGACGTTACACACGTCGTCCAAAAATTTTTCAAAAAGTATGTTGAATTTTTTTTCCAAAAATTTTTCAAAAAGTTTGTTGAATAAATATAATAACACTGTGCGGGCACGAAAATCTGTATTTGATAATTTTAAAGTTTTTCACTTATTTTTGGTATGAGGAATCTCGTGGTGACATTTGTTTTACCACATTTTATTTATTTATTTATTTATTTATTTATATATATAAGCTTAATACAAGCAGTTTGAATACTTAAGAACTAAATTTTATAATTAACAGGGAGTATCTTAATTTACAATGGTACCATATCTTAATTAGAAGAATACATTAGAGAGGGGAGGAAGTGTCGTTGGAGTTAAGAAGGATATTTCGGAGTAATGGTCTGCTCAGGTGAAAATCAAATTCACTATTGGTTACCCGAAGCATTCTGGATATAGGTTCACTGCATCCATAGTCGGTGCGGTGAAAGTTAAGGTTGCGTGGGTTGGTATTAAAGGATATTAATTGGAGTAGTTCTGGGCAGTTAATGGTACCGCATACTAGTTGATGAATGAAGAGAACATCGGCAACTTCCCTTCGCTTTGCAAGTGTTTGCATGTTAATCAACTTCAGACGGTTGGCATAAGGAGGTAAGTTGAAACTGTCAGAGCCGGGAAGACCACGAAGAGCGAAACGAATGAATCTGCGTTGAACGGCTTCGATTCGGCTTCGGCCAGTTTGTTCCTTTTATTACGAAGTGAGCGTAATACCTTATTATACTAGGGGGGAGATGACGAAAAGTTCTTCTGCCTATTAAATGGGACAGATTGTGTGAAGCAGTCGGAAATTTTGTTTTGACGTAGAATTACGTCTTACAGCGCGGTTTGTATGGGGTCGTTTTAACAGATTTTTTGAAGGTCATGCAACGTTTTTGGCGAATACTTTAGGGTATACCTACAGCCTTTAATACTTATCGTTCAAAGATAATATATATACTTAAATATCGGATATATCCTACGCTGAATGAATATCTAATTTTGGATTTTGCCACTATTATATGAAAGTCAGAAAATAGTAAAATATAAGAAGAAAAATGCATGTTTTTATATAAGAAAATCAATCATCAGCTGCTTATGTGCCTGCTGCTTTCTTTGTTTTTGTTTCGTTGTTTATGGTTGTATTGTTTTAATTTTGCACGAACTGATAGGTTCGTATTCAGCTTCAGAATGATTCTATGGCCAATCGGATGCAGTGGGATTATCTGAGGTCATAGGCGGGTCATTGGTACTATGATGGGTTCCATGGAACATTTGGACCAAAATGGATGATTCTATGGCCAATCGGATGCAGTGGGATTATCTGAGGTCACAGGTGGGTCATTGGCACATTTATGGGTTCCATGGAACATTTGGACCAAAATGGATGATTCTATGGCCAATCGGATGCAGTGGGATTATCTGAGGTCACAGGCGGGTCATTGGCACATTTATGGGTTCCATGGAACATTTGGACCAAAATGGATGATTCTATAGCCAATCGGATGCAGTGGGATTATCTGAGGTCACAGGCGGGTCATTGGTACTTTGATGGGTTCCATGGAACATTTGGACCAAAATGGATGATTCTATGGCCAATCGGATGCAGTGGGATTATCTGAGGTCACAGGTGGGTCATTGGCACATTTATGGGTTCCATGGAACATTTGGACCAAAATGGATGATTCTATGGCCAATCGGATGCAGTGGGATTATCTGAGGTCACAGGTGGGTCATTGGCACATTTATGGGTTCCATGGAACATTTGGACCAAAATGGATGATTCTATGGCCAATCGGATGCAGTGGGATTATCTGAGGTCACAGGCGGGTCATTGGTACCTTGATGGGTTCTATGGAACAATTGGACCAAAATGGATGATTCTATGGCCAATCGGATGCAGTGGGATTATCTGAGGTCACAGGTGGGTCATTGGCACATTTATGGGTTTAATGGAACATTTGGACCAAAATGGATGATTCTATGGCCAATCGGATGCAGTGGGATTATCTGAGGTCACTGGTGGGTCATTGGTACTTTGATGGGTTCCATGGAACATTTGGACCAAAATGGATGATTCTATGGCCAATCGGATGCAGTGGGATTATCTGAGGTCACTGGTGGGTCATTGGTACTTTGATGGGTTCCATGGAACATTTGGACCAAAATGGATGATTCTATGGCCAATCGGATGCAGTGGGATTATCTAAGGTCACAGGCGGGTCATTGGTACCTTGATGGGTTCTATGGAACAATTGGACCAAAATGGATGATTCTATGGCCAATCGGATGCAGTGGGATTATCTGAGGTCACAGGTGGGTCATTGGCACATTTATGGGTTTAATGGAACATTTGGACCAAAATGGATGATTCTATGGCCAATCGGATGCAGTGGGATTATCTGAGGTCACAGGCGGGTCATTGGTACTTTGATGGGTTCCATGGAACATTTGGACCAAAATGGATGATTCTATGGCCAATCGGATGCAGTGGGATTATCTGAGGTCACTGGTGGGTCATTGGTACTTTGATGGGTTCCATGGAACATTTGGACCAAAATGGATGATTCTATGGCCAATCGGATGCAGTGGGATTATCTGAGGTCACAGGTGGGTCATTCCCACATTTATGGGTTCCATGGAACATTTGGACCAAAATGGATGATTCCATGGCCAATCGGATGCAGTGGGATTATATGAGGTCACTGGTGGGTCATTCCCACATTTATGGGTTGCATGGAACATTTGGACCAAAATGGATGATTCTATGGCCAATCGGATGCAGTGGGATTATCTGAGGTCACAGGTGGGTCATTGGTACTTTGATGGGTTTAATGGAACATTTGGACCAAAATGGATGATTCTATGGCCAATCGGATGCAGTGGGATTATCTGAGGTCACAGGTGGGTCATTGGTACTTTGATGGGTTCCATGGAACATTTGGACCAAAATGGATGATTCTACGGCCAATCGGATGCAGTGGGATTATATGAGGTCACTGGTGGGTCATTCCCACATATATGGGTTCCATGGAACATTTGGACCAAAATGGATGATTCTATGGCCAATCGGATGCAGTGGGATTATCTGAGGTCACAGGTGGGTCATTGGCACATTTATGGGTTCCATGGAACATTTGGACCAAAATGGATGATTCTATGGCCAATCGGATGCAGTGGGATTATATGAGGTCACTGGTGGGTCATTCCCACATTTATGGGTTCCATGGAACATTTGGACCAAAATGGGTGATTCTATGGCCAATCGGATGCAGTGGGATTATCTGAGGTCACAGGTGGGTCATTGGCACATTTATGGGTTTAATGGAACATTTGGACCAAAATGGATGATTCTATGGCCAATCAGATGCAGTGGGATTATCTGAGGTCACAGGCGGGTCATTGGTACTTTGATGGGTTCCATGGAACATTTGGACCAAAATGGATGATTCTATGGCCAATCGGATGCAGTGGGATTATCTGAGGTCACAGGCGGGTCATTGGCACATTTATGGGTTCCATGGAACATTTGGACCAAAATGGATGATTCTATAGCCAATCGGATGCAGTGGGATTATCTGAGGTCACAGGCGGGTCATTGGTACTTTGATGGGTTCCATGGAACATTTGGACCAAAATGGATGATTCTATGGCCAATCGGAGGCAGTGGGATTATCTGAGGTCACAGGTGGGTCATTCCCACATTTATGGGTTCCATGGAACATTTGGACCAAAATGGATGATTCCATGGCCAATCGGATGCAGTGGGATTATCTGAGGTCACAGGCGGGTCATTGGCACATCTATGGGTTCCATGGAACATTTGGACCAAAATGGATGATTCTATAGCCAATCGGATGCAGTGGGATTATCTGAGGTCACAGGCGGGTCATTGGTACTTTGATGGGTTCCATGGAACATTTGGACCAAAATGGATGATTCTATGGCCAATCGGATGCAGTGGGATTATCTGAGGTCACAGGTGGGTCATTCCCACATTTATGGGTTCCATGGAACATTTGGACCAAAATGGATGATTCCATGGCCAATCGGATGCAGTGGGATTATCTGAGGACACAGGTGGGTCATTGGTACTTTGATGGGTTCCATGGAACATTTGGACCAAAATGGATGATTCTATGGCCGATCGGATGCAGTGGGATTATCTGAGGTCACAGGTGGGTCATTGGCACATTTATGGGTTTAATGGAACATTTGGACCAAAATGGATGATTCTATGGCCAATCGGATGCAGTGGGATTATCTGAGGTCACAGGTGGGTCATTGGTACTTTGATGGGTTCCATGGAACATTTGGACCAAAATGGATGATTCTATGGCCAATCGGATGCAGTGGGATTATCTGAGGTCACAGGCGGGTCATTGGTACTTTGATGGTTTCCATGGAACATTTGGACCAAAATGGATGATTCTATGGCCAATCGGATGCAGTGGGATTATCTGAGGTCACAGGTGGGTCATTGGCACATTTATGGGTTCCATGGAACATTTGGACCAAAATGGATGATTCTATGGCCAATCGGATGCAGTGGGATTATCTGAGGTCACAGGCGGGTCATTGGTACCTTGATGGGTTCTATGGAACAATTGGACCAAAATGGATGATTCTATGGCCAATCGGATGCAGTGGGATTATCTGAGGTCACAGGTGGGTCATTGGCACATTTATGGGTTTAATGGAACATTTGGACCAAAATGGATGATTCTATGGCCAATCGGATGCAGTGGGATTATCTGAGGTCACTGGTGGGTCATTGGTACTTTGATGGGTTCCATGGAACATTTGGACCAAAATGGATGATTCTATGGCCAATCGGATGCAGTGGGATTATCTGAGGTCACTGGTGGGTCATTGGTACTTTGATGGGTTCCATGGAACATTTGGACCAAAATGGATGATTCTATGGCCAATCGGATGCAGTGGGATTATCTAAGGTCACAGGCGGGTCATTGGTACCTTGATGGGTTCTATGGAACAATTGGACCAAAATGGATGATTCTATGGCCAATCGGATGCAGTGGGATTATCTGAGGTCACAGGTGGGTCATTGGCACATTTATGGGTTTAATGGAACATTTGGACCAAAATGGATGATTCTATGGCCAATCGGATGCAGTGGGATTATCTGAGGTCACAGGCGGGTCATTGGTACTTTGATGGGTTCCATGGAACATTTGGACCAAAATGGATGATTCTATGGCCAATCGGATGCAGTGGGATTATCTGAGGTCACTGGTGGGTCATTGGTACTTTGATGGGTTCCATGGAACATTTGGACCAAAATGGATGATTCTATGGCCAATCGGATGCAGTGGGATTATCTGAGGTCACAGGTGGGTCATTCCCACATTTATGGGTTCCATGGAACATTTTGACCAAAATGGATGATTCTATGGCCAATCGGATGCAGTGGGATTATCTGAGGTCACAGGTGGGTCATTGGTACTTTGATGGGTTCCATGGAACATTTGGACCAAAATGGATGATTCTATGGCCAATCGGATGCAGTGGGATTATCTGAGGTCACAGGCGGGTCATTGGTACTTTGATGGTTTCCATGGAACATTTTGACCAAAATGGATGATTCTATGGCCAATCGGATGCAGTGGGATTATCTGAGGTCACAGGTGGGTCATTGGCACATTTATGGGTTCCATGGAACATTTGGACCAAAATGGATGATTCTATGGCCAATCGGATGCAGTGGGATTATCTGAGGTCACAGGCGGGTCATTGGCACATTTATGGGTTCCATGGAACATTTGGACCAAAATGGATGATTCTATGGCCAATCGGATGCAGTGGGATTATCTGAGGTCACAGGCGGGTCATTGGTACTTTGATGGGTTCCATGGAACATTTGGACCAAAATGGATGATTCTATGGCCAATCGGATGCAGTGGGATTATCTGAGGTCACTGGTGGGTCATTGGTACTTTGATGGGTTCCATGGAACATTTGGACCAAAATGGATGATTCTATGGCCAATCGGATGCAGTGGGATTATCTGAGGTCACAGGCGGGTCATTGGTACTTTGATGGGTTCCATGGAACATTTGGACCAAAATGGATGATTCTATGGCCAATCGGATGCAGTGGGATTATCTGAGGTCACAGGTGGGTCATTGGCACATTTATGGGTTCCATGGAACATTTGGACCAAAATGGATGATTCTATGGCCAATCGGATGCAGTGGGATTATCTGAGGTCACAGGCGGGTCATTGGCACATTTATGGGTTCCATGGAACATTTGGACCAAAATGGATGATTCTATAGCCAATCGGATGCAGTGGGATTATCTGAGGTCACAGGCGGGTCATTGGTACTTTGATGGGTTCCATGGAACATTTGGACCAAAATGGATGATTCTATGGCCAATCGGATGCAGTGGGATTATCTGAGGTCACAGGCGGGTCATTGGTACTTTGATGGGTTCCATGGAACATTTGGACCAAAATGGATGATTCTATGGCCAATCGGATGCAGTGGGATTATCTGAGGTCACAGGCGGGTCATTGGCACATTTATGGGTTCCATGGAACATTTGGACCAAAATGGATGATTCTATGGCCAATCGGATGCAGTGGGATTATCTGAGGTCACAGGCGGGTCATTGGTACCTTGATGGGTTCTATGGAACAATTGGACCAAAATGGATGATTCTATGGCCAATCGGATGCAGTGGGATTATCTGAGGTCACAGGCGGGTCATTGGTACTTTGATGGTTTCCATGGAACATTTGGACCAAAATGGATGATTCTATGGCCAATCGGATGCAGTGGGATTATCTGAGGTCACAGGTGGGTCATTGGCACATTTATGGGTTTAATGGAACATTTGGACCAAAATGGATGATTCTATGGCCAATCGGATGCAGTGGGATTATCTGAGGTCACAGGCGGGTCATTGGTACTTTGATGGGTTCCATGAAACATTTGGACCAAAATGGATGATTCTATGGCCAATCGGATGCAGTGGGATTATCTGAGGTCACAGGCGGGTCATTGGTACTTTGATGGGTTCCATGGAACATTTGGACCAAAATGGATGATTCCATGGCCAATCGGATGCAGTGGGATTATCTGAGGTCACAGGTGGGTCATTGGCACATTTATGGGTTCCATGGAACGTTTGGACCAAAAGTGATGATTCTATGACCAATCGGATGCAGTGGGATTATCTGAGGTCACAGGCGGGTCATTGGTAGGTTCTATAATGGGTTCCATGGAACATTTGGACCAAACTGGATGATTCTATGGCCAATCGGATGCAGTGGGATTATCTGAGGTCACAGGCGGGTCATTGGTACCTTGATGGGTTCTATGGAACAATTGGACCAAAATGGATGATTCTATGGCCAATCGGATGCAGTGGGATTATCTGAGGTCACAGGCGGGTCATTGGTACTTTGATGGTTTCCATGGAACATTTGGACCAAAATGGATGATTCTATGGCCAATCGGATGCAGTGGGATTATCTGAGGTCACAGGTGGGTCATTGGCACATTTATGGGTTCCATGGAACATTTGGACCAAAATGGATGATTCTATGGCCAATCGGATGCAGTGGGATTATCTGAGGTCACAGGTGGGTCATTGGCACATTTATGGGTTCCATGGAACATTTGGACCAAAATGGATGATTCTATGGCCAATCGGATGCAGTGGGATTATCTGAGGTCACAGGCGGGTCATTGGTACCTTGATGGGTTCTATGGAACAATTGGACCAAAATGGATGATTCTATGGCCAATCGGATGCAGTGGGATTATCTGAGGTCACAGGTGGGTCATTGGCACATTTATGGGTTTAATGGAACATTTGGACCAAAATGGATGATTCTATGGCCAATCGGATGCAGTGGGATTATCTGAGGTCACTGGTGGGTCATTGGTACTTTGATGGGTTCCATGGAACATTTGGACCAAAATGGATGATTCTATGGCCAATCGGATGCAGTGGGATTATCTGAGGTCACTGGTGGGTCATTGGTACTTTGATGGGTTCCATGGAACATTTGGACCAAAATGGATGATTCTATGGCCAATCGGATGCAGTGGGATTATCTAAGGTCACAGGCGGGTCATTGGTACCTTGATGGGTTCTATGGAACAATTGGACCAAAATGGATGATTCTATGGCCAATCGGATGCAGTGGGATTATCTGAGGTCACAGGTGGGTCATTGGCACATTTATGGGTTTAATGGAACATTTGGACCAAAATGGATGATTCTATGGCCAATCGGATGCAGTGGGATTATCTGAGGTCACAGGCGGGTCATTGGTACTTTGATGGGTTCCATGGAACATTTGGACCAAAATGGATGATTTTATGGCCAATCGGATGCAGTGGGATTATCTGAGGTCACTGGTGGGTCATTGGTACTTTGATGGGTTCCATGGAACATTTGGACCAAAATGGATGATTCTATGGCCAATCGGATGCAGTGGGATTATCTGAGGTCACAGGTGGGTCATTCCCACATTTATGGGTTCCATGGAACATTTGGACCAAAATGGATGATTCTATGGCCAATCGGATGCAGTGGGATTATCTGAGGTCACAGGTGGGTCATTGGTACTTTGATGGGTTCCATGGAACATTTGGACCAAAATGGATGATTCTATGGCCAATCGGATGCAGTGGGATTATCTGAGGTCACAGGCGGGTCATTGGTACTTTGATGGTTTCCATGGAACATTTGGACCAAAATGGATGATTCTATGGCCAATCGGATGCAGTGGGATTATCTGAGGTCACAGGTGGGTCATTGGCACATTTATGGGTTTAATGGAACATTTGGACCAAAATGGATGATTCTATGGCCAATCGGATGCAGTGGGATTATCTGAGGTCACAGGCGGGTCATTGGTACTTTGATGGGTTCCATGAAACATTTGGACCAAAATGGATGATTCTATGGCCAATCGGATGCAGTGGGATTATCTGAGGTCACAGGCGGGTCATTGGTACTTTGATGGGTTCCATGGAACATTTGGACCAAAATGGATGATTCCATGGCCAATCGGATGCAGTGGGATTATCTGAGGTCACAGGTGGGTCATTGGCACATTTATGGGTTCCATGGAACATTTCGACCAAAATTTATGATTCTATAGCCAATCGGATGCAGTGGGATTATCTGAGGTCACAGGTGGGTCATTGGCACATTTATGGGTTCCATGGAACATTTGGACCAAAATGGATGATTCTATGGCCAATCGGATGCAGTGGGATTATCTGAGGTCACAGGTGGGTCATTGGCACATATATGGATTCCATGGAAAATTTGGACCAAAATGGATGATTCTATGGCCAATTGGATGCAGTGGGATTATGTGAGGTCACAGGCGGGTCATTGGTACTTTGATGGGTTCCATGGAACATTTGGACCAAAATGGATGATTCTATGGCCAATCGGATGCAGTGGGATTATCTGAGGTCACAGGTGGGTCATTGGCACATTTATGGGTTCCATGGAACGTTTGGACCAAAATGGATGATTCTATGACCAATCGGATGCAGTGGGATTATCTGAGGTCACAGGTGGGTCATTGGCACATTTATGGGTTCCATGGAACATTTGGACCAAAATGGATGATTCTATAGCCAATCGGATGCAGTGGGATTATCTGAGGTCACAGGTGGGTCATTGGCACATTTATGGGTTCCATGGAACGTTTGGACCAAAATGGATGATTCTATGACCAATCGGATGCAGTGGGATTATCTGAGGTCACAGGCGGGTCATTGGCACATTTATGGGTTCCATGGAACATTTGGATCAAAATGGATGATTCTATAGCCAATCGGATGCAGTGGGATTATCTGAGGTCACAGGTGGGTCATTGGCACATTTATGGGTTCCATGGAACATTTGGACCAAAATGGATGATTCTATGGACAATCGGATGCAGTGGTATTACCTGAGGTCACAGGTGGGTCATTGGCACATTTATGGGTTCCATGGAACGTTTGGACCAAAATGGATGATTCTATGACCAATCGGATGCAGTGGGATTATCTGAGGTCACAGGCGGGTCATTGGTAGGTACTATAATGGGTTCCATGGAACATTTGGACCAAACTGGATGATTCTATGGCCAATCGGTTGCAGTGGGATTATCTGAGGTCACAGGTGAGTCATTGGCACTTATATAGTTTCCATGGAACTTTTGGACCAAAATGGATGATTCTATGGCCAATCGGATGCAGTGGGATTTTCTGAGGTCACAAGTGGGTCATTGGCACTTTCACGTGAATACGAACTTCACGTGGTGTTCGTGAATAAAAGACACGTGTAGTTGAGTTTTGTGTTTTTACTTGATTTTTTTAAAAACACGTGAACACGTGCTTACGTGAAACTGGAAGTTTTAGTTCGTATTGGTAGCATTGTAAGCATTGGTTCGCATTGAGTGTATTTATGCACTTCTGTTCTAGTTTACTAAGTGCTCTATTTTGAAACCAGAGGTCATGAATCTCTTTTCAACTCAGTCAATGAACTCGAACTGTTAACTTTAACGAAATGGGTCTGTGATCCGGTTAGATTTAACTCTTATGAAAAAAAAACGAGTTGGATCATATTTCGTTTTATGCTTTTACCCAATAGATGGCGTAAAATTTTAATTTTTGTTTTTATGTGTTTAATTTTTATACAGTGTAGTTCGCAAACTATACATCGAACGGAGAGGAAAGGGTAGCTCGCAAACTAAATATCGGACGAGAGTGGCACTAATTGAAAAGGCATGTGCTCAGCGTAAAATATAGTTACCATACAATTTTTAAAAATCGGGATTTTAATTTTAATTTGAAATTAGTAGTTAAACTGACTGTAGCTCGCAAACTAAATATATATCGGGCAGAGACGAAAGTGGCACCAATGGAAAGTGCATTTGCTTCGCCTTCTTTTCAACTAAGTCAATGAACTCAACCTATCAAACTTAACGAAATGATCGAAAAAATTTGAAATTTTGCTTGTTTCTTTTTGCTTGCTCATTTAATCATACTTACTTTTTAACTTTTTCTTTGTTTTGGCCTCGATAAGTAGTCCATAATTGAGTGTTATTAATTAATTTGTTAATTTTTGTAAGATCAATAAAAATACGTGCAAAATGAACAAAACAAACATTTGTCCAAGTATGTGTGTACAAGACAAAAATTCAACATAACAATTTGCGCATAAGATGCTTACTCCGTGAAGATCAAACGCAAACTGATTCAATGCTATCGTCGAAGAAGTTCGGCAGCTTCGCACACACGACTTGTCTGTGAAAGCCGAGGGCTCCCCGAAGCTCTATGTGCACCTCTGATCTAGATCATGGAATATCGTTTTGGGTGCACAAAGAAGAGCTTCTGCAATTTCCAATCGGAATGAGAGTAGATCCTTGACGGATTTCCGTGGCATATTTTTTGACCGACAATCAAGCCGATACTCCGTCCAAGCATTCACTACTGATAAATCAATAAAATGGAGTGCTATTCAAAGTCCATTTTTTTGTATTTAATCAAGTTCTGTAGCACTCCATCATTTGGTCGCAAATGTCCAACCCCCAAGTTTTGATAGTACTACATTATGATGGCGGGACAAGGCACTTCCATCCGGCATCTCAGCTCCTTATTCCATCTTTTCACGCTACCCACTGTATCCTGCCCATATGCTGTGGAAGCAAGGGTAACGGATTTGTTATCCTTCCATTTAACTAAAACAATTTTTCATCTGATCTAATAATCTGATCAGTCTCTCTCCTTTTCATATGCTTATCATCTTTTAAATGCACTTTGCGCAAACGGTTTGTTTGAATCGTGCCTGTTTCATGCACATTGACTTAAGCCAATCGCTCCAAAAGCGGTAACGTGGTAAAATACCTGTCAAAAAATACTGACGAATTATTTGGCAAAGTCCTCACAAAACGAAAGATAACGGTTGGACCTAAACCCAGCGATCGATCTCCTAATGAAGTTTTGGAACCCTGGAAAACTTCAAAATCTAAAAAAATTCCTGAAAAAGTAGACAATACATGTATATATAAATTAATATTTGTCAGTAAAACAGTTTAAATAGTCCCAGTTAAAGAAGTCATTACAAAATATGAAGACCAACTGGTTGCGGCTTATTGCGTACATATTGTCTAAGTCCAGTGGGTAATCTTCCAAGGAATAGCATCATCAGTTCATCTGTCGAGTAATTAGCGAAATTTCTTGGAATTGCAAGACATTGACATCTGACAGCATCAATGACTGGTTGAACCTTCAAGAGATAATTTGAACTTGGTTCTTCTGGAGTTTCTGCAGTGTCGACAAAATGTAGTTTTCAATTAGGAGTTGTATGGACGGTGGGCGTGTTCTTGAGTGTTTGATGCCAATTTTTCTAACACACCTCAATTTTGATATAATATACACAATTACCGAATTTCAGGTCTTTAATAGCCTATTTATAGAGTTTTCAATATTATGTATAGGCGGTGGGTGTGCTTGTAGGCGGATGTCGCCTACTTTTCTTTCACAATTTAGTTTTGATATAATGTACAAAAGTATCAATTTTTTTTCTGTAGCTTAAAAAGAAGCCTTTTCATAGAGATTTAAATTTTGGGGTTGTATGGGAAGTGGGCGTGTTCGTCGGTGGATGACGCCCATTCTTCTAACACGTCTTAACTTTATTATAAAATGAATAAATATCTAATTTTAGTTTTGTAGCCTCGACAGAAGCCTATTTATAAAGTGGTGGATGATGCCCATTTTGATCTCACGTCTTAATATTTATATAAAAAGAATATTGAGTTTTATCCGAAATATTAAGTTCTATCTTTTGACTTAGATTTGTACATGCGTATTTTTTTATTTGAGGAGTGACTGTTCAAGTCACAGTTTTGGACATTTTTGAGATAGCATCCTTTTCGTATTCATAGGGTTAAACTATGCATAGATCTGTTAATTTTTTATAATTTTTAAATTGAGTTTCAAACAAAGAACTAAAAATGTCCGAGGTCGATCAAAACTGACTATATACAATAAAAACATTTTTATATTTTTTTATTGAAAACATAAGACATGTTTAGTCAAAACTAGGTATTTACTATATGAATTTGATACAAAAAGTTAATGTTCTATCAAAACAGCACATTCACTGAAATTTGTGACAATAAAACATTTTTATAAAGCACACACTTTATATAACAATTCTTTAAGTATACCTATGGCAAAAATTATTTCGAAAAACGAAAGTTATTTATTTTCATTCCATTTTAACATTCTTACTTTTAGTTTGATTAATATTTGTTATTTCCAAATTTGGACTGAATAAAAGTGTATATTTACTTAAAGATTTGATCATAACTAACTTTTTACAAATTTTACGATAGCCTAACTAAATTGTGGTAGGAGCTTTGAATTTTTTTTTTCATATCGACTAAGGCCGCGTGCATAGTTAGCTCCGATTCAGACAGACAGGCAGACAGGCAGGGTAGTTCGACAAAAGTGGCTTCATACAGTTTCATATAAACCTGCTCAAAGTGTGCGGAGTAACAGCAGGCAGATCAGATCAGGTCTGGCGTGAAAGCAGGCTAGCTCAGGTTTCTCGCAGCTGATTACGAGCTTAGGAATAATATTAATTAGGAATAATATTTTGCATTATTGATTTAATTGATCTTCTCTCATAAAAAACTCCGCATTTTATTCTCAATATTTTTTGAGTGCAAGAGTACTCAACAAATACAAAAAGAAACAAATACAAATTTCTTACAAGCAGTGCCGGATTATCCCAAAGGCAGTGTAGGCAGCTGCCTAGGGGCCCCACATCGGAGAGGGGCCCCGCTCACGGAAAGAAAAATTTGAAAATTTTTTGTCGAGTGAAAATTGATTGAGATTTGTATCCTCAAATCGCTTGTTTTTTAAGTGAAAACTTTTTTAAGGCGCGTTGAGCACTTTTTGGTAGAGGGCAAAACAAAAGATTCATGTCATCATCACGCTCTTAGTAACAGCAATAATTTTAACAAATTTGTTTCTAAATGTTTGGTTTTTTTATTGACGCACCATCGATCGCCACAACCTTACGTTTGAATGTTGTTGTTTTTATGCGCATTCGTATTGCAGCCAGGGTTGCCACATCCAAAAATTTTCTTTTACCAAAATTCTCAAAAAAATTTCACATATAAGAAAAAAATTTATTTATTTAACTAAACAATTATTTTTAGTTTTTATCATTCTTCTTCTGAAAAGCTCTTTATTTTTGTTGTGACGATATTGATGAAAACACAAATTTATGTTAAGATTGTAGCAAGATTCACATCAACTCATTATGAAAACTACGTAGTTTATGAAAGCACGCTTATTGACTTCTATAACGGCAAAAAGGCGAACTTTTTATTATTTTATTTTTTTCTTGGACTTTTATTAAACTTCGCAAACAACTTCCGTAGGATTCTTATAAAGGGATTCTTAGAAAGGGTAGCAGCTTATAAAGGGTGGTTAAATTTTAAGGGCCGATGTTGAATGTGACTCACCAGTGGCGTAGCGATGGGGGAAGGAGGTGTCATCATGCCCCGGACGCCACTCGCAAAGGGGCGCCAAATCATTCTCAAGACAAAATTTTGCAAAAAAATTTGTTTTAATTAATAAATTCAATAATTAAGTTATCCAACTGTAGGGTACAATGCTATGATAATGCTGCCCTTATGTAAATTTAAGGTCCGCACTCGAATCCCCCTAATCGGGCTTAGCTTTTGTTTCAGTAACACAATGTCGGAGGAACCCATAAAGAAAAAACACCTAAGTGGTTCGGAAAAACGTAAAAAGCAACAAGAGCAGCAAAAAAGAGTAATGAGGAATTAAAGAAGACACGAAACCTTCTCCAACTTGGATTTAGTATCCAATCAAAGGAAAATCAACCAACAACAAGTATGTCTAGCCACACTATGGCGGCGGACCCAGTAGAGATTCCTTGCGAGTGTTCTGAACAGATTAACCAGGATCAAGAAACAGCTACTTTAGCGGTTGTAGAGGAAAGCGTGAAGTTCTTTTTGGTGAAGCTCATAACCAAACGCATTTTCAAACTGGATTTTCTGATTGGAAAAATGCATCGCAACGAATTCATTTCCATGAGAATAATGCAGTGCACCGAGTATGTGTACAAACACTGATTAGTAGACGACATATTCGCGGTAGTATCGACACCTCTTTAGAAATAACATTCAACAAATAAAGAAAATATTGGATAAAAGTTTTACAAAGAGTGGTCTTAAAGATTAAATTTTTATCATCTCGTGGGTTAGCATTTCGTGGTGATGACGAAATTGTTGGTTCTCAACATAACGGCAACTATTTGGGAATTTTAGAATTACTGGCAGAGTATGATCCGTTCCTTAGTTCGCATTTAGCCAAATATGGTAATGTTGGCAGAGGAAGACAATCATATTTGTCTTCAACGATTTGCCAGGAACTTATTGAAATATTGGGAGGAAAGGTTTTTAAATTATTTGTTAATGAAATTATTGAAGCTAAGTATTTTTCAATAAGCGTCGATTCGACACCAGAAATATCTCATACTGATCAGTTGACTGTAGTGCTGAGATATGTTAAGTCGAATGGAGATGTAGCACAACGTTTTCTTGCATTTATTCCTATAGTTAGTCATAAAGGGGAAGAAGTAGCCGCCACAATTTTAAAATTTTTAAACCAATATAACATTGATATAAAAAATGCGCGAGGCCAGTCTTACGATAACGCGTCAAATATGTCTGGTGTTTACAATGGCCTACAAGCGCATATTAAGAAAATAAATCACCTCGCACACTACATTCCATGTGAAGCGCACTCACTGAATTTGGTTGGATTGCGTGCTGCGGAGAGTTGTATTGGAGCAATCTCATTCTTCGGATTTGTACAAGCACTATACAACTTTTTTTCAGCGTCAACTCATCGCTGGGCAATTATGCTCAAATATCTTGAAAAAGCTGATGAATGTAAGCAATCCTCATCATTAGTTCTAAAAAGAGTATGCGATACAAGGTGGTGTGCAAGAGCAGATGCGACTAAGGCTTTGTCAAAAAGGTTACAACAGTTTCCAGAAAGCTTTGCAGTCTATTACTGACGATGAGACTCAGGCACCATAAGCAATTCACGAGGCCAGATGTCTATTAAAAGACTTGGAAAAAAAAGAACATGCCGTAATGGCAATATTCTGGGCTGTTATACTAGATCGAAACAATAGTGTCAGTATATCTTTACAAAAACCAAGTATTGAACTTCGAATGGCAGTCGATCTTTTAAAATCGCTTTTAGATTTTTTGCTTTCACAACGAGAATTATTTGACGATTACGAGATGAAGGCAAATGGGAAAACTGATACCCAATACAGTGATGAAAACCAGCGTGTACGTATACGCAAAAGGCATCACAATGACGGATCTGCAGAAGACGTTGTGTTCAGAGGAAAAGACAAATTAAAAATTGAAACTTATTTGCCTGTACTAGACAGGCTGTATACAGAATTGTCGCGACGCTTAGAAGCTTATCAGGAGATTAATTCTCTGTTTGGATTTCTAACAGATTTCATGACAAAGTCCAACGATGATATTAAAGAGGCTTGTACAAAGTTTTGTAAACATTATTCCGAGGACATTGAACCTGAGTTTATAGACGAGATGGTGCAGTTCAAGTACTTCTTCTTACAATTAGTAGATGCCGAGAAAACTAAAATTGCACCTGCCGAGGAATCATATAATTTAATTATCGATAATATGGCACTTTCAACTTTTCCGAATGTAATGATCACATTGCAAATATATAGAAGTCTGATGACATCAAACACCACGGTTGAACGGAACTTTTCAAAATTAAAACTAATAAAAAATTGTCTTCGTTCATCAATGGCTCAGAACCGTTTAATTTCATTGGCAATAATTGAGATTGAAAATGATGTATTAGAAGAAGTCAACTTTCAAGATGTTTTGAGCGATTTTGTGTCTAAAAAAGTTACAAGAGTTAATGTTTAAGCATATTGTACTTTACAAAATTACTTTAGTTTTAAAAACACCAACCACCGGAAATTGTATTGTATTTTTTTTATGTATAATCAATACAATAAATATACTACTACGTTCCTTTATTTGTTTTATTGTTTAGGGTGATGGCATACCTTCGTAATTTAATAAGAAAATATCCGTTTTTATGAATATAATTGCATTGTGGTAGAAAAAAATGTGTTTTATAAAGTTAGAAAAGGGTAAAGGGGCCCACACAATTGCATTGCCTATGGGTCCTGACAAGGGTTCATCCGGCCCTGCTTACAAGAAGAAACCAATAGCAACAGAGCAAGAATAAAAAAAAAACAGAAGAACAAACAACAACTTGCATGTCCACTAGAGTGTATCGAAAATCTGACCCCCAATTCAGGTACGAAAATTAAATAGTACATTAAAAATCCTTTCCATTGGTGTACTTTTTTTATTTGAACCAATTTTGGTGTCCCCAAATTGCATTTTTGTGCATTTTTTATCAACTTTTGTAATGGAGACCCATTAATGGTTGATTTAAAAAGAAAATCAAGCTTATCAATCAATTCTTTTCATATAAAAACACAGAACTGCAAATTTTCATCCCTGTTGGCAAATGCTCTGACGAGATAAAAGAGTTTTTTTCAAAGTAAATATATTTATTTATTTATTTATTTATTTATATAATAATATTCATCAATCAGAGTATCCACGACTCTTATAGACTGCTTAAAATACTTATAGTTATGAATAAAAAAGAAATGATTCATAAAATAATTTGTAACAATAAAATAATACATGAAATAATTATAATTATATAAATTCGAATAATTTAATTTAACTATCTTAGACCACCTATGTACGTTAAATTCATTCTTAAATTTTGATTAAATGCATCCCTGCTTAGAGGAGAGTTAAAATCTATGAGGTGACGAACTGAATTCGCGTGATTCAAGCACCGGGTGATTGGTTCATTAATGCAGTAATTTACCCTATGATATGGTACAAAAAACCAATTTACGAGACCTTAAATGATGAGTAGGTGTATATAAGCCAACCCGAGACAACAGAAAAGGCAGTTTATATGATTGTTTAAGACATCTCTAATAAAGATTATACCAAAGTATTTTCGGCGTGATTCAAGATCTTGCATGCCAAGGAGCAAACACCTGGTGTAATAGGACGGCATATCAATATCCCAATGTAGGAGTCTTATCGCAAATCTAGTGAAACGTTTTTGAATTCTTTCTATCCGTATTGACTGCACTGTATAGAAAGGATCCCACCCAATACAACAATAATCCAATTGGATCTTACAAAAGCAAAGAAAAGAAGTCTGAGAGTAAAAGGATTCGAGAAATCTTTGGAATTTCTTAGATTAAAACCAAGCATTGAACTTGACTTTGCTACAATGTAATCTATATGTTTAGAAAAGCGCAGCTTAGAATCAAATACTACGCCTAGATCCTTTTCTCAAATATTCTTTTTAATTCAACACTTCCCAAAACATATTTAAAAAGTACGGGTGAATTGTGCTTACAAAGTGTTCGCAATTTGCAGCATTTAGCGGTAGCGAATTTAGCTCACACCAAAGGGATTATTTCTGTAGGTCCTCTTGCAGCTTAGCACAATCAGAAACATGGGTAACAGAATAGTATAATTTTAGATCGTCAGCGTACATTGAGCATTGCGAGTGTTAAAAAATTAATGGAATATTATTGACAAAAACTTGTTGAATATACTTGTTATTTAATATTTGATGTTTTTATTTTTTGTATGAAAGTATTTTTAAACTTTTATCAAGTTTTAACATATTAAGCTCGTCACAGAGGCGTCAGTAGCTGCTGCTTCTGCAGAACGAAGAAAAGGAATAATGTTTTCTATGTTAGAAGGCCGTTCAAAAAGGCCGAAATTCGAAACAAAAAGCGATTTTTACTCCTTTACAGGATCTAAAAACAATTGTTCTCATTATTTGGTTCACTGTAAGAGTTTAAAAAAATACGTTACTTTTGCACTAAGCAATAAAAAAAAAAAAAAATAAAAGTTTAAAAATACTTTCATACGAAAAAAAACACCAAATATTGAATAACAAATAAGTAAGATTCACTTTGAAAAAAACTGTTATATCTCGTCAGAGCATTTGTCAACAGTGATGAAAATTTGCAGTTCTGTTTTTTTTTTTTAAAGGAATTAATTGATAAGCTTGATTTTCTTTTTAAATCAACTATTAATAAGTCTCCATTACAAAAGTTGATAAAAAATGCACAAAAATGCAATTCGGGGTACGCCAAAATTGGTTCAAATAAAAAAATTACACCAATGGAAAGGATTTTTCATGTATTATTTAATTTTGGTACCGGAATTGGGGGTAAGATTTTTTCCCATACAAGTCGATACACTCTAATGTCCACAGTGTCTATGACACCCATACTCAAGGTACACAAAATAAGGTAGCTTAAAGACGGATGGCGCGACTGCCGAAAATGTCAAAGCGAACTGCTTCAGCTGAAGATGAAAAAAATTGTTGTTTGTGGCTATTGTTGTTTCTTTCGGCAGCCAGTTGATTTTGATACTTTTGGCTATGCGAAAGAGAGCACTGTCAGTTTTGCAGCAACTTTGTTGTTCAACCATGCACATATTAAATTTTTGATGAACTCAAGAAAACAAAGCATGCAAACGCATGATCGAGTACAAAGGAGTGTGAGGATTGATTTTTTCTTGTTGCGCATGCGTGCGTATATATTTTGTTGGTGACAAATTACACAAATAAAACAAAAAAAAATATGAAATTAAAGCCAACAAAATTTGAGTCAAATTTGGCAGATAAAGATTGACAATAATTGTTCAAATGAAATGATTTTGTTTTCTTGGGCAAGGGAGGTGAGGCAGCCGACGGGCAGAGCGTGAAATTTAACGCACTGAAAAGATGATCTGCTTCTCGTATTCACTCTGCATGTCTAATTTTTTGGGCAGGTTGCTGTCTGCACCTATCTGTCTGAATCGGCGTTTACTCTGCACGCAAGCTAAGCTATCTAATATAAATGAAACCACACATTAATATCCAAAACTTTCAATGTCTCGTTGAAAGATTTTCCAAAATACTCAATGTTTGGCAAACAAATGGCAAAAAATATTGAATTAATTTGTTGAAATATTACCTTAAGTTTGCTGTTCTTATAAAAAAATTGATATAAGCTCAAAACTCTTTCTTTAAGAGTTATAAAATAAATTTAACAAATTAAATTGCCACAATTTTATAACTCACTCTTTCTTTATTGTTGTGACATTAATTTAATACGCAAACATTATTTACTAATATTTATTTGCATTAATTTGAATAGGTTTAGTTATTACTGAATTATTATTATATCATATAATATTCATGAAAATCAATATTTTATTATTTTAATATTTAAAAAAAGTAGCGTAAATTATAACTTTCCATGTTTTTACAACAAATCCCATTAAAATCTTGGTTAACCATCGGACTACTAAAAAACCCACATATAAACATCTCTCAACTCACGAGCCAGTAGAACATTGTGCTACTCATTGCGTCAGATCGTACTTTACCCCCACTTTGCTATTTTATGGGATGAGATCGACGCAACGCATGAGGTCGTATTTTGTGTTGCTTCATAATAACTCGTTGGTTCTAGTCTAGCTGTCAACGGACGACCTACCAATCGCAGCATTGCGTTTTAGCTATAATTTCTTTACACTCATCGCAGTAAAAAATAAAGTTCGCGAGATAGTCACTCAAATATGTTAGGCTTCTCTTGGATAATCCTATATATATTGCGTGAAAATATTTTCCACAAAGGCCTTTGCCACTCTAGGACATGCCACTCTAGGTGCATTTTGGTCTTCCAATGAGCAGAGAGATGAGCCACAGTATTTTTCCATTGCTTCTTTTTTCACTTAGTTTTATTGTGATATATTTTATTCGATTGTTAAGTTTTTGTGTTTTTTTATTATTATCACTTTTCGTTACTGTTTCTGCTTATTGACTGAGAAGTGGGTCACTGAAGCGAACTGTTTGAGAACTTTTAGTAGGTCGCCGAAAGGTACTCGAAAATGCAAAATAATACAATATTAACACTGAAGGTTTTTTTTAAGTTTTAATTTTCTTGTTTATTTTATTATTGCAGTTCTTAATCGAAATTTTTACTTTTTCGTAGATTCTATTGATATATTGGGTTGAATTTTTTTTAAATTCATGTAGCGGAACATCTACTTGCATATATATTTAATACATAATATTATCCTTATACCTAATAAAATGTATGAATACCCATTATGTGCCTTTTGCATAAAAGTGTCGCCTTACCCTTAACTTCATCAAAATATTTTATTGAGTCGGTTCACATTGGCCTCACTCAACCGACTCACTTTGACGTCTACAGAAGAGATGAGGAAGTGGGAAGGTGAAATGTTACGTGAGGCAAGAGTATCAAAAATTTTAAAAATTTTGCGACTCACTTTGGTTTGACATTTGTCATTTTGGTGTTTTTTTTTATTTGTGGCGCCATTATTAGCGCATTCTAATTGAAAAATATTAAAAAAGAAAGTAAAATGTCTAATTGGAACAAAACTCAAACAACAGCATTGATAACACTGTATGAGCAACATCCCATCTTATACAACCCTAAAAGCGAGGAGTACCTGGATCGTATAGCGAAAAATGATGTCCTGTCCAGAATTACCGCGGCACTTAAGGATTCAAGACCAAGTGTAACAAAAGATGAAGTTAAAAGCAAAATAAAAACTTTACAGAATCAGTATATCCGGGAAAAAGCTGCACATGCTAATTCAAAAAAAAGTGGCTCTGGAGCTGACCAGACTTATGTTCCAAAGTTGTGGTGCTATGATGAATTAAAGTTCTTGGATAATTTTGTTGCATCAACACCTTCCATTTCCAATATACAGCAGGTTTGTAAGGGTTTATTGTGTTTTAATGTACAAGTATTAAAAGTTTATATACGCATCAATCTTTTTTCAGCTTAACATTGATCGTCCTCTGGATAGAACAGATAATGCAATTTTGAACGAAAACACTGTGCCTGAAAATTCTCGAAAGAAGATGAAGCCATTGGACATACAGATTTCTCGGTCGCTTAGTGTAGTTGAGGAAATGGCTGAGCGGATGCGTGAAAGGAGGGGGAAACAAACAACTCCGCAATATCAACTGGGAAAAATGGTTGAAAATGAGCTTAATGATATTCCAGAGCATTTCTTCCTGGAAGCTAAATGGAAAATAATGGATATAATTACAGAAACGCAAAAGAAGTATTTTGAGTCAAAGGCTCCTCCACCACAGTATCATGCACCACCAGAATATCATTCGCAACCAGAAAATGATTTGCCACCAGATTACCAAATTACGCCCAAAAACTTCAATTTTGAAACGCACTTTGCTCCACCAGATTTTCAACCTCCACCGGAATATGACAATTCACAATCCATATTATCAGACTTTCTAACATTGCCCTCACTTGAAGCAGTTCCAAGCTACCAGCAAAAGACAGCATCGTATATTGTTGAGCGTTCAGCAGCTCAACTAATAAATTTTTGATTTCTTTACAATATAATGATAATATTAAAAGTAATTTTTCAAAATAAAAACTAAAATAACAACAACTGTTGTTCATAACAACAACTATTGTTCACAACAACAACTGTTGTTCATCAACAACAACTGTTGTTCATCAACAACAACTGTTGTTCATCAACAACGACTGTTGTTCATAACCAACAACTGTTGTGCATCAACAACAACTGTTGTGCATCAACAACAACTGTTGTGCATCAACAACAACTGTTGTTCATCAACAACAACCGTTAATCATCAACAACAACTTCTTCATAACCAACAACTGTTATGCATCAACAAGAACTGTTGTTCATCAACAACAACTGTTGCTCATCAACAACGATTGTTGTTCATCAACAACATCTGTTGTTCATCAGCAACAACTGTTGTTCATCAACAACGACTGTTGTTCAGCAACAACGACTGTTGTTCATCAACAAAAACTGTTGTTCATCAACAACAACTAATGTTAATCAGCAACAACTGTTGTTTATCAACAACAACTTTTGTTCATCAACAACAACTGTTGCTCATCAACAACAGCTGTTGTTCATCAACAACAACTGTTGTTCATCAACAACAACTGTTGTTCATCAACAACAACTGTTGTTCATCAACAACAACTGTTGTTCATCAACAACAACTGTTGTTCATCAACAACAACTGTTGTTCATCAACAACAACTGTTGTTCATCAACAACAACTGTTGTTCATCAAAAACGACTGTTGTTCATAACCAACAACTGTTGTGCATCAACAACAACTGTTGTGCATCAACAAAAACTGTTGTTCACCAAGAACAACTGTTGTTCATCAACAACAACTGTTGTTCATCAACAACGACTGTTGTTCATAACCAACAACTGTTGTGCATCAACAACAACTGTTGTGCATCAACAACAACTGTTGCTCATCAACAACAACCGTTAATCATCAACAACAACTTGTTCATAACCAACAACTGTTATGCATCAACAAGAACTGTTGTTCATCAACAACAACTGTTGTTCATCAACAACGATTGTTGTTCATCACCAACGACTGTTGTTCATCAACAACGACTGTTGTTCATCAACAACAACTGTTGTTCATCAACAACAACTGTTGTTCATCAACAACGATTGTTGTTCATCAACAACAACTGTTGTTCATCAACAACAACTGTTGTTCATCAACAACAACTGTTGTTCATCAACAACAACTGTTGTTCATCAAAACGATTGTTGTTCTTCAACAACAACTGTTGTTCATCAACAACAACTGTTGTTCATCAACAACAACTGTTGTTCATCAACAACATCTGTTGTTCATCAACAACAACTGTTGTTCATCAACAACAACTGTTGTTCATCAACAACAACTGTTGTTCATCAACAACAACTGAAGTTCATTAACAACAACTGAAGTTCATCAACAACTGTTGTTCATTAACAACGACTGTTTATCAAAAACAACTGTTGTTCATCAACAAAAACTGTTGTTCATCTTCAACAACTTTTGTTCATCAACAACAACTGTTGCTCATCAACAACAACTGTTGTTTATCAAAAACAACTGTTGTTCATCAACAACAACTGTTGTTCATCAACAACAACAACTGTTGTTCATCAACAACAACTGTTGTTCATCAACAACAACAACTGTTGTTCATCAACAACAACAACTGTTGTTCATCAACAACAACTGTTGTTCATCAACAACAACTGTTGTTCATCAACAACGACTGTTGTTCATAACCAACAACTGTTGTGCATCAACAACAACTGTTGTGCATAAACAACAACTGTTGTGCATCAACAACAACTGTTGTGCATTAACAACAACTGTTGTGCATCAACAACAACTGTTGTGCATCAACAACAACTGTTGTGCATCAACAACAACTGTTGTGCATCAACAACAACTGTTGCTCATCAACAACAACCGTTAATCATCAACAACAACTTGTTCATAACCAACAACTGTTATGCATCAACAACAACTGTTGTTCATCAACAACAACTGTTGTTCATCAACAACGATTGTTGTTCATCACCAACGACTGTTGTTCATCACCAACGACTGTTGTTCAGCAACAACGACTGTTGTTCATCAACAACAACTGTTGTTCATCAACAACAACTGTTGTTCATCAACAACATCTGTTGTTCATCAACAACATCTGTTGTTCATCAACAACAACTGTTGTTCATCAACAACGACTGTTGTTCATCAACAACGACTGTTGTTCATCAACAACGACTGTTGTTCATCAACAACAACTGTTGTTCATCAACAACAACTGTTGTTCATCAACAACAACTGTTGTTCATCAACAACAACTGTTGTTCATCAACAACAACTGTTGTTCATCAACAACAACTGTTGTTCATCAACAACAACTGTTGTTCATCAACAACAACTGTTGTTCATCAACAACAATTGAAGTTCATTAACAACAACTGAAGTTCATCAACAACTGTTGTTCATTAACAACGACTGTTGTTTATCAAAAACAACTGTTGTTCATCAACAAAAACTGTTGTTCATCAACAACAACTGTTGCTCATCAACAACAACTGTTGTTTATCAAAAACAACTGTTGTTCATCAACAACAACTGTTGTTCATCAACAACAACTGTTGTTCATCAACAACAACAACTGTTGTTCATCAACAACAACTGTTATTCATCAACAACAACAACTGTTGTTCATCAACAACAACTGTTGTTCATCAACAACAACAACTGTTGTTCATCAACAACAACTGTTGTTCATCAAGAACAACTTTGGTGCATTAACAACAACTGTTGTGCATCAACAACAACTGTTGTGCATCAACAACAACTGTTGTGCATCAACAACAACTGTTGTGCATCAACAACAACTGTTGTGCATCAACAACAACTGTTGTGCATCAACAACAACTGTTATTCATCAACAACAACCGTTAATCATCAACAACAACTTCTTCATAACCAACAACTGTTATGCATCAACAAGAACTGCTGTTCATCAACAACAACTTCTGTTCATCAACAACTGTTACTCATCAACAACAACTGTTAATCATCAACAACAACTTGTTCATAACCAACAATTGTTATGTACAACAACAACTGTTGTTCATTAACAACAACAACTGTTGATTATCAACAACAACTTTTTCATAACCAACAACTGTTGTGCATCAACAACAACTGTTGTGCATCAACAAAAACTGTTGTTCATCAACAAAAACTGTTGTTCATCAACAACAACTTTTGTTCATCAACAACAACAGTTGTTCATCAACAACTGTTGTTATCAACAACAACTGTTGTTGATCAACAACAACTATTGTTGTTAGTTTTTTAATTTTTAAAGTTGAAGTGTTCAAATTTTGTTGTGCCGACTTTCATTGAATTTTTACAGTCATTTGCCTTGTCGGAATTAAAAACTAAATTGCACTTCTTTTCAATAGAATTTTATGTAGAATAAGGCTGTATAAAAAGAAATTTGATTTAATACAAAATGAAGTGTGTAAGGATAAGAATTATAAGGATTTAAATATGATGAAGCCTAGTATGAAAACATTATCAATTTAAAAAGTTAAAAGAAACGATATTAAAAAGATGGATACTTATCTGATTGATCTGCTATCTATTAAGTAAATCCTGCATGAAAAAAGTTTCAACAACTCTAAGTACGAAATTGGGCATTTTTGTCCAGTGAGATAACATAGATTTCTGGAAAAAATAAAGAGTCAATGTTATGAAGTTAAATGTTAATTTAATGTGTTAATAAATACCTTTTTGATGGCGTTTAATTTTTGGAGGCTGCCTATGTGGATCCTTCCAGAATTCCTAACAGGGCGTCTCGACTGGCAATAAATTATTGCTTTACATCTGTCAAACAATATAAATTGCCAATGGAGACCGCTTAATTGCCATGGTTGGTAATATATGGCATGCAATATCGCAAACCATATATTGCCAACATGTAGTTGGCAATGAGCTGTCATTTTTATTGTTTAACAGCCATTTTTCATTTCTCCTGAAAATACAATCCGTGAACATCGAAATAAAAATGGACTGGCGATATTTATAAAGTAATAAATTTCACCCAAAATATCAACTTCTTTCTCTTTTTCATCATTATATAGTTCGCACAGTTTTTTCAGGCCATCTAGCGACCGAGGAGAGCGTACCAACTTTTTCTATGTCCTTTCAAAAATGTAAATAACATAACATAAAAACCCACCCTTGCAATATGGCCATTGCTTTCAATTGAATTTGACAGATGGAAAGCAATAAATTATTGCCTGTCGAGACGCCCAGTAAGAATCCTCCAAAATCCGATTTTTACAAGGATGAAGCTTTCTATGAAACTTTGGTTTATGCTAAAAATATTAAAATAGTTCTTTTAAAAATATATATACATTCCTGGTTGATGCTAGAACAAATCAATTAGCTTTTGCAACAGCGGAGTTCCATCAACTATATATTCCATCTAAAAATAAAATTGGCCATTTTAGTCCAGCGCGGATTACATAGATTTCTAGGAAAAGAAAAGAGCTTATATTATTGAATTTAATGTTGTATTTAAGCTTTGATAAATATTTTAAAAATGGTTTATTATTATATACAATAATCCATTATGTTCTTTTCATCATCTTCAAAATAGTCCAAAATCTTCTCTTCAATTGGATGACACCTGGTGTGCAAAAATGGAATAGGTTATTAATTTAAAAAGTATGGAATTTATTAGATATATACTTACCCAATTGATCTTGCTGTAATTCAAGTTTCTACTTCAAAATTTAAGTTCCAACATTTCCATAAACGAAATCGTCCATTTTGCTGCAACGAGGATAAGTTACATTTCGGGAAAATATTTTTCAGCTATGGAAAAATGGTTAAGGATAAAAATATAATATTTGTGTTTTTAAAAAGTTACATGCATACCTGGTTGATGCTGGTAAAAATTAAGTTGCTCTTGCAGCAGCAGAGGTTCATCAAATCCAAAAGGGAAATAAGCCACTTTGGTCCAGCGAGGATTTGGCAAATTTCTGAAAAAACTAAGGAAGTTATATTATTGAATTTTATATTATATTAAAGCGTGTATAAATACCATAAAAATAGTGCATAATTTGCAAAATTTTTCCATAGTGTTGTTTCCACAATTTGTGAAAACGTCCAAAATCTGCGTTCCGATAGGATATATTTTAGTGTGGAAAAACTGGCAAACTTAAATAAATAAAATATATGCAATTAAAAAGTTCTATACGTGCAAAAGTCATACTGGTACAATTGAAGTCGCTGCTGTGACAACAAATGCCCAACAACTCCAAGCATAAAAGCGGCCATTTTGGTCCAGACAAGCTTGCAATGAGCTGACCCTGTGATTGAAGAGTGATTTAATTTATAAGTAAGTAGCATTTATTAGCATAGTAGTGAATACTACGAAAACAATTTCGTTTTAACTGTTTTTCTAAATCTGTCCATTAGACGCGTTAAGTGCTCCTATATCTCATTTTTCATCCATCATCCAAAATAGCATCTTAGTTGACCACAAATATATCTTATATATTTCTCTGTTTTTGTTGATTTTTTGAGGAATAGAAATGTTATAAATTAGTTTAATATTTATATAAATAAAATTTTACTTCTAATCAGTTTGCCCATTTTTGTCCATAAGTGCCTCCAAGTAATCCCGCACTGCATTTGTCCACCACCTAAAATATGATATAATACAATATATGACCCAATGATCGCACAGGGTTAAAGATAAGCAAAAATCTGTAAACAAACATCATTAAATAATATTTTTGTAACAAAACAATTTTAATGTTCATCTACAAATAAAATTGTGGTGGGTAAATGTGACCCAAAGTTCGTGCAGGGTTAAGAGTATCAAAAATCGAAAAACATGCATGATTAGAAACTGTTTACACAATAAAATAATTTTGGCCGCCTAAATCGATGAAATACCCCTATGTGCGGCAGTTAAAAATCTGTTTTGTCTCGAAGAAATGCCCGTCAATTGCAATCTAAATTCTTTAACGGCTGTTGTGGGCCGACAGGTTCAAACTGATCAAACCTTAAGTGACAAAACTAGGCCTGTGCGAGTTGCTTCGAGTTTGAGTCAGTCGAGTAGTGCAACTCGACTCGATTTTCGATTCGAGTAACTCGGTTTTTCGAATAACTCGAAATTACGAGTTACTCGATTAAGCTCGAAGAATTATCGTGTTACTCGAGTTATTTTTTTTTTTGCACATTCTCAACGTCACTTTCAATAATACATACCCAGTAGCAATTAGGGCATAATAAGCATAAACGAAGATAAAAGTAATGGAACATTGAAGACATGAACCTCCTATGCAAAAAAAAGAGTGCGCCGTATAGCAGCGAATATGACGCATTTTTGCAAGACAATTACGAAAAAATTTTTTTTTGTTTTTTTGACCGAACGTAGGGGTCGCGCATTGACATATTTCTTCATATCTCTGGTGTTTACAGTCGGATTTTAAAGTTTGGTATATCAACATTTTGTCTCAAAGAGACCAATATGACCTCTATAGAAGTCATTGACCTCAGGTGCACCGTTCTAGTACTTACCCTCCAGATCTCAGTTTCTACCATCCTAATGTACCACTCTAATACCAAAAAATAAAGTTCTTAAAATATCATTAATCTTTTGCTCAGAAAGAACATCGATATTTCTAGCAAAACTATTTTGTGAAAATTTTTTGTCGAACGTAGGGCTCCCTTTTTTCATTTTCATCATATCTTCGGTATTAAAAGTCCGATCATATTAAAAGGCATTATTATTTTTTTCTCCAAAATTAAAAAAAAAATATTCCTACAAGTCCTTGGAAGGCCTTAAATTGATTTTGAGGAATTTTAAAGCTTGTAAAAGAATACAAAATCCGTAATGCCAATGCTAAAAGAGTATCAACACTATTTTTGTTGTGATTTATTAAATATACAATGAGCCTGTTCACAGTTTGAATACGCAGGTCTGTTCTAGTTACGATTTGTTATATTTACGCCAACTTACGCAAGCGTATTTTCCTTTATTGTTGTTTTGCATGCAAACGCAAATACGCAGATACGCGTAAATAAAAGTAGCCCTTAAGGTCTCTGCCCACTTACGGCACGTAACGAAACGACATGAAACTTCAAAATATAACTAGCCTGTGTTCTTATGTATTCATGCTCACTTACCGTAAACAAAACGGCGACGACTGTTGACGCTGACGAAAAAGCCGGTGGGAATCATGAGAATTCTGACCGACTTGTCGTTCGCTTTGTTGACAAAAAATTAGTTGTAAAAACTAAATTCTGAAATTGAACTTGTGAGCGAAAATGTTGTTTTGTATGACATGAGTCTCAAACATTATAGCAAAAAAGTTTTAAAAAATCAATTGTAGAGTGTTGCTCGCATATTTAAGATTGATTTGTTATTGAAACCCTTACGCTAAGTGTGCATGAAACACTTCTTTGCCTTACCGTCGCCGTTCGATAGTCTTTTCGTTACGTGCCGTAAGTGGGCAGAGGCCTTTAGACGTGTTTTTTGAGTCTCGTATTTTTAAGCCGTATACAGTTGCCAACTTCGTGTTAAGTGTTCTGTCAGTTAGAAAATAAGAAAGTGGTGCCACTGCAAAATATGCAAACTTCACTAATTTTGTTTAACATTGAAAAATATTTTTTATTATTTTGAATGGTGGAGTGGTTTTAAGGATAGGACCTCAACTTCGCATACAATTTATTAAGAAATAGGAGAGACTAAATCTCCTAAGCTCAATTTTTTGCATTGAATTCCTTATATATCAGATACTAAAATAATCCCCAGAGGCAATAAAATTTCTCCTTCATAGAGTTTTTAACGTAGTGGCAACACTAACGATACATGTCACAGCGTTACATAATTATTGAATACTGAGGTGCTCACAGTTTCAGATATAACAAATGCTTTAAATACGCTTTGTTAATATACGCTTAAACTGTGAATAGCCTAAATGTATTATTATTTTATTTTTTCACTTTTGCTTTTTTCTTTCGCTGATTCGCTTTACACAGCCACATTGAAAATAGTCAAGCAATTTCAACCACTGGCTATTGCTATTGCTATTGCAGTGGTTGAAAATTGCGTCCGTCTTATATTTATTTCATACGCAAGTTTTATAGAGTTTTGATCATTTTCAATAAAAATCGACCAAACAACATTTTAAAAAAATGTCTTTTATTGCTTTATCTTTACCAACGGAGCATGATGTTATAAATTTTGTATTGTATGTGCGGCTAACAGTGATAAAAGTCGAAAGTTAGTTAAACAAGAAGCTGTTAGAAATGTAATCGTTTTGTGACAACGCGCCAGCATACCCTAGCATACCCTAGCGGCGGTTCGGAAACGTGTTGATTTGCTTGTAAATACCTATTATACAATTTCTAAAAATCGATTGAGGTATAACCTGAATGCTTGGAATGAATTGTTTAAAATTTCAATTTGTTTTAAAAATCCGGATTTTTTATTCTTTTACGAGCTTTAAAATTCCTCAAAATCAATTTAAGGCCTTCCAAGGACTTGTAGGAATATTTTTTTTTATTTTGGAAAAAAATAATTGGTCTTTTTTAAACAAAAACATCGATATCTCATTTAATATGACGAAGATATGATGAAAATGAAAAAAGGGAGCCCTTCGTTCGGCAAAAAATTTTCAAAAATTTTTTAAAAATAGTTTTGCTGGAAATATGGATATAGAGGTTATATTGGTCTCTTTGAGACAAAAACATTGATATACCAAACTTTAAATCCGACAGTAAACACCAGAGACATGAAGAAATATGTCAATGCGCGACCCCTACGTTCGGTCAAAAAAAACAAAATTTTTTTTTTCGTAATTGTCTTGCAAAAATGCGTCATATTCGCTGGAATACGGCGCACTTCTTTGTTGAGGTACGGTCTAATGTACAATCTTCAATAAATGCATAAAATTATATAAATGATTGCTTACTATTTTTTATTATCTCTTTAATCGCTTACCCGCAATCTCAGTATATCAATCTCTCAATCCTAGAAGGATATTATTTTAACGACTCAAGCTCCAAAAATTTTATTTTTATGCAAGATTTTGTACTTATATTTCAAGCTGTTTTGGTTAGTGAAAATAGGGCAACAAATTTATATTTTTATTATATCAAAGGAAGGAAACCAAGCTTTACAAAATATCAAGGGCTTTATATCAAAGGCCAAAAGTTAAAATTTTGTAAATCCAATTTTAAAAACTTAACAGAAGAAGCAAAAAGCTTTATTGCCATATAAGTGAGACAAATACCCAATTTCAAGTCTGTAGCTTAAATATTTGCCTATTTATAGAGATTTCAATATAATAGGTTGCATGGGAGGAAGGCGTGCTTTTCATCCAATTTAGCCCATTCTCTATCTTGATCTTAGTTTTTTAGAAAAAAGTTTAAATATCGAATTTCAGCACGAACCTTCAAAATTACGGCTGTAATCGTGTCCACAGATGGACAGACAGACGGACATAGCTAAATCAACTCCGCTGGAGATGCTGAGAAAGAATATATATACTTTTTTATTCCTACCACGCCTCCTTATGGACGTTACACACGTCGTCCAAAAATTTTTCAAAAAGTATGTTGAATTTTTTTTCCAAAAATTTTTCAAAAAGTTTGTTGAATAAATATAATAACACTGTGCGGGCACGAAAATCTGTATTTGATAATTTTAAAGTTTTTCACTTATTTTTGGTATGAGGAATCTGGTGGTGACATTTGTTTTACATTTATTTACATTTACATTTATTTTACATTTATTTATTTATTTATTTATTTATTTATTTATATATATAAGCTTAATACAAGCAGTTTGAATACTTAAGAACTAAATTTTATAATTAACAGGGAGTATCTTAATTTACAATGGTACCATATCTTAATTAGAAGAATACATTAGAGAGGGGAGGAAGTGTCGTTGGAGTTAAGAAGGATATTTTGGAGTAATGGTCTGCTCAGGTGAAAATCAAATTCACTATTGGTTACCCGAAGCATTCTGGATATAGGTTCACTGCATCCATAGTCGGTGCGGTGAAAGTTAAGGTTGCGTGGGTTGGTATTAAAGGATATTAATTGGAGTAGTTCTGGGCAGTTAATGGTACCGCATACTAGTTGATGAATGAAGAGAACATCGGCAACTTCCCTTCGCTTTGCAAGTGTTTGCATGTTAATCAACTTCAGACGGTTGGCATAAGGAGGTAAGTTGAAACTGTCAGAGCCGGGAAGACCACGAAGAGCGAAACGAATGAATCTGCGTTGAACGGCTTCGATTCGGCTTCGGCCAGTTTGTTCCTTTTATTACGAAGTGAGCGTAATACCTTATTATACTAGGGGGGAGATGACGAAAAGTTCTTCTGCCTATTAAATGGGACAGATTGTGTGAAGCAGTCGGAAATTTTGTTTTGACGTAGAATTGCGTCTTACAGCGCGGTTTGTATGGGGTCGTTTTAACAGATTTTTTGAAGGTCATGCAACGTTTTTGGCGAATACTTTAGGGTATACCTACAGCCTTTAATACTTATCGTTCAAAGATAATATATATACTTAAATATCGGATATATCCTACGCTGAATGAATATCTAATTTTATATTTTGCCACTATTATATGAAAGTCAGAAAATAGTAAAATATAAGAAGAAAAATGCATGTTTTTATATAAGAAAATCAATCATCAGCTGCTTATGTGCCTGCTGCTTTCTTTGTTTTTGTTTCGTTGTTTATGGTTGTATTGTTTTAATTTTGCACGAACTGATAGGTTCGTATTCAGCTTCAGAATGATTCTATGGCCAATCGGATGCAGTGGGATTATCTGAGGTCATAGGCGGGTCATTGGTACTATGATGGGTTCCATGGAACATTTGGACCAAAATGGATGATTCTATGGCCAATCGGATTCAGTGGGATTATCTGAGGTCACAGGTGGGTCATTGGCACATTTATGGGTTCCATGGAACATTTGGACCAAAATGGATGATTCTATGGCCAATCGGATGCAGTGGGATTATCTGAGGTCACAGGCGGGTCATTGGCACATTTATGGGTTCCATGGAACATTTGGACCAAAATGGATGATTCTATAGCCAATCGGATGCAGTGGGATTATCTGAGGTCACAGGCGGGTCATTGGTACTTTGATGGGTTCCATGGAATATTTGGACCAAAATGGATGATTCTATGGCCAATCGGATGCAGTGGGATTATCTGAGGTCACAGGTGGGTCATTGGCACATTTATGGGTTCCATGGAACATTTGGACCAAAATGGATGATTCTATGGCCAATCGGATGCAGTGGGATTATCTGAGGTCACAGGTGGGTCATTGGCACATTTATGGGTTCCATGGAACATTTGGACCAAAATGGATGATTCTATGGCCAATCGGATGCAGTGGGATTATCTGAGGTCACAGGCGGGTCATTGGTACCTTGATGGGTTCTATGGAACAATTGGACCAAAATGGATGATTCTATGGCCAATCGGATGCAGTGGGATTATCTGAGGTCACAGGTGGGTCATTGGCACATTTATGGGTTTAATGGAACATTTGGACCAAAATGGATGATTCTATGGCCAATCGGATGCAGTGGGATTATCTGAGGTCACTGGTGGGTCATTGGTACTTTGATGGGTTCCATGGAACATTTGGACCAAAATGGATGATTCTATGGCCAATCGGATGCAGTGGGATTATCTGAGGTCACTGGTGGGTCATTGGTACTTTGATGGGTTCCATGGAACATTTGGACCAAAATGGATGATTCTATGGCCAATCGGATGCAGTGGGATTATCTGAGGTCACAGGTGGGTCATTCCCACATTTATGGGTTCCATGGAACATTTGGACCAAAATGGATGATTCTATGGCCAATCGGATGCAGTGGGATTATATGAGGTCACTGGTGGGTCATTCCCACATTTATGGGTTCCATGGAACATTTGGACAAAAATGGGTGATTCTATGGCCAATCGGATGCAGTGGGATTATCTGAGGTCACAGGTGGGTCATTGGCACATTTATGGGTTTAATGGAACATTTGGACCAAAATGGATGATTCTATGGCCAATCAGATGCAGTGGGATTATCTGAGGTCACAGGCGGGTCATTGGTACTTTGATGGGTTCCATGGAACATTTGGACCAAAATGGATGATTCTATGGCCAATCGGATGCAGTGGGATTATCTGAGGTCACAGGCGAGTCATTGGCACTTATATAGTTTCCATGGAACATTTGGACCAAAATGGATGATTCTATGGCCAATCGGATGCAGTGGGATTATCTGAGGTCACAGGTGGGTCATTGGCACATTTATGGGTTCCATGGAACATTTGGACCAAAATGGATGATTCTATGGCCAATCGGATGCAGTGGGATTATCTGAGGTCACAGGCGGGTCATTGGCACATTTATGGGTTCCATGGAACATTTGGACCAAAATGGATGATTCTATAGCCAATCGGATGCAGTGGGATTATCTGAGGTCACAGGCGGGTCATTGGTACTTTGATGGGTTCCATGGAACATTTGGACCAAAATGGATGATTCTATGGCCAATCGGATGCAGTGGGATTATCTGAGGTCACAGGTGGGTCATTCCCACATTTATGGGTTCCATGGAACATTTGGACCAAAATGGATGATTCCATGGCCAATCGGATGCAGTGGGATTATCTGAGGACACAGGTGGGTCATTGGTACTTTGATGGGTTCCATGGAACATTTGGACCAAAATGGATGATTCTATGGCCAATCGGATGCAGTGGGATTATCTGAAGTCACAGGTGGGTCATTGGCACATTTATGGGTTTAATGGAACATTTGGACCAAAATGGATGATTCTATGGCCAATCGGATGCAGTGGGATTATCTGAGGTCACAGGTGGGTCATTGGTACTTTGATGGGTTCCATGGAACATTTGGACCAAAATGGATGATTCTATGGCCAATCGGATGCAGTGGGATTATCTGAGGTCACAGGCGGGTCATTGGTACTTTGATGGTTTCCATGGAACATTTGGACCAAAATGGATGATTCTATGGCCAATCGGATGCAGTGGGATTATCTGAGGTCACAGGTGGGTCATTGGCACATTTATGGGTTCCATGGAACATTTGGACCAAAATGGATGATTCTATGGCCAATCGGATGCAGTGGGATTATCTGAGGTCACAGGCGGGTCATTGGTAACTTGATGGGTTCTATGGAACAATTGGACCAAAATGGATGATTCTATGGCCAATCGGATGCAGTGGGATTATCTGAGGTCACAGGTGGGTCATTGGCACATTTATGGGTTTAATGGAACATTTGGACCAAAATGGATGATTCTATGGCCAATCGGATGCAGTGGGATTATCTAAGGTCACTGGTGGGTCATTGGTACTTTGATGGGTTCCATGGAACATTTGGACCAAAATGGATGATTCTATGGCCAATCGGATGCAGTGGGATTATCTGAGGTCACTGGTGGGTCATTGGTACTTTGATGGGTTCCATGGAACATTTGGACCAAAATGGATGATTCTATGGCCAATCGGATGCAGTGGGATTATCTAAGGTCACAGGCGGGTCATTGGTACCTTGATGGGTTCTATGGAACAATTGGACCAAAATGGATGATTCTATGGCCAATCGGATGCAGTGGGATTATCTGAGGTCACAGGTGGGTCATTGGCACATTTATGGGTTTAATGGAACATTTGGACCAAAATGGATGATTCTACGGCCAATCGGATGCAGTGGGATTATCTGAGGTCACAGGCGGGTCATTGGTACTTTGATGGGTTCCATGGAACATTTGGACCAAAATGGATGATTCTATGGCCAATCGGATGCAGTGGGATTATCTGAGGTCACTGGTGGGTCATTGGTACTTTGATGGGTTCCATGGAACATTTGGACCAAAATGGATGATTCTATGGCCAATCGGATGCAGTGGGATTATCTGAGGTCACAGGTGGGTCATTCCCACATTTATGGGTTCCATGGAACATTTGGACCAAAATGGATGATTCCATGGCCAATCGGATGCAGTGGGATTATCTGAGGACACAGGTGGGTCATTGGTACTTTGATGGGTTCCATGGAACATTTGGACCAAAATGGATGATTCTATGGCCAATCGGATGCAGTGGGATTATCTGAGGTCACAGGTGGGTCATTGGCACATTTATGGGTTTAATGGAACATTTGGACCAAAATGGATGATTCTATGGCCAATCGGATGCAGTGGGATTATCTGAGGTCACAGGTGGGTCATTGGTACTTTGATGGGTTCCATGGAACATTTGGACCAAAATGGATGATTCTATGGCCAATCGGATGCAGTGGGATTATCTGAGGTCACAGGCGGGTCATTGGTACTTTGATGGTTTCCATGGAACATTTGGACCAAAATGGATGATTCTATGGCCAATCGGATGCAGTGGAATTATCTGAGGTCACAGGTGGGTCATTGGCACATTTATGGGTTCCATGGAATATTTGGACCAAAATGGATGATTCTATGGCCAATCGGATGCAGTGGGATTATCTGAGGTCACAGGCGGGTCATTGGTACCTTGATGGGTTCTATGGAACAATTGGACCAAAATGGATGATTCTATGGCCAATCGGATGCAGTGGGATTATCTGAGGTCACAGGTGGGTCATTGGCACATTTATGGGTTTAATGGAACATTTGGACCAAAATGGATGATTCTATGGCCAATCGGATGCAGTGGGATTATCTAAGGTCACTGGTGGGTCATTGGTACTTTGATGGGTTCCATGGAACATTTGGACCAAAATGGATGATTCTATGGCCAATCGGATGCAGTGGGATTATCTGAGGTCACTGGTGGGTCATTGGTACTTTGATGGGTTCCATGGAACATTTGGACCAAAATGGATGATTCTATGGCCAATCGGATGCAGTGGGATTATCTAAGGTCACAGGCGGGTCATTGGTACCTTGATGGGTTCTATGGAACAATTGGACCAAAATGGATGATTCTATGGCCAATCGGATGCAGTGGGATTATCTGAGGTCACAGGTGGGTCATTGGCACATTTATGGGTTTAATGGAACATTTGGACCAAAATGGATGATTCTACGGCCAATCGGATGCAGTGGGATTATCTGAGGTCACAGGCGGGTCATTGGTACTTTGATGGGTTCCATGGAACATTTGGACCAAAATGGATGATTCTATGGCCAATCGGATGCAGTGGGATTATCTGAGGTCACTGGTGGGTCATTGGTACTTTGATGGGTTCCATGGAACATTTGGACCAAAATGGATGATTCTATGGCCAATCGGATGCAGTGGGATTATCTGAGGTCACAGGTGGGTCATTCCCACATTTATGGGTTCCATGGAACATTTGGACCAAAATGGATGATTCCATGGCCAATCGGATGCAGTGGGATTATATGAGGTCACTGGTGGGTCATTCCCACATTTATGGGTTCCATGGAACATTTGGACCAAAATGGATGATTCTATGGCCAATCGGATGCAGTGGGATTATCTGAGGTCACAGGTGGGTCATTGGCACATTTATGGGTTTAATGGAACATTTGGACCAAAATGGATGATTCTATGGCCAATCGGATGCAGTGGGATTATCTGAGGTCACAGGTGGGTCATTTGAACTTTGATGGGTTCCATGGAACATTTGGACCAAAATGGATGATTCTATGGCCAATCGGATGCAGTGGGATTATCTGAGGTCACAGGCGGGTCATTGGTACTTTGATGGTTTCCATGGAACATTTGGACCAAAATGGATGATTCTATGGCCAATCGGATGCAGTGGGATTATCTGAGGTCACAGGTGGGTCATTGGCACATTTATGGGTTCCATGGAACATTTGGACCAAAATGGATGATTCTATGGCCAATCGGATGCAGTGGGATTATCTGAGGTCACAGGCGGGTCATTGGCACATTTATGGGTTCCATGGAACATTTGGACCAAAATGGATGATTCTATGGCCAATCGGATGCAGTGGGATTATCTGAGGTCACAGGCGGGTCATTGGTACTTTGATGGTTTCCATGTAACATTTGGACCAAAATGGATGATTCTATGGCCAATCGGATGCAGTGGGATTATCTGAGGTCACAGGTGGGTCATTGGCACATTTATGGGTTCCATGGAACATTTGGACCAAAATGGATGATTCTATGGCCAATCGGATGCAGTGGGATTATCTGAGGTCACAGGCGGGTCATTGGCACATTTATGGGTTCCATGGAACATTTGGACCAAAATGGATGATTCTATGGCCAATCGGATGCAGTGGGATTATCTGAGGTCACAGGCGGGTCATTGGTACTTTGATGGGTTCCATGGAACATTTGGACCAAAATGGATGATTCTATGGCCAATCGGATGCAGTGGGATTATCTGAGGTCACTGGTGGGTCATTGGTACTTTGATGGGTTCCATGGAACATTTGGACCAAAATGGATGATTATATGGCCAATCGGATGCAGTGGGATTATCTGAGGTCACAGGCGGGTCATTGGTACTTTGATGGTTTCCATGGAACATTTGGACCAAAATGGATGATTCTATGGCCAATCGGATGCAGTGGGATTATCTGAGGTCACAGGTGGGTCATTGGCACATTTATGGGTTCCATGGAACATTTGGACCAAAATGGATGATTCTATGGCCAATCGGATGCAGTGGGATTATCTGAGGTCACAGGCGGGTCATTGGCACATTTATGGGTTCCATGGAACATTTGGACCAAAATGGATGATTCTATAAACAATCGGATGCAGTGGGATTATCTGAGGTCACAGGCGGGTCATTGGTACTTTGATGGGTTCCATGGAACATTTGGACCAAAATGGATGATTCTATGGCCAATCGGATGCAGTGGGATTATCTGAGGTCACAGGCGGGTCATTGGTACTTTGATGGGTTCCATGGAACATTTGGACCAAAATGGATGATTCTATGGCCAATCGGATGCAGTGGGATTATCTGAGGTCACAGGCGGGTCATTGGCACATTTATGGGTTCCATGGAACATTTGGACCAAAATGGATGATTCTATGGCCAATCGGATGCAGTGGGATTATCTGAGGTCACAGGCGGGTCATTGGTACCTTGATGGGTTCTATGGAACAATTGGACCAAAATGGATGATTCTATGGCCAATCGGATGCAGTTGGATTATCTGAGGTCACAGGCGGGTCATTGGTACTTTGATGGTTTCCATGGAACATTTGGACCAAAATGGATGATTCTATGGCCAATCGGATGCAGTGGGATTATCTGAGGTCACAGGTGGGTCATTGGCACATTTATGGGTTTAATGGAACATTTGGACCAAAATGGATGATTCTATGGCCAATCGGATGCAGTGGGATTATCTGAGGTCACAGGCGGGTCATTGGTACTTTGATGGGTTCCATGAAACATTTGGACCAAAATGGATGATTCTATGGCCAATCGGATGCAGTGGGATTATCTGAGGTCACAGGCGGGTCATTGGTACTTTGATGGGTTCCATGGAACATTTGGACCAAAATGGATGATTCCATGGCCAATCGGATGCAGTGGGATTATCTGAGGTCACAGGTGGGTCATTGGCACATTTATGGGTTCAATGGAACATTTGGACCAAAATGGATGATTCTATAGCCAATCGGATGCAGTGGGATTATCTGAGGTCACAGGTGGGTCATTGGCACTTTTATGGGTTCCATGGAACATTTGGACCAAAATGGATGATTCTATGGCCAATCGGATGCAGTGGGATTATCTGAGGTCACAGGCGGGTCATTGGCACATTTATGGGTTCCATGGAACATTTGGACCAAAATGGATGATTCTATAGCCAATCGGATGCAGTGGGATTATCTGAGGTCACAGGCGGGTCATTAGTACTTTGATGGGTTCCATGGAACATTTGGACCAAAATGGATGATTCTATGGCCAATCGGATGCAGTGGGATTATCTGAGGTCACAGGCGGGTCATTGGTACTTTGATGGGTTCCATGGAACATTTGGACCAAAATGGATGATTCTATGGCCAATCGGATGCAGTGGGATTATCTGAGGTCACAGGCGGGTCATTGGCACATTTATGGGTTCCATGGAACATTTGGACCAAAATGGATGATTCTATGGCCAATCGGATGCAGTGGGATTATCTGAGGTCACAGGCGGGTCATTGGTACCTTGATGGGTTCTATGGAACATTTGGACCAAAATGGATGATTCTATGGCCAATCGGATGCAGTGGGATTATCTGAGGTCACAGGCGGGTCATTGGTACTTTGATGGTTTCCATGGAACATTTGGACCAAAATGGATGATTCTATGGCCAATCGGATGCAGTGGGATTATCTGAGGTCACAGGTGGGTCATTGGCACATTTATGGGTTTAATGGAACATTTGGACCAAAATGGATGATTCTATGGCCAATCGGATGCAGTGGGATTATCTGAGGTCACAGGCGGGTCATTGGTACTTTGATGGGTTCCATGAAACATTTGGACCAAAATGGATGATTCTATGGCCAATCGGATGCAGTGGGATTATCTGAGGTCACAGGCGGGTCATTGGTACTTTGATGGGTTCCATGGAACATTTGGACCAAAATGGATGATTCCATGGCCAATCGGATGCAGTGGGATTATCTGAGGTCACAGGTGGGTCATTGGCACATTTATGGGTTCCATGGAACATTTCGACCAAAATGGATGATTCTATAGCCAATCGGATGCAGTGGGATTATCTGAGGTCACAGGCGGGTCATTGGTACTCTGATGGGTTCCATGGAACATTTGGACCAAAATGGATGATTCTATGGCCAATCGGATGCAGTGGGATTATCTGAGGTCACAGGTGGGTCATTGGCACATATATGGATTCCATGGAAAATTTGGACCAAAATGGATGATTCTATGGCCAATCGGATGCAGTGGGATTATCTGAGGTCACAGGCGGGTCATTGGTACTTTGATGGGTTCCTAGAATATTTGGACCAAAATGGATGATTCTATGGCCAATCGGATGCAGTGGGATTATCTGAGGTCACAGGTGGGTCATTGGCACATTTATGGGTTCCATGGAACGTTTGGACTAAAATGGATGATTCTATGACCAATCGGATGCAGTGGGATTATCTGAGGTCACAGGTGGGTCATTGGCACATTTATGGGTTCCATGGAACATTTGGACCAAAATGGATGATTCTATAGCCAATCGGATGCAGTGGGATTATCTGAGGTCACAGGTGGGTCATTGGCACATTTATGGGTTCCATGGAACGTTTGGACCAAAATGGATGATTCTATGACCAATCGGATGCAGTGGGATTATCTGAGGTCACAGGCGGGTCATTGGCACATTTATGGGTTCCATGGAACATTTGAATCAAAATGGATGATTCTATAGCCAATCGGATGCAGTGGGATTATCTGAGGTCACAGGTGGGTCATTGGCACATTTATGGGTTCCATGGAACATTTGGACCAAAATGGATGATTCTATGGACAATCGGATGCAGTGGGATTACCTGAGGTCACAGGTGGGTCATTGGCACATTTATGGGTTCCATGGAACGTTTGGACCAAAATGGATGATTCTATGACCAATCGGATGCAGTGGGATTATCTGAGGTCACAGGCGGGTCATTGGTAGGTACTATAATGGGTTCCATGGAACATTTGGACCAAACTGGATGATTCTATGGCCAATCGGATGCAGTGGGATTATCTGAGGTCACAGGTGAGTCATTGGCACTTATATAGTTTCCATGGAACTTTTGGACCAAAATGGATGATTCTATGGCCAATCGGATGCAGTGGGATTTTCTGAGGTCACAAGTGGGTCATTGGCACTTTCACGTGAATACGAACTTCACGTGTTGTTCGTGAATAAAAGACACGTGTAGTTGAGTTTTGTGTTTTTACTTGATTTTTTTAAAAACACGTGAACACGTGCTTACGTGAAACTGGAAGTTCTAGTTCGTATTGGTAGCATTGTAAGCATTGGTTCGCATTGAGTGTATTTATGCACTTCTGTTCTAGTTTACTAAGTGCTCTATTTTGAAACCAGAGGTCATGAATCTCTTTTCAACTCAGTCAATGAACTCGAACTGTTAACTTTAACGAAATGGGTCTGTGATCCGGTTAGATTTAACTCTTATGAAAAAAAAACGAGTTGGATCATATTTCGTTTTATGCTTTTACCCAATAGATGGCGTAAAATTTTAATTTTTGTTTTTATGTGTTTAATTTTTATACAGTGTAGTTCGCAAACTATACATCGAACGGAGAGGAAAGGGTAGCTCGCAAACTAAATATCGGACGAGAGTGGCACTAATTGAAAAGGCATGTGCTCAGCGTGAAATATAGTTACCATACAATTTTTAAAAATCGGGATTTTAATTTTAATTTGAAATTAGTAGTTAAACTGACTGTAGCTCGCAAACTAAATATATATCGGGCAGAGACGAAAGTGGCACCAATGGAAAGTGCATTTGCTTCGCCTTCTTTTCAACTAAGTCAATGAACTCAACCTATCAAACTTAACGAAATGATCGAAAAAATTTGAAATTTTGCTTGTTTCTTTTTGCTTGCTCATTTAATCATACTTACTTTTTAACTTTTTCTTTGTTTTGGCCTCGATAAGTAGTCCATAATTGAGTGTTATTAATTTATTTGTTAATTTTTGTAAGATCAATAAAAATACGTGCAAAATGAACAAAACAATCATACCAAAGAGACAAAGTAGAAGAGGTTACAACTTAAACGGAATTCTACGTCTACACTTACGATACTATCGAAACTGTGTCTTTTTTTTCTTTGATAGCACTCAAAATACTCATCCAAATCTATTAAAGGTATAAAATGCTATCCTTTTCCCAACTTAAAAATCTTTATATATCCTGTTTTGCACTAATCTAAAACTTGACGACAATTCTATGCTTTCCACGTTTATGTAAGCACGTCTCCGTGATCGTCATTTCTTTATCAGTTTCAAGCATAAGTATATATGCCAAGACCTATGCTTGTCTCAGCAAAAATAAACAAAAAATCTAAAGATGACATTATAACTGCGTTCTTCGAGATAAGATTTAATCCATGACATAAACAGAGATGGAAAACCAAAGGCTTTAAGCTCAAGAAGGATGATAGTGTGTGAGATTTTGTCAAACGCTATACTAAAGTCGGTGGAAACTACATCAACTTCGTTACCATTTTCCAACGAGCATAAAGTGTTTGAAACAAATTGTGTGAGGTTGGTGGTAGTCGATCTACCCTAGAGAAAACCATGTTGACTAGGAGGAAAGATAGATTTGCAATGGAAGAAGAGAATATCGTAGATAATACTTTCAAAAATTTTGGGAGTACATGACAGTTTTGCAATAGGTCTCTAATTAGAAATATCATTTTTAGGTCCTTTTTTATGTAAAGGGATTATGTACGAATTCTTTCATAACTTTGGAAAAACTGAGTTAGAAATAGAAAGTTGAAAGAGTGTCAAAAGGGGATAAGCCAAAAAGTTCGCGAATTTTTTGATGACAATAGCAGGCAACCCATCGGGTCCAGGAGAAAAATCATCTTTTAGATTATGTAGCTTTGCTAAGACATCAGTTAGTGTAATATCAACAGAAGTCAGCGAGGTTTGAGCACAATTCCTTAGTGAAGAAAAGTATTCATAGTCTACTTCATCCTTATGACTTATGAATGACTGACTGAAGAAATTTGCAAATAGGTTTGCAATTATTTCCGGGTTATCTGAGGAGATATCTGAAAAAGTAAGGGTAGATGGATAGTTGTCAGATTTTCTTTTAATATTAATGAACTTGTAGAAGCTTTTAGGATCCGACACCAATTTTGTTTGAATATGAGCAAGATAAGACTCATATAGATGTTCACAGAGTGCAGAAAAATGGTTATAGGCGTGAAGATAGTTTGTGAGGTCAATAGAAGAACGAGTAGTTATATAAGTGCGTCAAAGTTTGTTCCTTTTATTACGAAGTAAGCGTTATTCCTTATTATACCAGGGAGATTACCGAACACATTACCGAACACTTTAGAACAAAATTTTTTTTTAATATATATAGCTCAGAATGAAAACTTATTCAAGATATGCACTTATTTTTATATCGATAAATCTTGAACCTTTAGGATTTTCATTTTGGTTTCTTGAGAAAAGTTCTTCATATTATGCTTGCCAACAACTTTGCTTAACACATAAATTTTAAAAAATCGCTTTCAGTGGTGTGACGGCAAAATAAGAATTCTAAATTTAATTTCAAAACATTTATTTTTTAAAAAAGTTAATGAAAAAGGATATAATTCTTGTTATAATAAATCAAAAAGTGTGCGCTAAGAAAGTCACGTCTGTCTAGTTTTAAAATCGTTGCGTCTCTAAATTTGAATTTTTAATTATCGCTTGTTTCTTTGTTGCTTGTTCTCTTACGTTGTTGTATATACATATGTCAGGGATGATATTATTTGGCAGGTTGGTATTATTTTGACAGGGTTGTTATTATTTTGTTTTTTTTACCATGTTGGCGTATAGAAGTCGCTAACTATTAATAAAATGGCGGTGACATTCCGCCAATCGTGAAGTCCACTGGGATTTCACCAAAACTAAAAGCGGCTAGCTTACTGGCAGGTCGACGTACTTGTCCTTGTGCAGTCAGCACATCTGCAGTTCGAACCTGACCATCCTTTGCTTTGTATGTATTAGTCACTCGTCCTTTTCTCCATTGGCTTCTGGGTTGGCTCGGGTCACATATTATAACCAATTGCCTTGGTTGTAATGGATTGACTTTCTCTCTACATTTTGAGCGTTGAAGCAAGCGTGGCAAATATTCAAGAGTCCACCTTTTCCTTTTAGGTTTTGCGCGATGCGCCATTGCTTTCGCAAGCAAATCTTCTCTCCATCGAGGCATGGTGTTTGGGTAGAACTGAGACAGCCCAGCAGAAAGTGATCGGGAGTAAGTAGTTCCTCCTCATCCACCGTTATTGGCAACTCAGTTAATGGACAGCTGTTTATAATGTTTTCAGCTTCGATGAGAACACTTCGGAATGTTTCTAGCCTTGGTGCTTCTTCTTTAAAAACGTTGCTAAACAATCTCTTTACACATTGGACCAATCTCTCCCAACAACCTCCAGCGCTAGGATTTCCAAGGCAATTAAAAATCCAGTCTATATTGGCTTTAGACATTTCAACTTGAATTTTATCGAAATCAAACAAACGGTTTTCTGGTTTCAATTCCTTTTGGGCTCCAACAAAATTAGTGCTGTTATCGCTTCTTATCCGAACTGGTGACGATTCATGAAATTTCTTAACGTAAGTAGAAATGCGTCTGTGGATAAATCTTCGGCGACCACCAAATGCACAGCTCGCGTAGTAAGGCATGTTTACAATGCAACCCACCGCTTTTCGCACCGGCGACCAATAGCAACAAAGAATGGCCCACAATAGTCAACACCTGAATCGCTAAACGGGCGAACGTACGGTGTAACTCTATCTTTTGGCAGCTGACCCGTTAATGGTGCGACCGGCTTCGCGCGAGACTGAATACATTGTAGGCAATTCTATTTGCATGTTCTTAAAATGGCGCATACATGTGAGATTCAGAACCGTTGGCGCAGCTCATTGATCGTCAGCAAGTCATTTTGGTGGTGCTTTTGGCTGTGAATATCGTTAACAATCCGACGAGTCACGACGTGATCCTGTGGCATTATTATCGGACGACGAACGGTAATAGGTAAACAGTATGCAGCGTCAATTCTGCCTCTTACCTTTAACAAATTGTCGTCATCTATCACAGGTGACAGCTGATAAAAGGCACTGCTTTTCGGTAGCTGATTTCCTTGTCGTAAAACAATAATTTCATTGATAAATACCTCATTCTGGATCTGACGGCAAACGGGTTTTTTGGCACGTTCCAGCTCTGAAGTTACGAGCTCTCCAGCTTGGCGCTTGGATAACGGAACTCTGGCATTAGAGTTCCGTTGTCTGAATGAAGCGCAATATCCAAGCCATGAAGCGCTTCATTTTCATGAAGCTGGAATACATCGTGTAGTCAAATGGTTGTTAAGTTGGTTTCGTTACTATCAAAACTCGCTTGGCAACTATTTCTTTTTCAAACTCATATGAAAAACCACCTGCTTCTTGTGGCCAAAGATTTTCACCAACGCGAAGAAATTCGGGTCCATGAATCCAACGAGATTCTACGTCAAACTTATACGGCATTTTGGCTCTGGTTGCATCGTCTGCAACGTTGAGATTTGTTGATAACCAGCGCCACTCTTTCGGCTTAGAATATGATAAAATTTCAGAAATTCGGCATGCAACAAACTGTTTGTACTGCCTGGTATGCGAAGGAATCCATAAGATTACAGTTTTGGAATCGCTCCAATATGTCGTCTTGTTTATGATAAATTCATGATTTTCTTCTAAAAAACAAAGTCTTCAAAATCTTGCTTTTTAATACGCAAATATGCGACAGCTGCATAAGCACTGGAACTTGCATCGACAAAAACGTGCAGCTGGATTTCGTCTGCAGATGTCAATAAAGAAGAATAACAACGGGGAACTGCAAACTTCTTTACGTTACCGTACTCCTTCCACCAGTTCCACCAATGTCCACAAAGTTGAGGCGGAATCTCGTCTTCCCAATCGATTCCTAGCTTCCAAGTTGACTGGAGCATTAACTTTTTACATATCATGAAATTCCCCAAGAGACCAACTAGATCAAAGACTGACATTATAAGGCTAAGCATTTCCCGCTGTGGTGGTTTCTTCAACTGTAACACGTCGCATGGCACCTTATAAAATTGAAAGTTGAATCGTAGAGAATCGTCATCAATGTTCCAAAAAAGCCTTAATATCTTCTCTGTTGCACATTGTCTATCCATAGTAAACATTAGTTGATTGAATTCGTCTTCACCATTCAGCGTAGCTTGCACCATCTTGCTGTTTGAGGCAAAATCGCGTAAATTGAATCCAGCGGCAGCGCAAATTTTTTTTGCTTCTAAACATGTTGTCTCTGCTTCCTGTTCTTCGTCAAAACTAACAACGATGTCATCTACGTATCTGTTATGAATTACAGCGGCAAGTACCACGTGCGTGAACCTTTAAGCGTAGCCTCATCATGAGTTAAAAGTCGAGCATAACTTTTGTTAATATACTTATTCATTTCTGTTTTGTATTTTTCGGCATATTTTGGATCTTTGCTCATTTTTCTTTCCACATTTATTAAACGCTGCTTCGCTGTTTCGAAGTTTGACGGCAGCAGTAAATCGTCCCTGCGCCAAAGTAGGCCCACTTCGTATCGATTGTCAATGAATTTTGTTGTTTCGGCTAAAATATTTCTGACGGCTATAATGTTTCTCAAATGAAACTCAGCAGCGTTGGCATAATTTCCTTTTATACTAAAGGCGACCTTTCTGGATTGCTGAGTTGTGACGTTATCTGCAAACCAAGTCTTCTTCAAGTAGGGACAGAGACGATCCCTCGTCGAACATGGTATAACTGGACATGCTGCCTTTAGGACCAAAAAGCGTAACGGGAAGAATTTTACATAGTTGCCCAGACTGATAATTTGAGCATCAGTTGAGGACGTACTCACGCGACTGCTCCTGTGGTGGCAGCTTTAAATTATTATGCAGAAGTTTGTCATGCATGCGTTTGCAATCATCAATACCACAAACAATTTTCTTACAACATTGACCCAAACCATGCCCTTTACTTAGACAGGCAAAAAATAACAAATTTTGAGGAAACTGTTGATTCTTTAACATTTGAGTTCGTATCAAAAGATCAGGGCGTCCGTAATTGAAGTCAAGCTCACTCATTATCTGCGAAACGTTATCTGGAAATATCAGCATGGACAGAACCGAATCCTATCCTCCGAATCTTTTCAGAGCTTTCTGCAGGCGAATTAAATTTTGCTTGTTGTTGTAACCCAACTCATTTGAGGAGTCAATGAAAACGGCATTAAATAATGGCCACTCTTCAGGATTCCCACTGAAGACTGGCAATGGAAACAATTTGGCAGAATTGTCTTTTGTTGCAATTCCTCCAACTAAATCAATCGTTGTTTCACGCTTAGGATCTGATACAACCGAAAATGATATAGATTTTTTCATCCAATTAAAGTTGAAATGCCCATCGACTCTTTCTATTCATAAATTCAAATACCTTAACACTCGACCGCCTAATTCCTTTAGATTAACTGTTCCTGAAAATTTGTTTAACACCATTGTTGATGTAAATTTCTGTCCGCGGAATACAATTGTACGCGAATTCAAATTTAAAAATAATCCACGCTTAGTAAATGTTGTACACTTGCCTCGCATGTATGTTATGGGTCCATAATTCCAAACTTTCTATCGATACTATCGATAGTACCATCGATAGTTTTCCACCTCTAAAGTTTACATCAAAAACGCTACAGTTGTTAACAAAGGTACTCATGGGGCTTAAAGGAGCAGTTAACATATAATTCGTTCTTCTATATGGTAAATAAATTAAGTTGTTAGCGTTTCTACTGCTTCTACGATTATTGTTAAAATTAAAAAGAGAAAGGAGTTCTGGAGAATCGAATACATCGGTTATAAGTTGGTGTAAATAGACGATATCAGCAGGTTTCCTTCTATCACTTAACGACTGCATTTTCAACAGCTTCAAACGATATTCATAAGAAGGAAGGTTTAAAATGTCAGTTCCACTTAAGCCCATTAGAGCAAACTGAAAAAACGTTTCTGGATTCTTTCAATACGATCAACATGCACATTGAAGCTTGGGGACCAAACTTGACGTACTCCAAGTGAGGACGCACAATTGCATATTACTGTAGTGTATATAGCATACAATGTATAAGCTAAACAAGACGACGTGGAATCTGCATGGCCAGCAACTTTCCGTCACTCGTTTGACTAACAGTGAGCTACTTTGTGGAGTCTGTCTAGTCAGCATATTCCCACGTATGCTTGGATATATGAATATACGCTGCACACTCAATACAGATTATACACACAACACATATAATACACTTAATGTAATAATTGTTTATGTGTGTGTAGTTTAAGTAGCTCCAGCGGTTTAACCGCCGAGCATAAGTTTCAGTTTAATAAAGACACTAACAGAAAGAAGTATTGTTTTAATTATCATGTAAAGTGGATATATTACATGGCGATCCTGACAGCGACCGTGACAATATTTTTAAGCTGGTTTGCTTTGTGTTTTCGTGTGACTTTGATAAATTATATAAAATTTAAAAAAAAATATGATTTAATAGTTTTGCAATACTAATAACAAAATATACACCAATATGTAGGCAACAATGTCACATATATTGAACAAAACAAAAAAAAAAAACTTCATCTGGAAAGAATTGACAAAACAAAATAACAATCTTTATATATGTGCAAAACTGTTTTATAAATATATATATACATCTTAAAGCCGCACACTTGAGATTAAATGCAAATTAAATAAAAAATATGCCTATATTAAACATAAACAAACATTAAAAAAGAAAACAAAAAGAAACAGTTTCGATAGTATCGTAAGTGTAGACGTAGAATTCCGTTTTAGTTTTAGCCTCTTCTTCTTTGTCTCTTTGGTCCGATTGTTTTGTCCATTTTGCACGTATATTTATTGATCTTTCGAAAATTAACAAATAAATGAATAACACTCAATTATGGACTCATTGAGGCCAAAACAAAGAAAAAGTAAAAATGTAAGTATGATTAAATGAGCAAGCAAAAAGAAACAAGCAAAATTTCAAATTTTTTCGATCGTTTCGTTAAGTTTGATAGGTTGAGTTCATTCACTTAGTTGAAAAGAAGGCGAAGCAAATGCACTTTCCATTGGTGCCACTTTCGTCTCTGCCCGATATATAGTTTGCAAGCTATAGTCAGTTTAACTACTAATTTCAAATTAAAATGAAGACCCCAATTTTTAACAAAATCGTATGGTGTCTATATTTCACGCTGAGCACATGTCCTTTCCTCTCGTCTCTGTCTGATATTTAGTTTGCGAGCTACACTTTTGTCTCTGTTCGATGTATAGTTTGCGAACTCCACTCGCTAGTGCTAGTGGGATGTGGAATCCAAATAAATTTGCATTAAAAACAAAAATTAAAATCTTACGCCATCTATCGGGTAAAAGCATAAAAAGAAATATGATCCAACTCGTTTTTTCATAAGAGTTAATCTAACCGGATCACAGACCCATTTCATTTAATTTAACAAGTTGAGTTCATTGACTGAGTTGAAAAGAGGTTAATGACCTCTGGTTTCAAAATAGAGCACTAAGTAAACTAGAACAGTAGTGCATACATAAACCCAATGCGAACCAATGCTTACAATGCTACCAATACGACTACAACTTCCAGTTTCACGAAAACATGAACCTCAACTACACGTGTATTTTATTCATGAACTACACGTGAAGTTCGTATTCACGTGAAAGTGCCAATGACCCACCTGTGACCTCAGATAATCCCACTGCATCCGATTGGCCATAGAATCATCCATTTTGGTCCAAATGTTCCATGGAACCCATAAATATGCCAATGACCCACCTGTGACGTCAGATAATCCCACTGCATCCAATTGGCCATAGAATCATCCTTTTTGGTCCAAATATTTCATGGAACCCATCAAAGTACCAATGACCCGCCTGTGACCTCAGATAATCCCACTGCATCCGATTGGCCATAGAATCATCCATTTTGGTCCAAATATTCCATGGAACCCATAAATGTGCCAATGACCCGCCTGTGACCTCAGATAATCCCACTGCATCCAATTGGCCATAGAATCATCCTTTTTGGTCCAAATATTCCATGGAACCCATCAAAGTACCAATGACCCGCCTGTGACCTCAGATAATCCCACTGCATCCGATTGGCCATAGAATCATCCATTTTGGTCCAAATGTTCCATGGAACCCATAAATATGCCAATGACCCACCTGTGACGTCAGATAATCCCACTGCATCCGATTGGCCATAGAATCATCGATTTTGGTCCAAATATTCCATGGAAGCCATCAAAGTACCAATGACCCGCCTGTGACCTCAGATAATCCCACTGCATCCGATTGGCCATAGAATCATCCATTTTGGTCCAAATATTCCATGGAACCCATAAATGTGCCAATGACCCGCCTGTGACCTCAGATAATCCCACTGCATCCAATTGGCCATAGAATCATCCTTTTTGGTCCAAATGTTCCATGGAACCCATCAAAGTACCAATGACCCGCCTGTGACCTCAAATAATCCCACTGCATCCGATTGGCCATAGAATCATCCATTTTGGTCCAAATATTCCATGGAACCCATAAATGTGCCAATGACCCGCCTGTGACCTCAGATAATCCCACTGCATCCAATTGGCCATAGAATCATCCTTTTTGGTCCAAATGTTCCATGGAACCCATCAAAGTACCAATGACCCGCCTGTGACCTCAGATAATCCCACTGCATCCGATTGGCCATAGAATCATCCATTTTGGTCCAAATATTCCATGGAACCCATAAATGTGCCAATGACCCGCCTGTGACCTCAGATAATCCCACTGCATCCGATTGGCCATAGAATCATCCATTTTGGTCCAAATATTCCATGGAACCCATAAATGTGCCAATGACCCGCCTGTGACCTCAGATAATCCCACTGCATCCAATTGGCCATAGAATCATCCTTTTTGGTCCAAATATTCCATGGAACCCATCAAAGTACCAATGACCCGCCTGTGACCTCAGATAATCCCACTGCATCCGATTGGCCATAGAATCATCCATTTTGGTCCAAATGTTCCATGGAACCCATAAATATGCCAATGACCCACCTGTGACGTCAGATAATCCCACTGCATCCGATTGGCCATAGAATCATCGATTTTGGTCCAAATATTCCATGGAAGCCATCAAAGTACCAATGACCTGCCTGTGACCTCAGATAATCCCACTGCATCCGATTGGCCATAGAATCATCCATTTTGGTCCAAATATTCCATGGAACCCATAAATGTGCCAATGACCCGCCTGTGACCTCAGATAATCCCACTGCATCCGATTGGCCATAGAATCATCCATTTTGGTCCAAATATTCTAGGAACCCATAAATGTGCCAATGACCCACCTGTGACCTCAGATAATCCCACTGCATCCGATTGGCCATAGAATCATACATTTTGGTCCAAATATTCCATGGAACCCATAAAAGTGCCAATGACCCACCTGTGACCTCAGATAATCCCACTGCATCAGATTGGCCATAGAATCATCGATTTTGGTCCAAATGTTCCATGGAACCCATCAAAGTACCAATGACCCGCCTGTGACCTCAAATAATCCCACTGCATCCGATTGGCCATAGAATCATCCATTTTGGTCCAAATATTCCATGGAACCCATCAAAGTACCAATGACCCGCCTGTGACCTCAAATAATCCCACTGCATCCGATTGGCCATAGAATCATCCATTTTGGTCCAAATATTCTAGGAATCCATAAATGTGCCAATGACCCAGCTGTGACCTCAGATAATACCACTGCATCCGATTGGCCATACAATCATCCATTTTGGTCCAAATGTTCCATGGAACCCATCAGAGTACCAATGACCCGCCTGTGACCTCAGATAATCCCACTGCATCCGATTGGCCATAGAATCATCCATTTTGGTCCAAATATTCTAGGAACCCATAAATGTGCCAATGACCCACCTGTGACCACAGATAATACCACTGCATCCGATTGGCCATAGAATCATCGATTTTGGTCCAAATATTCTAGGAACCCATAAATGTGCAAATGACCCTTCTGTGACCTCAGATAATACCACTGCATCCGATTGGCCATAGAATCATCCATTTTGGTCCAAATGTTCCATGGAACCCAAAAATATGCCAATGACCCACCTGTGACCTCAGATAATCCAACTGCATCCGATTGGCCATAGAATCATCCTTTTTGGTCCAAATATTCCATGGAACCCATCAAAGTACCAATGACCCGCCTGTGACCTCAGATAATCCCACTGCATCCGATTGGCCATAGAATCATCCATTTTGGTCCAAATATTCCATGGAACCCATAAATGTGCCAATGACCCGCCTGTGACCTCAGATAATCCCACTGCATCCAATTGGCCATAGAATCATCCTTTTTGGTCCAAATGTTCCATGGAACCCATCAAAGTACCAATGACCCGCCTGTGACCTCAGATAATCCCACTGCATCCGATTGGCCATAGAATCATCCATTTTGGTCCAAATATTCTAGGAACCCATAAATGTGCCAATGACCCACCTGTGACCTCAGATAATCCCACTGCATCCGATTGGCCATAGAATCATCCATTTTGGTCCAAATATTCCATGGAACCCATAAAAGTGCCAATGACGCACCTGTGACCTTAGATAATCCCACTGCATCAGATTGGCCATAGAATCATCGATTTTGGTCCAAATGTTCCATGGAACCCATCAGAGTACCAATGACCCGCCTGTGACCTCAAATAATCCCACTGCATCCGATTGGCCATAGAATCATCCATTTTGGTCCAAATGTTCCATGGAACCCATCAAAGTACCAATGACCCGCCTGTGACCTCAAATAATCATACTGCATCCGATTGGCCATAGAATCATCCATTTTGGTCCACATATTCTAGGAATCCATAAATGTGCCAATGACCCACCTGTGACCTCAGATAATCCCACTGCATCCGTTTGGCCATAGAATCATCCATTTTGATCCAAATGTTCCATGGAACCCATCAGAGTACCAATGACCCGCCTGTGACCTCAGATAATCCCACTGCATCCGATTGGCCATAGAATCATCCATTTTGGTCCAAATATTCTAGGAACCCATAAATGTGCCAATGACCCACCTGTGACCACAGATAATCCCACTGCATCCGATTGGCCATAGAATCATCCATTTTGGTCCAAATATTCTAGGAACCCATAAATGTGCCAATGACCCACCTGTGACCTCAGATAATACCACTGCATCCGATTGGCCATAGAATCATCCATTTTGGTCCAAATGTTCCATGGAACCAATAAATATGCCAATGACCCACCTGTGACGTCAGATAATCCAACTGCATCCGATTGGCCATAGAATCATCCATTTTGGTCCAAATATTCTAGGAACCCATAAATGTGCCAATGACCCACCTGTAACCTCAGATAATACCACTGCATCCGATTGGCCATAGAATCATCCATTTTGGTCCAAATGTTCCATGGAACCCATAAATATGCCAATGACCCACCTGTGACCTCAGATAATCCCACTGCATCCGATTGGCCATAGAACCATCCATTTTGGTCCAAATGTTCCATGGAACCCATAAATATGCCAATGACCCACCTGTGACGTCACATAATCCAACTGCATCCGATTGGCCATAGAATCATCCATTTTGGTCCAAATATTCCATGGAACCCATAAATGTGCCAATGACCCGCCTGTGACCTCAGATAATCCCACTGCATCCAATTGGCCATAGAATCATCCTTTTTGGTCCAAATGTTCCATGGAACCCAAAAATGTGCCAATGACCCACCTGTGACGTCAGATAATCCAACTGCATCCGATTGGCCATAGAATCATCCATTTTGGTCCAAATATTCCATGGAACCCATAAATGTTCCAATGACCCACCTGTGACCTCAGATAATTCCACTGCATCAGATTGGCCATAGAATCATCGATTTTGGTCCAAATATTCCATGGAACCAATAAATATGCCAATGACCCACCTGTGACGTCAGATAATCCAACTGCATCCGATTGGCCATAGAATCATCCATTTTGGTCCAAATATTCCATGGAACCCACAAATGTGCCAATGACTCGCCTGTGACCTCAGATAATCCCACTGCATCCAATTGGCCATAGAATCATCCTTTTTGGTCCAAATGTTCCATGGAACCCATAAATGTGCCAATGACCCACCTGTGACGTCAGATAATCCAACTGCATCCGATTGGCCATAGAATCATCCATTTTGGTCCAAATATTCCATGGAACCCATAAATGTGCCAATGACCCACCTGTGACCTCAGATAATTCCACTGCATCAGATTGGCCATAGAATCATCGATTTTGGTCCAAATATTCCATGGAACCCATAAATATGCCAATGACCCACCTGTGACGTCAGATAATCCAACTGCATCCGATTGGCCATAGAATCATCCATTTTGGTCCAAATATTCCATGGAACCCATAAATGTGCCAATGACCCGCCTGTGACCACAGATAATCCCACTGCATACAATTGGCCATAGAATCATCCTTTTTGGTCCAAATGTTCCATGGAACCCATCAAAGTACCAATGACCCGCCTGTGACCTCAGATAATCCCACTGCATCCGATTGGCCATAGAATCATCCATTTTGGTCCAAATATTCTAGGAACCAATAAATGTGCCAATGACCCACCTGTGACCTCAGATAATCCCACTGCATCCGATTGGCCATAGAATCATCCATTTTGGTCCAAATATTCCATGGAACCCATAAATGTGCCAATGACCCACCTGTGACCTCATATAATCCCACTGCATCAGATTGGCCATAGAATCATCGATTTTGGTCCAAATGTTCCATGGAACCCATAAATGTGCCAATGACCCGTCTGTGACCTCAGATAATCTCACTGCATCCGATTGGCCATAGAATCATCCATTTTGGTCCAAATGTTCCATGGAACCCATCAAAGTACCAATGACCCGCCTGTGACCTCAAATAATCCCACTGCATCCGATTGGCCATAGAATCATCCATTTTGGTCCAAATATTCTAGGAATCCATAAATTTGCCAATGACCCACCTGTGACCTCAGATAATACCACTGCATCCGATTGGCCATAGAATCATCCATTTTGGTCCAAATGTTCCATGGAACCCATCAGAGTACCAATGACCCGCCTGTGACCTCAGATAATCCCACTGCATCCGATTGGCCATAGAATCATCCATTTTGGTCCAAATATTCTAGGAACCCATAAATGTGCCAATGACCGACCTGTGACCTCAGATAATCCCACTGCATCCGATTGGCCATAGAATCATCCATTTTGGTCCAAATATTCTAGGAACCCATAAATGTGCCAATGACCCACCTGTGACCTCAGATAATACCACTGCATCCGATTGGCCATAGAATCATCCATTTTGGTCCAAATGTTCCATGGAACCCAAAAATATGCCAATGACCCACCTGTGACCTCAGATAATCCAACTGCATCCGATTGGCCATAGAATCATCCATTTTGGTCCAAATATTCTAGGAACCCATAAATGTGCCAATGACCCACCTGTGACCTCAGATAATACCACTGCATCCGATTGGCCATAGAATCATCCATTTTGGTCCAAATGTTCCATGGAACCCATAAATATGCCAATGACCCACCTGTGACCTAAGATAATCCCACTGCATCCGATTGGCCATAGAACCATCCATTTTGGTCCAAATGTTCCATGGAACCCATAAATATGCCAATGACCCACCTGTGACGTCAGATAATCCAACTGCATCCGATTGGCCATAGAATCATCCATTTTGGTCCAAATATTCCATGGAACCCATAAATGTGCCAATGACCCGCCTGTGACCTCAGATAATCCCACTGCATCCAATTGGCCATAGAATCATCCTTTTTGGTCCAAATGTTCCATGGAACCCATAAATGTGCCAATGACCCACCTGTGACGTCAGATAATCCAACTGCATCCGATTGGCCATAGAATCATCCATTTTGGTCCAAATATTCCATGGAACCCATAAATGTGCCAATGACCCACCTGTGACCTCAGATAATTCCACTGCATCAGATTGGCCATAGAATCATCGATTTTGGTCCAAATATTCCATGGAACCAATAAATATGCCAATGACCCACCTGTGACGTCAGATAATCCAACTGCATCCGATTGGCCATAGAATCATCCATTTTCGTCCAAATATTCCATGGAACCCACAAATGTGCCAATGACCCGCCTGTGACCTCAGATAATCCCACTGCATCCAATTGGCCATAGAATCATCCTTTTTGGTCCAAATGTTCCATGGAACCCATAAATGTGCCAATGACCCACCTGTGACGTCAGATAATCCAACTGCATCCGATTGGCCATAGAATCATCCATTTTGGTCCAAATATTCCATGGAACCCATAAATGTGCCAATGACCCACCTGTGACCTCAGATAATTCCACTGCATCCAATTGGCCATAGAATCATCCTTTTTGGTCCAAATGTTCCATGGAACCCATCAAAGTACCAATGACCCGCCTGTGACCTCAGATAATCCCACTGCATCCGATTGGCCATAGAATCATCCATTTTGGTCCAAATATTCTAGGAACCCATAAATGTGCCAATGACCCACCTGTGACGTCAGATAATCCAACTGCATCCAATTGGCCATAGAATCATCCATTTTGGTCCAAATATTCCATGGAACCCATAAATGTGCCAATGACCCGCCTGTGACCTCAGATAATCCCACTGCATCCAATTGGCCATAGAATCATCCTTTTTGGTCCAAATGTTCCATGGAACCCATCAAAGTACCAATGACCCGCCTGTGACCTCAGATAATCCCACTGCATCCGATTGGCCATAGAATCATCCATTTTGGTCCAAATATTCTAGGAACCCATAAATGTGCCAATGACCCACCTGTGACCTCAGATAATCCCACTGCATCCGATTGGCCATAGAATCATCCATTTTGGTCCAAATATTCCATGGAACCCATAAAAGTGCCAATGACCCACCTGTGACCTCAGATAATCCCACTGCTTCAGATTGGCCATAGAAGCATCGATTTTGGTCCAAATGTTCCATGGAACCCATAAATGTGCCAATGACCCGTCTGTGACCTCAGATAATCTCACTGCATCCGATTGGCCATAGAATCATCCATTTTGGTCCAAATGTTCCATGGAACCCATCAGAGAACCAATGACCCGCCTGTGACCTCAGATCATCCCACTGCATCCGATTGGCCATAGAATCATCCATTTTGGTCCAAATATTCTAGGAACCCATAAATGTGCCAATGACCCACCTGTGACCACAGATAATCCCACTGCATCCGATTGGCCATAGAATCATCCATTTTGGTCCAAATATTCTAGGAACCAATAAATGTGCCAATGACCCACCTGTGACCTCAGATAATACCACTGCATACGATTGGCCATAGAATCATCAATTTTGGTCCAAATGTTCCATGGAACCCAAAAATATGCCAATGACCCACCTGAGACCTCAGATAATCCAACTGCATCCGATTGGCCATAGAATCATCCATTTTGGTCCAAATATTCTAGGAACCCATAAATGTGCCATTGACACACCTGTGACCTCAGATAATACCACTGCATCCGATTGGCCATAGAATCATCCATTTTGGTCCAAATATTCCATGGAACCCATAAATGTGCCAATGACCCGCCTGTGACCTCAGATAATCCCACTGCATCCAATTGGCCATAGAGTCATCCTTTTTGGTCCAAATGTTCCATGGAACCCAAAAATGTGCCAATGACCCACCTGTGACGTCAGATAATCCAACTGCATCCGATTGGCCATAGAATCATCCATTTTGGTCCAAATATTCCATGGAACCCATAAATGTTCCAATGACCCACCTATGACCTCAGATAATTCCACTGCATCCAATTGGCCATAGAATCATCCTTTTTGGTCCAAATGTTCCATGGAACCCATAAATGTGCCAATGACCCACCTGTGACGTCAAATAATCCAACTGCATCCGATTGGCCATAGAATCATCCATTTTGGTCCAAATATTCCATGGAACCCATAAATGTGCCAATGACCCACCTGTGACCTCAGATAATTCCACTGCATCAGATTGGCCATAGAATCATCGATTTTGGTCCAAATATTCCATGGAACCCATAAATATGCCAATGACCCACCTGTGACGTCAGATAATCCAACTGCATCCGATTGGCCATAGAATCATCCATTTTGGTCCAAATATTCCATGGAACCCATAAATGTGCCAATGACCCGCCTGTGACCTCAGATAATCCCACTGCATCCAATTGGCCATAGAATCATCCTTTTTGGTCCAAATGTTCCATGGAACCCATCAAAGTACCAATGACCCGCCTGTGACCTCAGATAATCCCACTGCATCCGATTGGCCATAGAATCATCCATTTTGGTCCAAATATTCTAGGAACCCATAAATGTGCCAATGACCCACCTGTGACCTCAGATAATCCCACTGCATCCGATTGGCCATAGAATCATCCATTTTGGTCCAAATATTCCATGGAACCCATAAAAGTGCCAATGACGCACCTGTGACCTTAGATAATCCCACTGCATCAGATTGGCCATAGAATCATCGATTTTGGTCCAAATGTTCCATGGAACCCATCAGAGTACCAATGACCCGCCTGTGACCTCAAATAATCCCACTGCATCCGATTGGCCATAGAATCACCCATTTTGGTCCAAATGTTCCATGGAACCCATCAAAGTACCAATGACCCGCCTGTGACCTCAAATAATCATACTGCATCCGATTGGCCATAGAATCATCCATTTTGGTCCACATATTCTAGGAATCCATAAATGTGCCAATGACCCACCTGTGACCTCAGATAATCCCACTGCATCCGTTTGGCCATAGAATCATCCATTTTGATCCAAATGTTCCATGGAACCCATCAGAGTACCAATGACCCGCCTGTGACCTCAGATAATCCCACTGCATCCGATTGGCCATAGAATCATCCATTTTGGTCCAAATATTCTAGGAACCCATAAATGTGCCAATGACCCACCTGTGACCACAGATAATCCCACTGCATCCGATTGGCCATAGAATCATCCATTTTGGTCCAAATATTCTAGGAACCCATAAATGTGCCAATGACCCACCTGTGACCTCAGATAATACCACTGCATCCGATTGGCCATAGAATCATCCATTTTGGTCCAAATGTTCCATGGAACCAATAAATATGCCAATGACCCACCTGTGACGTCAGATAATCCAACTGCATCCGATTGGCCATAGAATCATCCATTTTGGTCCAAATATTCTAGGAACCCATAAATGTGCCAATGACCCACCTGTAACCTCAGATAATACCACTGCATCCGATTGGCCATAGAATCATCCATTTTGGTCCAAATGTTCCATGGAACCCATAAATATGCCAATGACCCACCTGTGACCTCAGATAATCCCACTGCATCCGATTGGCCATAGAACCATCCATTTTGGTCCAAATGTTCCATGGAACCCATAAATATGCCAATGACCCACCTGTGACGTCACATAATCCAACTGCATCCGATTGGCCATAGAATCATCCATTTTGGTCCAAATATTCCATGGAACCCATAAATGTGCCAATGACCCGCCTGTGACCTCAGATAATCCCACTGCATCCAATTGGCCATAGAATCATCCTTTTTGGTCCAAATATTCCATGGAACCCAAAAATGTGCCAATGACCCACCTGTGACGTCAGATAATCCAACTGCATCCGATTGGCCATAGAATCATCCATTTTGGTCCAAATATTCCATGGAACCCATAAATGTTCCAATGACCCACCTGTGACCTCAGATAATTCCACTGCATCAGATTGGCCATAGAATCATCGATTTTGGTCCAAATATTCCATGGAACCAATAAATATGCCAATGACCCACCTGTGACGTCAGATAATCCAACTGCATCCGATTGGCCATAGAATCATCCATTTTGGTCCAAATATTCCATGGAACCCACAAATGTGCCAATGACTCGCCTGTGACCTCAGATAATCCCACTGCATCCAATTGGCCATAGAATCATCCTTTTTGGTCCAAATGTTCCATGGAACCCATAAATGTGCCAATGACCCACCTGTGACGTCAGATAATCCAACTGCATCCGATTGGCCATAGAATCATCCATTTTGGTCCAAATATTCCATGGAACCCATAAATGTGCCAATGACCCACCTGTGACCTCAGATAATTCCACTGCATCAGATTGGCCATAGAATCATCGATTTTGGTCCAAATATTCCATGGAACCCATAAATATGCCAATGACCCACCTGTGACGTCAGATAATCCAACTGCATCCGATTGGCCATAGAATCATCCATTTTGGTCCAAATATTCCATGGAACCCATAAATGTGCCAATGACCCGCCTGTGACCACAGATAATCCCACTGCATACAATTGGCCATAGAATCATCCTTTTTGGTCCAAATGTTCCATGGAACCCATCAAAGTACCAATGACCCGCCTGTGACCTCAGATAATCCCACTGCATCCGATTGGCCATAGAATCATCCATTTTGGTCCAAATATTCTAGGAACCAATAAATGTGCCAATGACCCACCTGTGACCTCAGATAATCCCACTGCATCCGATTGGCCATAGAATCATCCATTTTGGTCCAAATATTCCATGGAACCCATAAAAGTGCCAATGACCCACCTGTGACCTCATATAATCCCACTGCATCAGATTGGCCATAGAATCATCGATTTTGGTCCAAATGTTCCATGGAACCCATAAATGTGCCAATGACCCGTCTGTGACCTCAGATAATCTCACTGCATCCGATTGGCCATAGAATCATCCATTTTGGTCCAAATGTTCCATGGAACCCATCAAAGTACCAATGACCCGCCTGTGACCTCAAATAATCCCACTGCATCCGATTGGCCATAGAATCATCCATTTTGGTCCAAATATTCTAGGAATCCATAAATTTGCCAATGACCCACCTGTGACCTCAGATAATACCACTGCATCCGATTGGCCATAGAATCATCCATTTTGGTCCAAATGTTCCATGGAACCCATCAGAGTACCAATGACCCGCCTGTGACCTCAGATAATCCCACTGCATCCGATTGGCCATTGAATCATCCATTTTGGTCCAAATATTCTAGGAACCCATAAATGTGCCAATGACCGACCTGTGACCTCAGATAATCCCACTGCATCCGATTGGCCATAGAATCATCCATTTTGGTCCAAATATTCTAGGAACCCATAAATGTGCCAATGACCCACCTGTGACCTCAGATAATACCACTGCATCCGATTGGCCATAGAATCATCCATTTTGGTCCAAATGTTCCATGGAACCCAAAAATATGCCAATGACCCACCTGTGACCTCAGATAATCCAACTGCATCCGATTGGCCATAGAATCATCCATTTTGGTCCAAATATTCTAGGAACCCATAAATGTGCCAATGACCCACCTGTGACCTCAGATAATACCACTGCATCCGATTGGCCATAGAATCATCCATTTTGGTCCAAATGTTCCATGGAACCCATAAATATGCCAATGACCCACCTGTGACCTAAGATAATCCCACTGCATCCGATTGGCCATAGAACCATCCATTTTGGTCCAAATGTTCCATGGAACCCATAAATATGCCAATGACCCACCTGTGACGTCAGATAATCCAACTGCATCCGATTGGCCATAGAATCATCCATTTTGGTCCAAATATTCCATGGAACCCATAAATGTGCCAATGACCCGCCTGTGACCTCAGATAATCCCACTGCATCCAATTGGCCATAGAATCATCCTTTTTGGTCCAAATGTTCCATGGAACCCATAAATGTGCCAATGACCCACCTGTGACGTCAGATAATCCAACTGCATCCGATTGGCCATAGAATCATCCATTTTGGTCCAAATATTCCATGGAACCCATAAATGTGCCAATGACCCACCTGTGACCTCAGATAATTCCACTGCATCAGATTGGCCATAGAATCATCGATTTTGGTCCAAATATTCCATGGAACCAATAAATATGCCAATGACCCACCTGTGACGTCAGATAATCCAACTGCATCCGATTGGCCATAGAATCATCCATTTTCGTCCAAATATTCCATGGAACCCACAAATGTGCCAATGACCCGCCTGTGACCTCAGATAATCCCACTGCATCCAATTGGCCATAGAATCATCCTTTTTGGTCCAAATGTTCCATGGAACCCATAAATGTGCCAATGACCCACCTGTGACGTCAGATAATCCAACTGCATCCGATTGGCCATAGAATCATCCATTTTGGTCCAAATATTCCATGGAACCCATAAATGTGCCAATGACCCACCTGTGACCTCAGATAATTCCACTGCATCAGATTGGCCATAGAATCATCGATGTTGGTCCAAATATTCCATGGAACCCATAAATATGCCAATGACCCACCTGTGACGTCAGATAATCCAACTGCATCCGATTGGCCATAGAATCATCCATTTTGGTCCAAATATTCCATGGAACCCATAAATGTGCCAATGACCCGCCTGTGACCTCAGATAATCCCACTGCATCCAATTGGCCATAGAATCATCCTTTTTGGTCCAAATGTTCCATGGAACCCATCAAAGTACCAATGACCCGCCTGTGACCTCAGATAATCCCACTGCATCCGATTGGCCATAGAATCATCCATTTTGGTCCAAATATTCTAGGAACCCATAAATGTGCCAATGACCCACCTGTGACCTCAGATAATCCCACTGCATCCGATTGGCCATAGAATCATCCATTTTGGTCCAAATATTCCATGGAACCCATAAAAGTGCCAATGACCCACCTGTGACCTCAGATAATCCCACTGCTTCAGATTGGCCATAGAAGCATCGATTTTGGTCCAAATGTTCCATGGAACCCATAAATGTGCCAATGACCCGTCTGTGACCTCAGATAATCTCACTGCATCCGATTGGCCATAGAATCATCCATTTTGGTCCAAATGTTCCATGGAACCCATCAGAGAACCAATGACCCGCCTGTGACCTCAGATCATCCCACTGCATCCGATTGGCCATAGAATCATCCATTTTGGTCCAAATATTCTAGGAACCCATAAATGTGCCAATGACCCACCTGTGACCACAGATAATCCCACTGCATCCGATTGGCCATAGAATCATCCATTTTGGTCCAAATATTCTAGGAACCAATAAATGTGCCAATGACCCACCTGTGACCTCAGATAATACCACTGCATACGATTGGCCATAGAATCATAAATTTTGGTCCAAATGTTCCATGGAACCCAAAAATATGCCAATGACCCACCTGAGACCTCAGATAATCCAACTGCATCCGATTGGCCATAGAATCATCCATTTTGGTCCAAATATTCTAGGAACCCATAAATGTGCCAATGACACACCTGTGACCTCAGATAATACCACTGCATCCGATTGGCCATAGAATCATCCATTTTGGTCCAAATATTCCATGGAACCCATAAATGTGCCAATGACCCGCCTGTGACCTCAGATAATCCCACTGCATCCAATTGGCCATAGAGTCATCCTTTTTGGTCCAAATGTTCCATGGAACCCAAAAATGTGCCAATGACCCACCTGTGACGTCAGATAATCCAACTGCATCCGATTGGCCATAGAATCATCCATTTTGGTCCAAATATTCCATGGAACCCATAAATGTTCCAATGACCCACCTATGACCTCAGATAATTCCACTGCATCCAATTGGCCATAGAATCATCCTTTTTGGTCCAAATGTTCCATGGAACCCATAAATGTGCCAATGACCCACCTGTGACGTCAAATAATCCAACTGCATCCGATTGGCCATAGAATCATCCATTTTGGTCCAAATATTCCATGGAACCCATAAATGTGCCAATGACCCACCTGTGACCTCAGATAATTCCACTGCATCAGATTGGCCATAGAATCATCGATTTTGGTCCAAATATTCCATGGAACCCATAAATATGCCAATGACCCACCTGTGACGTCAGATAATCCAACTGCATCCGATTGGCCATAGAATCATCCATTTTGGTCCAAATATTCCATGGAACCCATAAATGTGCCAATGACCCGCCTGTGACCTCAGATAATCCCACTGCATCCAATTGGCCATAGAATCATCTTTTTTGGTCCAAATGTTCCATGGAACCCATCAAAGTACCAATGACCCGCCTGTGACCTCAGATAATCCCACTGCATCCGATTGGCCATAGAATCATCGATTTTGGTCCAAATATTCTAGGAACCCATAAATGTGCCAATGACCCACCTGTGACCTCAGATAATCCCACTGCATCCGATTGGCCATAGAATCATCCATTTTGGTCCAAATATTCCATGGAACCCATAAAAGTGCCAATGACCCACCTGTGACCTCATATAATCCCACTGCATCAGATTGGCCATAGAATCATCGATTTTGGTCCAAATGTTCCATGGAACCCATAAATGTGCCAATGACCCGTCTGTGACCTCAGATTATCTCACTGCATCCGATTGGCCATAGAATCATCCATTTTGGTCCAAATGTTCCATGGAACCCATCAAAGTACCAATGACCCGCCTGTGACCTCAAATAATCCCACTGCATCCGATTGGCCATAGAATCATCCATTTTGGTCCAAATATTCTAGGAATCCATAAATTTGCCAATGACCCACCTGTGACCTCAGATAATACCACTGCATCCGATTGGCCATAGAATCATCCATTTTGGTCCAAATGTTCCATGGAACCCATCAGAGAACCAATGACCCGCCTGTGACCTCAGATAATACCACTGCATCCGATTGGCCATAGAATCATCCATTTTGGTCCAAATATTCTAGGAACCCATAAATGTGCCAATGACCCACCTGTGACCACAGATAATCCCACTGCATCCGATTGGCCATAGAATCATCCATTTTGGTCCAAATATTCTAGGAACCCATAAATGTGCCAATGACCCACCTGTGACCTCAGATAATACCACTGCATCCGATTGGCCATAGAATCATCCATTTTGGTCCAAATGTTCCATGGAACCCACAAATGTGCCAATGACCGACCTGTGACCTCAGATAATCCCACTGCATCCGATTGGCCATAGAATCATCCATTTTGGTCCAAATGTTCCATGGAACCCATAAATATGCCAATGACCCACCTGTGACCACAGATAATCCCACTGCATCCGATTGGCCATAGAATCATCCATTTTGGTCCAAATATTCTAGGAACCCATAAATGTGCCAATGACCCACCTGTGACCACAGATAATCCCACTGCATCCGATTGGCCATAGAATCATCCATTTTGGTCCAAATATTCTAGGAACCCATAAATGTGCCAATGACCCACCTGTGACCACAGATAATCCCACTGCATCCGATTGGCCATAGAATCATCCATTTTGGTCCAAATATTCCATGGAACCCATAAATGTGCCAATGACCCACCTGTGACCTCAGATAATACCACTGCATCCGATTGGCCATAGAATCATCCATTTTGGTCCAAATATTCTAGGAACCCATAAATGTGCCAATGACACACCTGTGACCTCAGATAATACCACTGCATCCGATTGGCCATAGAATCATCCATTTTGGTCCAAATGTTCCATGGAACCCATAAATATGCCAATGACCCACCTGTGACCTAAGATAATCCCACTGCATCCGATTGGCCATAGAACCATCCATTTTGGTCCAAATGTTCCATGGAACCCATAAATATGCCAATGACCCGTCTGTGACCTCAGATAATCCCACTGCATCCGATTGGCCATAGAATCATCCATTTTGGTCCAAATATTCCATGGAACCCATAAATGTGCCAATGACCCGCCTGTGACCTCAGATAATCCCACTGCATCCAATTGGCCATAGAGTCATCCTTTTTGGTCCAAATGTTCCATGGAACCCAAAAATGTGCCAATGACCCACCTGTGACGTCAGATAATCCCACTGCATCCGATTGGCCATAGAATCATCCATTTTGGTCCAAATATTCCATGGAACCCATAAAAGTGCCAATGACCCACCTGTGACCTCAGATAATTCCACTGCATCAGATTGGCCATAGAATCATCGATTTTGGTCCAAATATTCCATGGAACCAATAAATATGCCAATGACCCACCTGTGACGTCAGATAATCCAACTGCATCCGATTGGCCATAGAATCATCCATTTTGGTCCAAATATTCCATGGAACCCACAAATGTGCCAATGACCGACCTGTGACCTCAGATAATCCCACTGCATCCAATTGGCCATAGAATCATCCTTTTTGGTCCAAATGTTCCATGGAACCCATAAATGTGCCAATGACCCACCTGTGGCGTCAAATAATCCAACTGCATCCGATTGGCCATAGAATCATCCATTTTGGTCCAAATATTCCATGGAACCCATAAATGTGCCAATGACCCACCTGTGACCTCAGATAATTCCACTGCATCAGATTGGCCATAGAATCATCGATTTTGGTCCAAATATTCCATGGAACCCATAAATATGCCAATGACCCACCTGTGACGTCAGATAATCCAACTGCATCCGATTGGCCATAGAATCATCCATTTTGGTCCAAATATTCCATGGAACCCATAAATGTGCCAATGACCCGCCTGTGACCTCAGATAATCCCACTGCATCCAATTGGCCATAGAATCATCTTTTTTGGTCCAAATGTTCCATGGAACCCATCAAAGTACCAATGACCCGCCCGTGACCTCAGATAATCCCACTGCATCCGATTGGCCATAGAATCATCAATTTTGGTCCAAATATTCTAGGAACCCATAAATGTGCCAATGACCCACCTGTGACCTCAGATAATCCCACTGCATCCGATTGGCCATAGAATCATCCATTTTGGTCCAAATATTCCATGGAACCCATAAAAGTGCCAATGACCCACCTGTGACCTCATATAATCCCACTGCATCAGATTGGCCATAGAATCATCGATTTTGGTCCAAATGTTCCATGGAACCCATAAATGTGCCAATGACCCGTCTGTGACCTCAGATAATCTCACTGCATCCGATTGGCCATAGAATCATCCATTTTGGTCCAAATGTTCCATGGAACCCATCAAAGTACCAATGACCCGCCTGTGACCTCAAATAATCCCACTGCATCCGATTGGCCATAGAATCATCCATTTTGGTCCAAATATTCTAGGAATCCATAAATTTGCCAATGACCCACCTGTGACCTCAGATAATACCACTGCATCCGATTGGCCATAGAATCATCCATTTTGGTCCAAATGTTCCATGGAACCCATCAGAGAACCAATGACCCGCCTGTGACCTCAGATAATACCACTGCATCCGATTGGCCATAGAATCATCCATTTTGGTCCAAATATTCCATGGAACCCATAAATGTGCCAATGACCCACCTGTGACCTCAGATAATTCAACTGCATCCGATTGGCCATAGAATCATCCATTTTGGTCCAAATATTCCATGGAACCCATAAATGTGCCAATGACCCACCTGTGACCTCAGATAATACCACTGCATCCGATTGGCCATAGAATCATCCATTTTGGTCCAAATGTTCCATGGAACCCAAAAATATGCCAATGACCCACCTGTGACCTCAGATAATCCAACTGCATCCGATTGGCCATAGAATCATCCATTTTGGTCCAAATATTCTAGGAACCCATAAATGTGCCAATGACCCACCTGTGACCTCAGATAATACCACTGCATCCGATTGGCCATAGAATCATCCATTTTGGTCCAAATGTTCCATGGAACCCATAAATATGCCAATGACCCACCTGTGACCTAAGATAATCCCACTGCATCCGATTGGCCATAGAACCATCCATTTTGGTCCAAATGTTCCATGGAACCCATAAATATGCCAATGACCCACCTGTGACGTCAGATAATCCAACTGCATCCGATTGGCCATAGAATCATCCATTTTGGTCCAAATATTCCATGGAACCCATAAATGTGCCAATGACCCGCCTGTGACCTCAGATAATCCCACTGCATCCAATTGGCCATAGAATCATCCTTTTTGGTCCAAATGTTCCATGGAACCCATAAATGTGCCAATGACCCACCTGTGACGTCAGATAATCCAACTGCATCCGATTGGCCATAGAATCATCCATTTTGGTCCAAATATTCCATGGAACCCATAAATGTGCCAATGACCCACCTGTGACCTCAGATAATTCCACTGCATCAGATTGGCCATAGAATCATCGATTTTGGTCCAAATATTCCATGGAACCAATAAATATGCCAATGACCCACCTGTGACGTCAGATTATCCAACTGCATCCGATTGGCCATAGAATCATCCATTTTGGTCCAAATATTCCATGGAACCCACAAATGTGCCAATGACCCGCCTGTGACCTCAGATAATCCCACTGCATCCAATTGGCCATAGAATCATCCTTTTTGGTCCAAATGTTCCATGGAACCCATAAATGTGCCAATGACCCACCTGTGACGTCAGATAATCCAACTGCATCCGATTGGCCATAGAATCATCCATTTTGGTCCAAATATTCCATGGAACCCATAAATGTGCCAATGACCCACCTGTGACCTCAGATAATTCCACTGCATCAGATTGGCCATAGAATCATCGATTTTGGTCCAAATATTCCATGGAACCCATAAATATGCCAATGACCCACCTGTGACGTCAGATAATCCAACTGCATCCGATTGGCCATAGAATCATCCATTTTGGTCCAAATATTCCATGGAACCCATAAATGTGCCAATGACCCGCCTGTGACCTCAGATAATCCCACTGCATCCAATTGGCCATAGAATCATCCTTTTTGGTCCAAATGTTCCATGGAACCCATCAAAGTACCAATGACCCGCCTGTGACCTCAGATAATCCCACTGCATCCGATTGGCCATAGAATCATCCATTTTGGTCCAAATATTCTAGGAACCCATAAATGTGCCAATGACCCACCTGTGACCTCAGATAATCCCACTGCATCCGATTGGCCATAGAATCATCCATTTTGGTCCAAATATTCCATGGAACCCATAAAAGTGCCAATGACCCACCTGTGACCTCAGATAATCCCACTGCTTCAGATTGGCCATAGAAGCATCGATTTTGGTCCAAATGTTCCATGGAACCCATAAATGTGCCAATGACCCGTCTGTGACCTCAGATAATCTCACTGCATCCGATTGGCCATAGAATCATCCATTTTGGTCCAAATGTTCCATGGAACCCATCAGAGAACCAATGACCCGCCTGTGACCTCAGATCATCCCACTGCATCCGATTGGCCATAGAATCATCCATTTTGGTCCAAATATTCTAGGAACCCATAAATGTGCCAATGACCCACCTGTGACCACAGATAATCCCACTGCATCCGATTGGCCATAGAATCATCCATTTTGGTCCAAATATTCTAGGAACCAATAAATGTGCCAATGACCCACCTGTGACCTCAGATAATACCACTGCATACGATTGGCCATAGAATCATCCATTTTGGTCCAAATGTTCCATGGAACCCAAAAATATGCCAATGACCCACCTGAGACCTCAGATAATCCAACTGCATCCGATTGGCCATAGAATCATCCATTTTGGTCCAAATATTCTAGGAACCCATAAATGTGCCAATGACACACCTGTGACCTCAGATAATACCACTGAATCCGATTGGCCATAGAATCATCCATTTTGGTCCAAATGTTCCATGGAACCCATAAATATGCCAATGACCCACCTGTGACCTAAGATAATCCCACTGCATCCGATTGGCCATAGAACCATCCATTTTGGTCCAAATGTTCCATGGAACCCATAAATATGCCAATGACCCACCTGTGACGTCAGATAATCCAACTGCATCCGATTTGCCATAGAATCATCCATTTTGGTCCAAATATTCCATGGAACCCATAAATGTGCCAATGACCCGCCTGTGATCCTCAGATAATCCCACTGCATCCAATTGGCCATAGAGTCATCCTTTTTGTTCCAAATGTTCCATGGAACCCAAAAATGTGCCAATGACCCACCTGTGACGTCAGATAATCCAACTGCATCCGATTGGCCATAGAATCATCCATTTTGGTCCAAATATTCCATGGAACCCATAAATGTTCCAATGACCCACCTGTGACCTCAGATAATTCCACTGCATCAGATTGGCCATAGAATCATCGATTTTGGTCCAAATATTCCATGGAACCAATAAATATGCCAATGACCCACCTGTGACGTCAGATAATCCAACTGCATCCGATTGGCCATAGAATCATCCATTTTGGTCCAAATATTCCATGGAACCCACAAATGTGCCAATGACCGACCTGTGACCTCAGATAATCCCACTGCATCCAATTGGCCATAGAATCATCCTTTTTGGTCCAAATGTTCCATGGAACCCATAAATGTGCCAATGACCCACCTGTGACGTCAGATAATCCAACTGCATCCGATTGGCCATAGAATCATCCATTTTGGTCCAAATATTCCATGGAACCCATAAATGTGCCAATGACCCACCTGTGACCTCAGATAATTCCACTGCATCAGATTGGCCATAGAATCATCGATTTTGGTCCAAATATTCCATGGAACCCATAAATATGCCAATGACCCACCTGTGACGTCAGATAATCCAACTGCATCCGATTGGCCATAGAATCATCCATTTTGGTCCAAATATTCCATGGAACCCATAAATGTGCCAATGACCCGCCTGTGACCTCAGATAATCCCACTGCATCCAATTGGCCATAGAATCATCCTCTTTGGTCCAAATGTTCCATGGAACCCATCAAAGTACCAATGACCCGCCTGTGACCTCAGATAATCCCACTGCATCCGATTGGCCATAGAATCATCCATTTTGGTCCAAATATTCTAGGAACCCATAAATGTGCCAATGACCCACCTGTGACGTCAGATAATCCCACTGCATCCGATTGGCCATAGAATCATCCATTTTGGTCCAAATATTCCATGGAACCCATAAAAGTGCCAATGACCCACCTGTGACCTCATATAATCCCACTGCATCAGATTGGCCATAGAATCATCGATTTTGGTCCAAATGTTCCATGGAACCCATAAATGTGCCAATGACCCGTCTGTGACCTCAGATAATCTCACTGCATCCGATTGGCCATAGAATCATCCATTTTGGTCCAAATGTTCCATGGAACCCATCAAAGTACCAATGACCCGCCTGTGACCTCAAATAATCCCACTGCATCCGATTGGCCATAGAATCATCCATTTTGGTCCAAATATTCTAGGAACCCATAAATGTGCCAATGACCCACCTGTGACCACACATAATCCCACTGCATCCGATTGGCCATAGAATCATCCATTTTGGTCCAAATGTTCCATGGAACCCATCAGAGAACCAATGACCCGCCTGTGACCTCAGATAATCCAACTGCATCCGATTGGCCATAGAATCATCCATTTTGGTCCAAATATTCTAGGAACCCATAAATGTGCCAATGACCCACCTGTGACCACACATAATCCCACTGCATCCGATTGGCCATAGAATCATCCATTTTGGTCCAAATATTCTAGGAACCCATAAATGTGCCAATGACCCACCTGTGACCTCAGATAATACCACTGCATCCGATTGGCCATAGAATCATCCATTTTGGTCCAAATGTTCCATGGAACCCATCAGAGAACCAATGACCCGCCTGTGACCTCAGATAATCCAACTGCATCCGATTGGCCATAGAATCATCCATTTTGGTCCAAATATTCTAGGAACCCATAAATGTGCCAATGACCCACCTGTGACCACACATAATCCCACTGCATCCGATTGGCCATAGAATCATCCATTTTGGTCCAAATATTCTAGGAACCCATAAATGTGCCAATGACCCACCTGTGACCTCAGATAATACCACTGCATCCGATTGGCCATAGAATCATCCATTTTGGTCCAAATGTTCCATGGAACCCATAAATATGCCAATGACCCACCTGTGACGTCAGATAATCCAACTGCATCCGATTGGCCAAGAATCATCCATTTTGGTCCAAATATTCCATGGAACCCATAAATGTGCCAATGACCCACCTGTGACCTCAGATAATTCCACTGCATCAGATTGGCCATAGAATCATCGATTTTGGTCCAAATATTCCATGGAACCAATAAATATGCCAATGACCCACCTGTGACGTCAGATAATCCAACTGCATCCGATTGGCCATAGAATCATCCATTTTGGTCCAAATATTCCATGGAACCCACAAATGTGCCAATGACCCGCCTGTGACCTCAGATAATCCCACTGCATCCAATTGGCCATAGAATCATCCTTTTTGGTCCAAATGTTCCATGGAACCCATAAATGTGCCAATGACCCACCTGTGACGTCAGATAATCCAACTGCATCCGATTGGCCATAGAATCATCCATTTTGGTCCAAATATTCCATGGAACCCATAAATGTGCCAATGACCCACCTGTGACCACAGATAATCCAACTGCATCCGATTGGCCATAGAATCATCCATTTTGGTCCAAATATTCAAAGAACCCATAAAAGTGCCAGTGACCCACCTGTGACCTCAGATAATACCACTGCATCCGATTGGCCATAGAATCATCCATTTTGGTCCAAATATTCCATGGAACCCACAAAAGTGCCAATGACCCACCTGTGACCTCAGATAATTCCACTGCATCAGATTGGCCATAGAATCATCGATTTTGGTCCAAATATTCCATGGAACCCATAAATATGCCAATGACCCACCTGTGACGTCAGATAATCCAACTGCATCCGATTGGCCATAGAATCATCCATTTTGGTCCATATATTCCATGGAACCCATAAATGTGCCAATGACCCACCTGTGACCTCAGATAATTCCACTGCATCAGATTGGCCATAGAATCATCGATTTTGGTCCAAATATTCCATGGAACCCATAAATATGCCAATGACCCACCTGTGACGTCAGATAATCCAACTGCATCCGATTGGCCATAGAATCATTCATTTTGGTCCAAATATTCCATGGAACCAATAAATATGCCAATGACCCACCTGTGACGTCAGATAATCCAACTGCATCCGATTGGCCATAGAATCATTCATTTTGGTCCAAATATTCCATGGAACCCACAAATGTGCCAATGACCCACCTGTGACCTCAAATTATCCCACTGCATCCAATTGGCCATAGAATCATCCTTTTTGGTCCAAATGTTCCATGGAGCCCATATATGTGCCAATGACCCACCTGTGACGTCAGATTATCCAAATGCATCAGATTGGCCATAGAATCATCCATTTTGGTCCAAATATTCCATGGAACCTATAAAAGTGCCAATGACCGACCTGAGACCTCAGATAATTCCACTGCATCAGATTGGCCATAGAATCATCGATTTTGGTCCAAATATTCCATGGAACCCATAAATATGCCAATGACCCACCTGTGACCACAGATAATCCCACTGCATCCGATTGGCCATAGAATCATCCATTTTGGTCCAAATATTCCATGGAACCCATAAATATGCCAATGACCCACCTGTGACCACAGATAATCCCACTGCATCCGATTGGCCATAGAATCATCGATTTTGGTCCAAATATTCCATGGAACCAATAAATATGCCAATGACCCACCTGTGACGTCAGATAATCCAACTGCATCCGATTGGCCATAGAATCATCCATTTTGGTCCAAATATTCCATGGAACCCACAAATGTGCCAAAGACCCACCTGTGACCTCAGATAATCCCACTGCATCCAATTGGCCATAGAATCATCCTTTTTTGTCCAAATGTTCCATGGAACCAATAAATATGCCAATGACCCACCTGTGACCTCAGATAATACCACTGCATCCGATTGGCCATAGAATCATCCATTTTGGTCCAAATATTCTAGGAACCCATAAATGTGCCAATGACCCACCTGTGACCACAGATAATCCCACTGCATCCGATTGGCCATAGAATCATCCATTTTGGTCCAAATATTCTAGGAACCCATAAAAGTAACAATGACCCACCTGTGACCTCAGATAATACCACTGCATCCGATTGGCCATAGAATCATCCATTTTGGTCCAAATGTTCCATGGAACCCATAAATATGCCAATGACCCACCTGTGACGTCAGATAATCCAACTGCATCCGATTGGCCATAGAATCATCCATTTTGGTCCAAATATTCCATGGAACCCACAAATGTGCCAATGACCCACCTGTGACCTCAGATAATCCCACTGCATCCAATTGGCCATAGAATCATCCTTTTTGGTCCAAATGTTCCATGGAACCCATAAATGTGCCAATGACCCACCTGTGACGTCAGATAATCCAACTGCATCCGATTGGCCATAGAATCATCCATTTTGGTCCAAATATTCCATGGAACCCATAAATGTTCCAATGACCCACCTGTGACCTCAGATAATTCCACTGCATCAGATTGGCCATAGAATCATCGATTTTGGTCCAAATATTCCATGGAACCAATAAATATGCCAATGACCCACCTGTGACGTCAGATAATCCAACTGCATCCGATTGGCCATAGAATCATCCATTTTGGTCCAAATATTCCATGGAACCCACAAATGTGCCAATGACCCGCCTGTGACCTCAGATAATCCCACTGCATCCAATTGGCCATAGAATCATCCTTTTTGGTCCAAATGTTCCATGGAACCCATTAATGTGCCAATGACCCACCTGTGACGTCAGATAATCCAACTGCATCCGATTGGCCATAGAATCATCCATTTTGGTCCAAATATTCCATGGAACCCATAAATGTGCCAATGACCCACCTGTGACCTCATATAATTCCACTGCATCAGATTGGCCATAGAATCATCGATTTTGGTCCAAATATTCCATGGAACCCATAAATATGCCAATGACCCACCTGTGACGTCAGATAATCCAACTGCATCCGATTGGCCATAGAATCATCCATTCTGGTCCAAATATTCCATGGAACCCATAAATGTGCCAATGACCCGCCTGTGACCTCAGATAATCCCACTGCACCCAATTGGCCATAGAATCAACCTTTTTGGTCCAAATGTTCCATGGAACCCATAAATATGCCAATGACCCACCTGTGACGTCAGATAATCCAACTGCATCCGATTGGCCATAGAATCATCCATTTTGGTTCAAATATTCCATGGAACCCATAAATGTGCCAATGACCATCCTGTGACGTCAGATAATCCAACTGCATCCAATTGGCCATAGAATCATCCATTTTGGTCCAAATATTCCATGGAACCCATAAATATGCCAATGACCCACCTGTGACCTCAGATAATCCCACTGCATCCGATTGGCCATAGATTCATCCATTTTGGTCCAAATATTCCATGGAACCCATAAATGTGCCAATGACCCACCTGTGACCTCAGATAATCCGACTGCATCCTTTTGGCCATAGAATCATCCATTTTGGTCCAAATGTTCCTTCGAACCCATAAATGTGCCAATGACCCACCTGTGACCTCAGATAATACCACTGCATCCGATTGGCCATAGAATCATCCATTTTTGTCCAAATGTTCCATGGAACCCATCAGAGTACCAATGACCCGCCTGTGACCTCAGATAATCCCACTGCATCCGATTGGCCATAGAATCATCCATTTTGGTCCAAATATTCTAGGAACCCATAAATGTGCCAATGACCCACCTGTGACCACAGATAATCCCACTGCATCCGATTGGCCATAGAATCATCCATTTTGGTCCAAATATTCTAGGAACCCATAAATGTGCCAATGACCCACCTGTGACCTCAGATAATACCACTGCATCCGATTGGCCATAGAATCATCCATTTTGGTCCAAATGTTCCATGGAACCCATAAATATGCCAATGACCCACCTGTGACATCAGATAATCCAACTGCATCCGATTGGCCATAGAATCATCCATTTTGGTCCAAATATTCCATGGAACCCACAAATGTGCCAATGACCCACCTGTGACCTCAGATAATCCCACTGCATCCAATTGGCCATAGAGTCATCCTTTTTGGTCCAAATGTTCCATGGAACCCAAAAATGTGCCAATGACCCACCTGTGACGTCAGATAATCCAACTGCATCCGATTGGCCATAGAATCATCCATTTTGGTCCAAATATTCCATGGAACCCACAAATGTGCCAATGACCCACCTGTGACCTCAGATAATCCCACTGCATCCAATTGGCCATAGAGTCATCCTTTTTGGTCCAAATGTTCCATGGAACCCAAAAATGTGCCAATGACCCACCTGTGACGTCAGATAATCCAACTGCATCAGATTGGCCATAGAATCATCGATTTTGGTCCAAATATTCCATGGAACCAATAAATATGCCAATGACCCGTCTGTGACCTCAGATAATCTCACTGCATCCGATTGGCCATAGAATCATCCATTTTGGTCCAAATGTTCCATGGAACCCATCAGAGAACCAATGACCCGCATGTGACCTCAGATCATCCCACTGCATCCGATTGGCCATAGAATCATCCATTTTAGTCCAAATATTCCATGGAACCCATAAATGTGCCAATGACCCACCTGTGACCTCAGATAATCCGACTGCATCCTATTGGCCATAGAATCATCCATTTTGGTCCAAATGTTCCTTCGAACCCATAAATGTGCCAATGACCCACCTGTGACCTCAGATAATACCACTGCATCCGATTGGCCATAGAATCATCCATTTTGGTCCAAATGTTCCATGGAACCCATAAATATGCCAATGACCCACCTGTGACATCAGATAATCCAACTGCATCCGATTGGCCATAGAATCATCCATTTTGGTCCAAATATTCCATGGAACCCACAAATGTGCCAATGACCCGCCTGTGACCTCAGATAATCCCACTGCACCCAATTGGCCATAGAATCAACCTTTTTGGTCCAAATGTTCCATGGAACCCATAAATGTGCCAATGACCCACCTGTGACGTCAGATAATCCAACTGCATCCGATTGGCCATAGAATCATCCATTTTGGTTCAAATATTCCATGGAACCCATAAATGTGCCAATGACCATCCTGTGACGTCAGATAATCCAACTGCATCCAATTGGCCATAGAATCATCCATTTTGGTCCAAATATTCCATGGAACCCATAAATATGCCAATGACCCACCTGTGACCTCAGATAATCCCACTGCATCCGATTGGCCATAGATTCATCCATTTTGGTCCAAATATTCCATGGAACCCATAAATGTGCCAATGACCCACCTGTGACCTCAGATAATCCGACTGCATCCTATTGGCCATAGAATCATCCATTTTGGTCCAAATGTTCCTTCGAACCCATAAATGTGCCAATGACCCACCTGTGACCTCAGATAATACCACTGCATCCGATTGGCCATAGAATCATCCATTTTGGTCCAAATGTTCCATGGAACCCATCAGAGAACCAATGACCCGCCTGTGACCTCAGATCATCCCACTGCATCCGATTGGCCATAGAATCATCCATTTTGGTCCAAATATTCTAGGAACCCATAAATGTGCCAATGACCCACCTGTGACCACAGATAATCCCACTGCATCCGATTGGCCATAGAATCATCCATTTTGGTCCAAATATTCTAGGAACCCATTAAAGTGCCAATGACCCACCTGTGACCTCAGATAATACCACTGCATCCGATTGGCCATAGAATCATCCATTTTGGTCCAAATGTTCCATGGAACCCATAAATATGCCAATGACCCACCTGTGACGTCAGATAATCCAACTGCATCCGATTGGCCATAGAATCATCCATTTTGGTCCAAATATTCCATGGAACCCACAAAAGTGCCAATGACCCACCTGTGACCTCAGATAATCCCACTGCATCCAATTGGCCATAGAGTCATCCTTTTTGAACCAAATGTTCCATGGAACCCAAAAATGTGCCAATGACCCACCTGTGACGTCAGATAATCCAACTGCATCCGATTGGCCATAGAATCATCCATTTTGGTCCAAATATTCCATGGAACACATAAATGTTCCAATGACCCACCTGTGACCTCAGATAATTCCACTGCATCAGATTGGCCATAGAATCATCGATTTTGGTCCAAATATTCCATGGAACCAATAAATATGCCAATGACCCACCTGTGACGTCAGATAATCCAACTGCATCCGATTGGCCATAGAATCATCCATTTTGGTCCAAATATTCCATTGAACCCACAAATGTGCCAATGACCGACCTGTGACCTCAGATAATCCCACTGCATCCAATTGGCCATAGAATCATCCTTTTTGGTCCAAATGTTCCATGGAACCCATAAATGTGCCAATGACCCACCTGTGACGTCAGATAATCCAACTGCATCCGATTGGCCATAGAATCATCCATTTTGGTCCAAATATTCCATGGAACCCATAAATGTGCCAATGACCCACCTGTGACCTCAGATAATTCCACTGCATCAGATTGGCCATAGAATCATCGATTTTGGTCCAAATATTCCATGGAACCCATAAATATGCCAATGACCCACCTGTGACGTCAGATAATCCAACTGCATCCGATTGGCCATAGAATCATCCATTTTGGTCCAAATATTCCATGGAACCCATAAATGTGCCAATGACCCACCTGTGACCTCAGATAATTCCACTGCATCAGATTGGCCATAGAATCATCGATTTTGGTCCAAATATTCCATGGAACCCATAAATATGCCAATGACCCACCTGTGACGTCAGATAATCCAACTGCATCCGATTGGCCATAGAATCATCCATTTTGGTCCAAATATTCCATGGAACCAATAAATATACCAATGACCCACCTGTGACGTCAGATAATCCAACTGCATCCGATTGGCCATAGAATCATTCATTTTGGTCCAAATATTCCATGGAACCCACAAATGTGCCAATGACCCACCTGTGACCTCAAATTATCCCACTGCATCCAATTGGCCATAGAATCATCCTTTTTGGTCCAAATGTTCCATGGAACCCATATATGTGCCAATGACCCACCTGTGACGTCAGATTATCCAACTGCATCAGATTGGCCATAGAATCATCCATTTTGGTCCAAATATTCCATGGAACCTATAAAAGTGCCAATGACCGACCTGAGACCTCAGATAATTCCACTGCATCAGATTGGCCATAGAATCATCGATTTTGGTCCAAATATTCCATGGAACCCATAAATATGCCAATGACCCACCTGTGACCACAGATAATCCCACTGCATCCGATTGGCCATAGAATCATCCATTTTGGTCCAAATATTCCATGGAACCCATAAATGTGCCAATGACCCACCTGTGACCTCAGATAATTCCACTGCATCAGATTGGACATAGAATCATCGATTTTGGTCCAAATATTCCATGGAACCAATAAATATGCCAATGACCCACCTGTGACGTCAGATAATCCAACTGCATCCGATTGGCCATAGAATCATCCATTTTGGTCCAAATATTCCATGGAACCAATAAATATGCCAATGACCCACCTGTGACGTCAGATAATCCAACTGCATCCGATTGGCCATAGAATCATCAATTTTGGTCCAAATATTCCATGGAACCCACAAATGTGCCAATGACCCACCTGTGACCTCAGATAATCCCACTGCATCCAATTGGCCATAGAATCATCCTTTTTTGTCCAAATGTTCCATGGAACCAATAAATATGCCAATGACCCACCTGTGACGTCAGATAATCCAACTGCATCCGATTGGCCATAGAATCATCCATTTTGGTCCAAATATTCTAGGAACCCATAAATGTGCCAATGACCCACCTGTGACCACAGATAATCCCACTGCATCCGATTGGCCATAGAATCATCCATTTTGGTCCAAATATTCTAGGAACCCATAAAAGTGCCAATGACCCACCTGTGACCTCAGATAATACCACTGCATCCGATTGGCCATAGAATCATCCATTTTGGTCCAAATGTTCCATGGAACCCATAAATATGCCAATGACCCACCTGTGACGTCAGATAATCCAACTGCATCCGATTGGCCATAGAATCATCCATTTTGGTCCAAATATTCCATGGAACCCACAAATGTGCCAATGACCCACCTGTGACCTCAGATAATCCCACTGCATCCAATTGGCCATAGAATCATCCTTTTTGGTCCAAATGTTCCATGGAACCCATAAATGTGCCAATGACCCACCTGTGACGTCAGATAATCCAACTGCATCCGATTGGCCATAGAATCATCCATTTTGGTCCAAATATTCTAGGAACCCATAAATGTGCCAATGACCCACCTGTGACCTCAGATAATTCCACTGCATCAGATTGGCCATAGAATCATCGATTTTGGTCCAAATATTCCATGGAACCAATAAATATGCCAATGACCCACCTGTGACGTCAGATAATCCAACTGCATCCGATTGGCCATAGAATCATACATTTTGGTCCAAATATTCCATGGAACCCACAAATGTGCCAATGACCCGCCTGTGACCTCAGATAATCCCACTGCATCCAATTGGCCATAGAATCATCCTTTTTGGTCCAAATGTTCCATGGAACCCATTAATGTGCCAATGACCCACCTGTGACGTCAGATAATCCAACTGCATCCGATTGGCCATAGAATCATCCATTTTGGTCCAAATATTCCATGGAACCCATAAATGTGCCAATGACCCACCTGTGACCTCATATAATTCCACTGCATCAGATTGGCCATAGAATCATCGATTTTGGTCCAAATATTCCATGGAACCCATAAATATGCCAATGACCCACCTGTGACGTCAGATAATCCAACTGCATCCGATTGGCCATAGAATCATCCATTCTGGTCCAAATATTCCATGGAACCCATAAATGTGCCAATGACCCGCCTGTGACCTCAGATAATCCCACTGCACCCAAATGGCCATAGAATCAACCTTTTTGGTCCAAATGTTCCATGGAACCCATAAATGTGCCAATGACCCACCTGTGACGTCAGATAATCCAACTGCATCCGATTGGCCATAGAATCATCCATTTTGGTTCAAATATTCCATGGAACCCATAAATGTGCCAATGACCATCCTGTGACGTCAGATAATCCAACTGCATCCAATTGGCCATAGAATCATCCATTTTGGTCCAAATATTCCATGGAACCCATAAATATGCCAATGACCCACCTGTGACCTCAGATAATCCCACTGCATCCGATTGGCCATAGATTCATCCATTTTGGTCCAAATATTCCATGGAACCCATAAATGTGCCAATGACCCACCTGTGACCTCAGATAATCCGACTGCATCCTATTGGCCATAGAATCATCCATTTTGGTCCAAATGTTCCATGGAACCCATAAATGTGCCAATGACCCACCTGTGACCTCAGATAATACCACTGCATCCGATTGGCCATAGAATCATCCATTTTGGTCCAAATGTTCCATGGAACCCATCAGAGTACCAATGACCCGCCTGTGACCTCAGATAATCCCACTGCATCCGATTGGCCATAGAATCATCCATTTTGGTCCAAATATTCTAGGAACCCATAAATGTGCCAATGACCCACCTGTGACCACAGATAATCCCACTGCATCCGATTGGCCATAGAATCATCCATTTTGGTCCAAATATTCTAGGAACCCATAAAAGTGCCAATGACCCACCTGTGACCTCAGATAATACCACTTCATCCGATTGGCCATAGAATCATCCATTTTGGTCCAAATGTTCCATGGAACCCATATATATGCCAATGACCCACCTGTGACATCAGATAATCCAACTGCATCCGATTGGCCATAGAATCATCCATTTTGGTCCAAATATTCCATGGAACCCACAAATGTGCCAATGACCCACCTGTGACCTCAGATAATCCCACTGCATCCAATTGGCCATAGAGTCATCCTTTTTGGTCCAAATGTTCCATGGAACCCAAAAATGGGCCAATGACCCACCTGTGACGTCAGATAATCCAACTGCATCCGATTGGCCATAGAATCATCCATTTTGGTCCAAATATTCCATGGAACCCATAAATGTTCCAATGACCCACCTGTGACCTCAGATAATTCCACTGCATCAGATTGGCCATAGAATCATCGATTTTGGTCCAAATATTCCATGGAACCAATAAATATGCCAATGACCCGTCTGTGACCTCAGATAATCTCACTGCATCCGATTGGCCATAGAATCATCCATTTTGGTCCAAATGTTCCATGGAACCCATCAGAGAACCAATGAACCGCCTGTGACCTCAGATCATCCCACTGCATCCGATTGGCCATAGAATCATCCATTTTGGTCCAAATATTCTAGGAACCCATAAATGTGCCAATGACCCACCTGTGACCACAGATAATCCCACTGCATCCGATTGGCCATAGAATCATCCATTTTGGTCCAAATATTCCATGGAACCCATAAATGTGCCAATGACCCACCTGTGACCTCAGATAATTCCACTGCATCAGATTGGCCATAGAATCATCCATTTTGGTCCAAATATTCCATGGAACCAATAAATATGCCAATGACCCACCTGTGACGTCAGATAATCCAACTGCATCCGATTGGCCATAGAATCATTCATTTTGGTCCAAAATCATCCATTTTGGTCCAAATATTCCATGGAACCTATAAAAGTGCCAATGACCGACTTGAGACCTCAGATAATTCCACTGCATCAGATTGGCCATAGAATCATCGATTTTGGTCCAAATATTCCATGGAACCCATAAATATGCCAATGACCCACCTGTGACCACAGATAATCCCACTGCATCCGATTGGCCATAGAATCATCCATTTTGGTCCAAATATTCCATGGAACCCATAAATGTGCCAATGACCCACCTGTGACCTCAGATAATTCCACTGCATCAGATTGGCCATAGAATCATCGATTTTGGTCCAAATATTCCATGGAACCAATAAATATGCCAATGACCCACCTGTGACGTCAGATAATCCAACTGCATCCGATTGGCCATAGAATCATCCATTTTGGTCCAAATATTCCATGGAACCAATAAATATGCCAATGACCCACCTGTGACGTCAGATAATCCAACTGCATCCGATTGGCCATAGAATCATCCATTTTGGTCCAAATGTTCCTTCGAACCCATAAATGTGCCAATGACCCACCTGTGACCTCAGATAATACCACTGCATCTGATTGGCCATAGAATCATCCATTTTGGTCCAAATGTTCCATGGAACCCATCAGAGTACCAATGACCCGCCTGTGACCTCAGATAATCCCACTGCATCCGATTGGCCATAGAATCATCCATTTTGGTCCAAATATTCTAGGAACCCATATATGTGCCAATGACCCACCTGTGACCACAGATAATCCCACTGCATCCGATTGGCCATAGAATCATCCATTTTGGTCCAAATATTCTAGGAACCCATAAAAGTGCCAATGACCCACCTGTGACCTCAGATAATACCACTGCATCCGATTGGCCATAGAATCATCCATTTTGGTCCAAATGTTCCATGGAACCCATAAATATGCCAATGACCCACCTGTGACATCAGATAATCCAACTGCATCCGATTGGCCATAGAATCATCCATTTTGGTCCAAATATTCCATGGAACCCACAAATGTGCCAATGACCCACCTGTGACCTCAGATAATCCCACTGCATCCAATTGGCCATAGAGTCATCCTTTTTGGTCCAAATGTTCCATGGAACCCAAAAATGTGCCAATGACCCACCTGTGACGTCAGATAATCCAACTGCATCCGATTGGCCATAGAATCATCCATTTTGGTCCAAATATTCCATGGAACCCATAAATGTTCCAATGACCCACCTGTGACCTCAGATAATTCCACTGCATCAGATTGGCCATAGAATCATCGATTTTGGTCCAAATATTCCATGGAACCAATAAATATGCCAATGACCCGTCTGTGACCTCAGATAATCTCACTGCATCCGATTGGCCATAGAATCATCCATTTTGGTCCAAATGTTCCATGGAACCCATCAGAGAACCAATGACCCGCCTGTGACCTCAGATCATCCCACTGCATCCGATTGGCCATAGAATCATCCATTTTGGTCCAAATATTCTAGGAACCCATAAATGTGCCAATGACCCACCTGTGACCACAGATAATCACACTGCATCCGATTGGCCATAGAATCATCCATTTTGGTCCAAATATTCTAGGAACCCATAAAAGTGCCAATGACCCACCTGTGACCTCAGAAAATACCACTGCATCCGATTGGCCATAGAATCATCCATTTTGGTCCAAATGTTCCATGGAACCAATAAATATGCCAATGACCCACCTGTGACGTCAGATAATCCAACTGCATCCGATTGGCCATAGAATCATCCATTTTGGTCCAAATATTCCATGGAACCCACAAATGTGCCAATGACCCACCTGTGACCTCAGATAATCCCACTGCATCCAATTGGCCATAGAGTCATCCTTTTTGGTCCAAATGTTCCATGGAACCCAAAAATGTGCCAATGACCCACCCCTGACGTCAGATAATCCAACTGCATCCGATTGGCCATAGAATCATCCATTTTGGTCCAAATATTCCATGGAACCCATAAATGTTCCAATGACCCACCTGTGACCTCAGATAATTCCACTGCATCAGATTGGCCATAGAATCATCCATTTTGGTCCAAATATTCCATGGAACCCATAAATATGCCAATGACCCACCTGTGACGTCAGATAATTCCACTGCATCAGATTGGCCATAGAATCATCCATTTTGGTCCAAATATTCCATGGAACCCATAAATGTGCCAATGACCCACCTGTGACCTCAAATTATCCCACTGCATCCAATTGGCCATAGAATCATCCTTTTTGGTCCAAATATTCCATGGAACCCATAAATGTGCCAATGACCCACCTGTGACGTCAGATAATCCAACTGCATCCGATTGGCCATAGAATCATCCATTTTGGTCCAAATATTCCATGGAACCCATAAATGTGCCAATGACCCACCTGTGACCTCAGATAATTCCACTGCATCAGATTGGCCATAGAATCATCGATTTTGGTCCAAATATTCCATGGAACCCATAAATATGCCAATGACCCACCTGTGACGTCAGATAATCCAACTGCATCCGATTGGCCATAGAATCATCCATTTTGGTCCAAATATTCCATGGAACCCATAAATGTGCCAATGACCCACCTGTGACCTCAAATTATCCCACTGCATCCAATTGGCCATAGAATCATCCTTTTTGGTCCAAATATTCCATGGAACCCATAAATGTGCCAATGACCCACCTGTGACGTCAGATAATCCAACTGCATCCGATTGGCCATAGAATCATCCATTTTGGTCCAAATATTCCATGGAACCCATAAATGTGCCAATGACCCACCTGTGACCTCAGATAATTCCACTGCATCAGATTGGCCATAGAATCATCCTTTTTGGTCCAAATATTCCATGGAACCCATAAATGTGCCAATGACCCACCTGTGACGTCAGATAATCCAACTGCATCCGATTGGCCATAGAATCATCCATTTTGGTCCAAATATTCCATGGAACCCATAAATGTGCCAATGACCCACCTGTGACCTCAGATAATTCCACTGCATCAGATTGGCCATAGAATCATCGATTTTGGTCCAAATATTCCATGGAACCCATAAATATGCTAATGACCCACCTGTGACGTCAGATAATCCAACTGCATCCGATTGGCCATAGAATCATTCATTTTGGTCCAAATATTCCATGGAACCCACAAATGTGCCAATGACCCACCTGTGACCTCAAATTATCCCACTGCATCCAATTGGCCATAGAATCATCCTTTTTGGTCCAAATGTTCCATGGAACCCATATATGTGCCAATGACCCACCTGTGACGTCAGATTATCCAACTGCATCAGATTGGCCATAGAATCATCCATTTTGGTCCAAATATTCCATGGAACCTATAAAAGTGCCAATGACCGACCTGAGACCTCAGATAATTCCACTGCATCAGATTGGCCATAGAATCATCGATTTTGGTCCAAATATTCCATGGAACCCATAAATATGCCAATGACCCACCTGTGACCACAGATAATCCCACTGCATCCGAGTGGCCATAGAATCATCCATTTTGGTCCAAATATTCCATGGAACCCATAAATGTGCCAATGACCCACCTGTGACCTCAGATAATTCCACTGCATCAGATTGGACATAGAATCATCGATTTTGGTCCAAATATTCCATGGAACCAATAAATATGCCAATGACCCACCTGTGACGTCAGATAATCCAACTGCATCCGATTGGCCATAGAATCATCCATTTTGGTCCAAATATTCCATGGAACCAATAAATATGCCAATGACCCACCTGTGACGTCAGATAATCCAACTGCATCCGATTGGCCATAGAATCATCCATTTTGGTCCAAATATTCCATGGAACCCACAAATGTGCCAATGACCCACCTGTGACCTCAGATAATCCCACTGCATCCAATTGGCCATAGAATCATCCTTTTTTGTCCAAATGTTCCATGGAACCAATAAATATGCCAATGACCCACCTGTGACCTCAGATAATCCAACTGCATCCGATTGGCCATAGAATCATCCATTTTGGTCCAAATATTCTAGGAACCCATAAATGTGCCAATGACCCACCTGTGACCACAGATAATCCCACTGCATCCGATTGGCCATAGAATCATCCATTTTGGTCCAAATATTCTAGGAACCCATAAAAGTGCCAATGACCCACCTGTGACCTCAGATAATACCACTGCATCCGATTGGCCATAGAATCATCCATTTTGGTCCAAATGTTCCATGGAACCCATAAATATGCCAATGACCCACCTGTGACGTCAGATAATCCAACTGCATCCGATTGGCCATAGAATCATCCATTTTGGTCCAAATATTCCATGGAACCCACAAATGTGCCAATGACCCACCTGTGACCTCAGATAATCCCACTGCATCCAATTGGCCATAGAATCATCCTTTTTGGTCCAAATGTTCCATGGAACCCATAAATGTGCCAATGACCCACCTGTGACGTCAGATAATCCAACTGCATCCGATTGGCCATAGAATCATCCATTTTGGTCCAAATATTCTAGGAACCCATAAATGTGCCAATGACCCACCTGTGACCTCAGATAATTCCACTGCATCAGATTGGCCATAGAATCATCGATTTTGGTCCAAATATTCCATGGAACCAATAAATATGCCAATGACCCACCTGTGACGTCAGATAATCCAACTGCATCCGATTGGCCATAGAATCATCCATTTTGGTCCAAATATTCCATGGAACCCACAAATGTGCCAATGACCCGCCTGTGACCTCAGATAATCCCACTGCATCCAATTGGCCATAGAATCATCCTTTTTGGTCCAAATGTTCCATGGAACCCATTAATGTGCCAATGACCCACCTGTGACGTCAGATAATCCAACTGCATCCGATTGGCCATAGAATCATCCATTTTGGTCCAAATATTCCATGGAACCCATAAATGTGCCAATGACCCACCTGTGACCTCATATAATTCCACTGCATCAGATTGGCCATAGAATCATCGATTTTGGTCCAAATATTCCATGGAACCCATAAATATGTCAATGACCCACCTGTGACGTCAGATAATCCAACTGCATCCGATTGGCCATAGAATCATCCATTTTGGTCCAAATATTCTAGGAACCCATAAATGTGCCAATGACCCACCTGTGACCACAGATAATCCCACTGCATCCGATTGGCCATAGAATCATCCATTTTGGTCCAAAAATTCTAGGAACCCATAAAAGTGCCAATGACCCACCTGTGACCTCAGATAATACCACTGCATCCGATTGGCCATAGAATCATCCATTTTGGTCCAAATGTTCCATGGAACCCATAAATATGCCAATGACCCACCTGTGACATCAGATAATCCAACTGCATCCGATTGGCCATAGAATCATCCATTTTGGTCCAAATATTCCATGGAACCCACAAATGTGCCAATGACCCACCTGTGACCTCAGATAATCCCACTGCATCCAATTGGCCATAGAGTCATCCTTTTTGGTCCAAATGTTCCATGGAACCCAAAAATGTGCCAATGACCCACCTGTGACGTCAGATAATCCAACTGCATCCGATTGGCCATAGAATCATCCATTTTGGTCCAAATATTCCATGGAACCCATAAATGTTCCAATGACCCACCTGTGACCTCAGATAATTCCACTGCATCAGATTGGCCATAGAATCATCGATTTTGGTCCAAATATTCCATGGAACCAATAAATATGCCAATGACCCGTCTGTGACCTCAGATAATCTCACTGCATCCGATTGGCCATAGAATCATCCATTTTGGTCCAAATGTTCCATGGAACCCATCAGAGAACCAATGACCCGCCTGTGACCTCAGATCATCCCACTGCATCCGATTGGCCATAGAATCATCCATTTTGGTCCAAATATTCTAGGAACCCATAAATGTGCCAATGACCCACCTGTGACCACAGATAATCCCACTGCATCCGATTGGCCATAGAATCATCCATTTTGGTCCAAATATTCTAGGAACCCATAAAAGTGCCAATGACCCACCTGTGACCTCAGATAATACCACTGCATCCGATTGGCCATAGAATCATCCATTTTGGTCCAAATGTTCCATGGAACCCATAAATATGCCAATGACCCACCTGTGACGTCAGATAATCCAACTGCATCCGATTGGCCATAGAATCATCCATTTTGGTCCAAATATTCCATGGAACCCACAAATGTGCCAATGACCCACCTGTGACCTCAGATAATCCCACTGCATCCAATTGGCCATAGAGTCATCCTTTTTGGTCCAAATGTTCCATGGAACCCAAAAATGTGCCAATGACCCACCTGTGACGTCAGATAATCCAACTGCATCCGATTGGCCATAGAATCATCCATTTTGGTCCAAATATTCCATGGAACCCATAAATGTTCCAATGACCCACCTGTGACCTCAGATAATTCCACTGCATCAGATTGGCCATAGAATCATCGATTTTGGTCCAAATATTCCATGGAACCAATAAATATGCCAATGACCCACCTGTGACGTCAGATAATCCAACTGCATCCGATTGGCCATAGAATCATACATTTTGGTCCAAATATTCCATGGAACCCACAAATGTGCCAATGACCGACCTGTGACCTCAGATAATCCCACTGCATCCAATTGGCCATAGAATCATCCTTTTTGGTCCAAATGTTCCATGGAACCCATAAATGTGCCAATGACCCACCTGTGACGTCAGATAATCCAACTGCATCCGATTGGCCATAGAATCATCCATTTTGGTCCAAATATTCCATGGAACCCATAAATGTGCCAATGACCCACCTGTGACCTCAGATAATTCCACTGCATCAGATTGGCCATAGAATCATCGATTTTGGTCCAAATATTCCATGGAACCCATTAATATGCCAATGACCCACCTGTGACGTCAGATAATCCAACTGCATCCGATTGGCCATAGAATCATCCATTTTGGTCCAAATATTCCATGGAACCCATAAATGTGCCAATGACCCGCCTGTGACCTCGTATAATCCCACTGCATCCAATTGGCCATAGAATCATCCATTTTGGTCCAAATATTCCATGGAACCCTTAAATGTGCCAATGACCCGCCTGTGACCTCAGATAATCCCACTGCATCCGATTGGCCATAGAATCATCCATTTTGGTCCAAATATTCTAGGAACCCATAAATGTGCCAAGGACCCACCTGTGACCTCAGATAATCTCACTGCATCCGATTGGCCATAGAATCATCCATTTTGGTCCAAATGTTCCATGGAACCCATCAGAGAACCAATGACCCGCCTGTGACCTCAGATCATCCCACTGCATCCGATTGGCCATAGAATCATCCATTTTGGTCCAAATATTCTAGGAACCCATAAATGTGCCAATGACCCACCTGTGACCACAGATAATCCCACTGCATCCGATTGGCCATAGAATCATCCATTTTGGTCCAAATATTCTAGGAACCCATAAATGTGCCAATGACCCACCTGTGACCTCAGATAATACCACTGCATCAGATTGGCCATAGAATCATCGATTTTGGTCCAAATATTCCATGGAACCAATAAATATGCCAATGACCCACCTGTGACGTCAGATAATCCAACTGCATCCGATTGGCCATAGAATCATTCATTTTGGTCCAAATATTCCATGGAACCCACAAATGTGCCAATGACCCACCTGTGACCTCAAATTATCCCACTGCATCCAATTGGCCATAGAATCATCCTTTTTGGTCCAAATGTTCCATGGAACCCATATATGTGCCAATGACCCACCTGTGACGTCAGATTATCCAACTGCATCCGATTGGCCATAGAATCATCCATTTTGGTCCAAATATTCCATGGAACCTATAAAAGTGCCAATGACCGACCTGAGACCTCAGATAATTCCACTGCATCAGATTGGCCATAGAATCATCGATTTTGGTCCAAATATTCCATGGAACCCATAAATATGCCAATGACCCACCTGTGACCACAGATAATCCCACTGCATCCGATTGGCCATAGAATCATCCATTTTGGTCCAAATATTCCATGGAACCCATAAATGTGCCAATGACCCACCTGTGACCTCAGATAATTCCACTGCATCAGATTGGCCATAGAATCATCGATTTTGGTCCAAATATTCCATGGAACCAATAAATATGCCAATGACCCACCTGTGACGTCAGATAATCCAACTGCATCCGATTGGCCATAGAATCATCCATTTTGGTCCAAATATTCCATGGAACCAATAAATATGCCAATGACCCACCTGTGACGTCAGATAATCCAACTGCATCCGATTGGCCATAGAATCATCCATTTTGGTCCAAATATTCCATGGAACCCACAAATGTGCCAATGACCCACCTGTGACCTCAGATAATCCCACTGCATCCAATTGGCCATAGAATCATCCTATTTTGTCCAAATGTTCCATGGAACCAATAAATATGCCAATGACCCACCTGTGACCTCAGATAATCCAACTGCATCCGATTGGCCATAGAATCATCCATTTTGGTCCAAATATTCTAGGAACCCATAAATGTGCCAATGACCCACCTGTGACCACAGATAATCCCACTGCATCCGATTGGCCATAGAATCATCCATTTTGGTCCAAATATTCTAGGAACCCATAAAAGTGCCAATGACCCACCTGTGACCTCAGATAATACCACTGCATCCGATTGGCCATAGAATCATCCATTTTGGTCCAAATGTTCCATGGAACCCATAAATATGCCAATGACCCACCTGTGACGTCAGATAATCCAACTGCATCCGATTGGCCATAGAATCATCCATTTTGGTCCAAATATTCCATGGAACCCACAAATGTGCCAATGACCCACCTGTGACCTCAGATAATCCCACTGCATCCAATTGGCCATAGAATCATCCTTTTTGGTCCAAATGTTCCATGGAACCCATAAATGTGCCAATGACCCACCTGTGACGTCAGATAATCCAACTGCATCCGATTGGCCATAGAATCATCCATTTTGGTCCAAATATTCTAGGAACCCATAAATGTGCCAATGACCCACCTGTGACCTCAGATAATTCCACTGCATCAGATTGGCCATAGAATCATCGATTTTGGTCCAAATATTCCATGGAACCAATAAATATGCCAATGACCCACCTGTGACGTCAGATAATCCAACTGCATCCGATTGGCCATAGAATCATCCATTTTGGTCCAAATATTCCATGGAACCCACAAATGTGCCAATGACCCGCCTGTGACCTCAGATAATCCCACTGCATCCAATTGGCCATAGAATCATCCTTTTTGGTCCAAATGTTCCATGGAACCCATAAATGTGCCAATGACCCACCTGTGACGTCAGATAATCCAACTGCATCCGATTGGCCATAGAATCATCCATTTTGGTCCAAATATTCCATGGAACCCATAAATGTGCCAATGACCCACCTGTGACCTCATATAATTCCACTGCATCAGATTGGCCATAGAATCATCGATTTTGGTCCAAATATTCCATGGAACCCATAAATATGCCAATGACCCACCTGTGACGTCAGATAATCCAACTGCATCCGATTGGCCATAGAATCATCCATTCTGGTCCAAATATTCCATGGAACCCATAAATGTGCCAATGACCCACCTGTGACCTCAGATAATCCCACTGCACCCAATTGGCCATAGAATCAACCTTTTTGGTCCAAATGTTCCATGGAACCCATAAATGTGCCAATGACCCACCTGTGACGTCAGATAATCCAACTGCATCCGATTGGCCATAGAATCATCCATTTTGGTTCAAATATTCCATGGAACCCATAAATGTGCCAATGACCATCCTGTGACGTCAGATAATCCAACTGCATCCAATTGGCCATAGAATCATCCATTTTGGTCCAAATATTCCATGGAACCCATAAATATGCCAATGACCCACCTGTGACCTCAGATAAGCTCAGTAGCTGATTGACTGCCATTCTAATCGGTTCGTTAAAATGCCGCCGCTCAGGCTTCGTTGTGCTACTTGCGCGAAATCTCTCTCGCAAGATTGTTCTGTCTCATGCCTCGCGTGCAAAAGTGACTTCCATAAAACTTGCGTTAACTTAGACGACAAGTGTTTTGAACTCTTAGTACAAAATGAGAACATTTTCTATAATTGCAACAAATGTTTGAACTCAGAGACAACATTAATCTCCATCGTAACAGATCTCGTTGCTCAGGTCAGAGACCTCAACAAAAAAGTTGCGGAACTGATGGTAAACAACAAAAAATCTGCAGATTGTGTTGCTGCTGTTTCTAAAATTGGTGCAAAAAATCGCTCTCCTGCGCTAACGCACCGTAATTCGGCCTTGAATTCGCCACTATCATCATCATGTGCACCTCTGCTGGCAGTAGGTAAATCAGCCACTCAATTTAATTCTGCTTGTGCTCTTGATTGCTCCACTTCGTGCTCTCACTGCACTTCTTCATCGCACGCTCATTCTAAGGTCATTGCTGCTGCTGCTGCTGTGAATCCCGCTCTTCCCAACGCCACTGGGTCTGCTAATTCCTCTGCTGCTGTTGCTGCTCTTTTGCCATCTCTCAAAAATTCTGCTGTGCCTGCTTCTCAAACATCGTCTACCGATGTTGCTAGTGCGCCCGCTGCTGCTGTTGACTCGCGTACACATAATCCAAATACAACAAGTTATGCTGCGATAGTCTCGGATTCCTCGGCTGCTGTTGCTGCTCTTTTGCCATCTCTCAAAAATTCTGCTGTGCCTGCATCTCAAACATCGTCTACCGATGTTGCTAGTGCGCCCGCTGCTGCTGTTGACTCACGTACACATAATCCAAATACAACAAGTTATGCTGCGATAGTCTCGGATTTACATTCTAATTCTGCTTCTTGGACTGCTTTATCGGCCCCACAGAATCTGCTCTCAACTAATAATTTGACAAGAAAACCCAACAACACTCCGAATGTTGTTTTTGGATCGAACATCAATCATAGCCTAGAAGTCGCGTTGCGTCTGAAATGGCTACATTTATCATCATTTTTGCCTTCTGTTAAAGAAGTAAACATTGTAGAGTATGTATCTAATGTTTCTGCTATTGATAAATCTCTTTTCATTTGTAAACATCTCATTAAAAAAGATACTCCTTTAGAAAGTATCAAAACAGTTAATTTTAAGTTAGGTGTGCCTGTATCTCAGTATAATAATTTAATTAAACCTTCTGTTTGGCCAGTAGGAGTAAAGGTTAAACCTTTCCATTTTTTTCAAAATCGGGTAAATCCACCTCGAATCACTTAAGAAATGTTTTATCAAATTTAAATTTTCCTAATATCTCAAAATCTCTTAATTCATTAAAAATCTATTATCAAAATTGTTCAGGCTTACGTACAAAAGCTAGCATTATACGATCTATGAGCTCGCAACGAGATTATGACATAATTATTCTAGTTGAAACTTGGCTTAATATTAATTTCTACGATCAAGAATTTTTCGATCCAAACATTTATAATGTGTTTCGAAAGGATAGAGATATAATTAAAACTGGATGCTCTCGTGGTGGAGGAGTTTTAATTGCAGTCCAACGTTCCATAAATGCTTCTATTTATGCGCTCCTAAATCCTGACACACTCTTAGATCAATTGTGTGTCACAATTCGCAGTAAAACAGAGTTATTATTTTTCTGTGTATCCTACATTCCTCCGAATAGCATTTTTGATATTTATAAGGCTCACGTTGACAATGTAATTTTCTTAATGCAAAATAACTCGGAAAATAATCATTTTTGCATACTAGGTGACTTTAACCTATGCAATGTTTCTTGGAAATATCTTTATGATAAGAATATTTTAAATCCCACTAATGTCAATAGTCAAATTGAAATCTACATGATTGATAATTTTCTCAATTTTGATCTCCAACAAATTAACTGTTTGGAAAATAAACTAGGACGATTTTTAGATTTATTATTCTTATCTAATAATATCAATTTTAACATCCATGAGTGTGGTTTCCCTTTCTCTCCCTCTAACTCCCATCATCTGCCAATAGTTCTTGAGTTGGAATTCTATGAATTTAATTCCATCAAACAAGATCCTGCTTCAGTTTCTTTTAACTATAAATACTGCGATTTTGTTAATCTAAATTTTCAAGTTTCTCATATTGATTGGGATTCCCTCTTTCAGAATCGAGAGATCAATGAATGTTTTGATGTCTTCAAATCCAAACTAAATGATATTTGTTTAAGAAATATCCCGAAATACTCCAAAAAACGTTATAAGATTCCATGGTATACCAGTGGTCTTAACAAGCTGAAGAATTTAAGAAATAAGTTTTTTAAGAAATATAAGACTTCCAATTTGGAATCATATAGGTCCAAATATCTGCTCCATTCGAAAGAGTTTAACTTTCTTGAAAGGTACCTTCATAAAAAATATATTTATAATTTTGAAAACAACATCAAATTGAACCCAAATGCATTCTGGCGCTACATTAAATCTAAAAAATCAACCTCATCTGTTCCGTCTTCGGTGTTTTTTAACAATCTGCATGCAAGTACATCACAGGATACAGTAAACCTTTTTGCAGACTTTTTTAAGTCTAATTTTACTATGGATGAGATTTCCGATGAGCTTTCTGAACAGGATGCTTTCCCCATTGAATCCTCTCCTCTTGACTTCGGAGCGTTAAGTCTTACCATTGTAGATATCTCTGACGCCATTCTTAAACTCAAACCATCTTTTCAAACAGATATCGATGGCATTTCCCCTTTTTTGTTAAAAAGTTGCATCACGTCTCTGTCGTATCCTTTACTTAAAATTTTTAACAAATCCCTTTCGACAGGCATTTTTATTAAAGCGTGGAAATATGCTTTTGTTGAGCCAATTTTTAAAAGTGGCAACAAAAGTGATGTTACTAACTACCGTCCAATCTCTAAACTTACGACAATATCTAAATTATTTGAAAGTATCATTAAACAAAAAATGTACTTTTCAGTAAAAAATCTCATTTGTCCTTTTCAGCATGGTTTTGTTGCTGGTCGCTCAACTACTTCTAATCTTTTGTGTTTTTCCGAGGATTGCATATCTGCATTCCAGTCTGGATATTATGTGGACGCGATATTTACAGATTTTTCTAAAGCCTTTGACAAGGTCTCACATAAGATATTGCTTATGAAATTAAAACAGCTGGGTTTTCACTCATTTTTTTTATTATGGCTAGAATCTTATTTAGTTAACAGAACTTGCTATGTAGTTCTTGATAATTTTCGATCGCAACCTTTCATTGCTACCTCTGGAGTGCCTCAAGGCAGCATCCTTGGCCCCTTGCTATTTCTGCTTTTCATTAATGATATTAGTTCCTGTTTTTCACACTGCAAATATCTACTATATGCCGACGATCTGAAAATCTATTCACCCATAAAAAGCACTGTAGATTCAGATATTCTTCAATTAGAGCTGAACAATCTCTATAACTGGTGCCAAAAAAATAGACTTTTTCTTAATATCAATAAATGCTTCCACATTTGTTTTTCTAAATGCGTTTCTGTGGCCGCTATTTCTTATTTCATTAACAATACCAAATTAAATGATGTTAATGAAATTTCGGATCTTGGTGTTGTTTTCGATTCGAAATTTTCTTTTACTTCCCACATTAGTTATATTGTTTCTAAATCGTATGCTCTTTTGGCATTTGTACGGCGTAATAGCTCAGAATTTTCCGACCTTTACACCCTTAAATTACTTTACACTTCCTTCGTTCGCTCGAAACTCGAGTATGCCGTAGTGATTTGGAGACCATTCTATCATAACCACATAAATCGACTCGAACGCATTCAAAAAAGCTTTCTAAGATTCGCTCTTCGTTCTGTTCACTTTACTGACTTGACTCCATCATACAATGCAAGATGCATGCATTTGAATCTCAAGACCTTAAATAGTAGAAGATCAATTCTTTCTCTACTTTTTATCTATGATATAGTTTCCGGAATAACTGACTGCCCATCTCTTTTAGAAAAAATTAATTTCAATATTCCGTCCAGACATTTGCGGAACATCGACTTTTTCAGTGTTGGTTTCAGTAGAACTAATTATGCTCTTAATGCTCCAATTAATAGGGCATTAATTGAATTTAATCGTCTGCCAAATTCTTTTGATATAGATTTCTCTCTTTCAAAAAACATAATAAAAAATTTATTAAATTCAGTTTTTTTATAAGTTAACGTATGTATGTATGTATGTATGTATGTATGTATGTATGTATGTATATATATATATATATATATATATGTATTGAAATATGTATATATGTATAGATATCATAACTTAATGTCTAAGATTAGTCAGTAAGAAATTTGTTAAATTTTTTGACTAATTAATAAACGAAATGAAATGAAAAAATGAAAAGATAATCCCACTGCATCCGATTGGCCATAGATTCATCCATTTTGGTCCAAATATTCCATGGAACCCATAAATGTGCCAATGACCCACCTGTGACCTCAGATAATCCGACTGCATCCTATTGGCCATAGAATCATCCATTTTGGTCCAAATGTTCCTTCGAACCCATAAATGTGCCAATGACCCACCTGTGACCTCAGATAATACCACTGCATCCGATTGGCCATAGAATCATCCATTTTGGTCCAAATGTTCCATGGAACCCATCAGAGTACCAATGACCCGCCTGTGACCTCAGATAATCCCACTGCATCCGATTGGCCATAGAATCATCCATTTTGGTCCAAATATTCTAGGAACCCATAAATGTGCCAATGACCCACCTGTGACCACAGATAATCCCACTGCATCCGATTGGCCATAGAATCATCTATTTTGGTCCGAATATTCTAGGAACCCATAAAAGTGCCAATGACCCACCTGTGACCTCAGATAATACCACTGCATCCGATTGGCCATAGAATCATCCATTTTGGTCCAAATGTTCCATGGAACCCAAAAATATGCCAATGACCCACCTGTGACCTCAGATAATCCAACTGCATCCGATTGGCCATAGAATCATCCATTTTGGTCCAAATATTCTAGGAACCCATAAATGTGCCAATGACCCACCTGTGACCACAGATAATCCCACTGCATCCGATTGGCCATAGAATCATCCATTTTGGTCCAAATATTCTAGGAACCCATAAATGTGCCAATGACCCACCTGTGACCTCAGATAATACCACTGCATCCGATTGGCCATAGAATCATCCATTTTGGTCCAAATGTTCCATGGAACCCATAAATATGCCAATGACCCACCTGTGACCTAAGATAATCCCACTGCATCCGATTGGCCATAGAACCATCCATTTTGGTCCAAATGTTCCATGGAACCCATAAATATGCCAATGACCCACCTGTGACGTCAGATAATCCAACTGCATCCGATTGGCCATAGAATCATCCATTTTGGTCCAAATATTCCATGGAACCCACAAATGTGCCAATGACCCACCTGTGACCTCAGATAATCCCACTGCATCCAATTGGCCATAGAATCATCCATTTTGGTCCAAATGTTCCATGGAACCCATAAGTGTGCCAATGACCCACCTGTGACGTCAGATAATCCAACTGCATCCGATTGGCCATAGAATCATCCATTTTGGTCCAAATATTCTAGGAACCCATAAATGTGCCAATGACCCACCTGTGACCTCAGATAATTCCACTGCATCAGATTGGCCATAGAATCATCGATTTTGGTCCAAATATTCCATGGAACCAATAAATGTGCCAATGACCCACCTGTGACGTCATATAATCCAACTGCATCCGATTGGCCATAGAATCATCCATTTTGGTCCAAATATTCCATGGAACCCACAAATGTGCCAATGACCGGCCTGTGACCTCAGATAATCCCACTGCATCCAATTGGCCATAGAATCATCCTTTTTGGTCCAAATGTTCCATGGAACCCATAAATGTGCCAATGACCCACCTGTGACGTCAGATAATCCAACTGCATCCGATTGGCCATAGAATCATCCATTTTGGTCCAAATATTCCATGGAACCCATAAATGTGCCAATGACCCACCTGTGACCTCATATAATTCCACTGCATCAGATTGGCCATAGAATCATCGATTTTGGTCCAAATATTCCATGGAACCCATAAATATGCCAATGACCCACCTGTGACGTCAGATAATCCAACTGCATCCGATTGGCCATAGAATCATCCATTCTGGTCCAAATATTCCATGGAACCCATAAATGTGCCAATGACCCGCCTGTGACCTCAGATAATCCCACTGCATCCAATTGGCCATAAAATCAACCTTTTTGGTCCAAATGTTCCATGGAACCCATAAATGTGCCAATGACCCACCTGTGACGTCAGATAATCCAACTGCATCCGATTGGCCATAGAATCATCCATTTTGGTTCAAATATTCCATGGAACCCATAAATGTGCCAATGACCATCCTGTGACGTCAGATAATCCAACTGCATCCAATTGGCCATAGAATCATCCATTTTGGTCCAAATATTCCATGGAACCCATAAATATGCCAATGACCCACCTGTGACCTCTGATAATCCCACTGCATCCGATTGGCCATAGATTCATCCATTTTGGTCCAAATATTCCATGGAACTCATAAATGTGCCAATGACCCACCTGTGACCTCAGATAATCCCACTGCATCCTATTGGCCATAGAATCATCCATTTTGGTCCAAATGTTCCTTCGAACCCATAAATGTGCCAATGACTACCTGTGACCTCAGATAATACCACTGCATCCGATTGGCCATAGAATCATTCATTTTGGTGCAAATGTTCCATAGAACCCATAAATGCGCCAATGACCCACCTGTGACCTCAGATAATCCCACTGCATCCGATTGGCCATAGAATCATCCATTTTGGTCCAAATATTCCATGGAACCCATAACTGTGCCAATGACCCACCTGTGACCTCAGATAATCCCACTGCATCCGATTGGCCATAGAATCATCCATTTTGGTCCAAATATTCTAGGAACCCATAAATGTGCCAATGACCCACCTGTGACCTCAGATAATCCCACTGCATCCGATTGGCCATAGAACCATCCATTTTGGTCCAAATATTCCATGGAACCAATAAATGTGCCAATGACCCACCTGTGACCTCAGATAATCCCACTGCGTCCGATTGGCCATAGAATCATCCATTTTGGTCCAAATGTTCCATGGAACCCATAATTGTGCCAATGACCTACCTGTGACCTCAGATAATCCCACTGCATCCGATTGGCCATAGAACCATCCATTTTGGTCCAAATATTCCATGGAACCAATAAATGTGCCAATGACCCACCTGTGACCTCAGATAATACCACTGCATCCGATTGGCCATAGAATCATCCACTTTGGTCCAAATATTCCATGGAACCCAACAAAGTACCAATGACCCACCTGTGACCTCAGATAATCCCACTGCATCCGATTGGCCACAGAATCATCCATTTTGGTCCAAATGTTCCATGGAACCCATCAAAGTACCAATGACCCACCTGTGACCTCAGATAATCCCACTGCATCCGATTGGCCATAGAATCATCCATTTAGGTCCATATGTTCCATGGAACCCATCAGAGTACCAATGACCCACCTGTGACCACAGATAATCCCACTGCATCCGATTGGCCATAGAATTATCCATTTTGGTCCATATGTTCCATGGAACCCATCAGAGTACCAATGACCCACCTGTGACCACAGATAATCCCACTGCATCCGATTGGCCATAGAATCATCCATTTTGGTCCAAATGTTCCATGGACCAAAATGGATGATTTTAGAGCTGAAGCTCTATACGAACCAATCAGTTCGTGCAAAATAAAAACAATACAAGCATAAACAACGAAACAAAAACAAAGAAAGCAGCAAGCACAGCAGGTACATTATAAGCAGCTGATGATCGACTTTCTGATATGCATTTTTCTTCTTATATTTTACTATTTTCTGACTTTCATATATTAGTAACAAAATCCAAAATTAGATATTCATTCAGCGCAGGATATATCTGATATTTTAGTATATATATTATCTTTGAACGATAAGTATTAAAGGCTGTAGGTATACCCTAAAGTATTAGCTAAAAACGTTGCATGACCTTCAAAAAATTTGTTAAAACGACCCCATACAAACCGCGCTGTAAGACGTAATACTACGTCAAAATAATAATAACTCCCAAATTACTAAAAACAAAAAGTGAAGAAACCCTCTTGAAAGCGAAAAAAAAATCCACAAGCCACACAAAAAAATCCACAAGTATGATCGACGATCCGCTGACAAGCGAAGTAACGATCCAACGAGCCACATGCAAGACCATCCACAAGCCGCAAGATCGAAGATCCGCTGACAAGCGAAGTACCGATCCAACAGAGTCACATGGAACACCAGCAAGACCCTACACCTCAACTCTAAGACCATACTGACCAGCAAAATTAACGAGCAGCTTATCACATTAAGTATCAACGTCATCAACGTAATGTCTGCATTTAAGTATTCCATAATATTTTGTATTTTTAAGTATTTTTTTATTAAATGGCTTAGTTTAATTATAAACCTTTGAATGTTCAAGATATAATTCAATATGCTTAAATTCTTTAAAATTCAAGTTAAATATTGCATGTTTAAAAATTGTAAGTGCTATTTACTACGGTTAAGTAGTTTAGTTTAATTTTTCAATAACGACCAAATTAAAAATGGGTAAAACACAATCGAAAATAGATAAGCCCAATGCAAATATTATTAATGAAGTAGAAATCCCTGTAAAGTCGGATAACACTGAGGTATACCTACTGATTATATTAGCTATACTTCTTGGCAATTAAAATTTATGGGATCCACAAAAAATCTTTAAGGAAAACCTATTTGGCAAGAGCCCAATCTATGGCGCAAATATAAAAAAAAATATATAATAAAACATTCTTCATTTTAGCATAATCAAAGCGACAATAAGTTGAATGCCTACTACGTATGATCCGTTGCATTTGCCTGTATTTTTTTAGTATTTAGGCTCTGAAATATATATGCTCAAATCGCAAGTTGCCGTTATACGCATGCGCACAAATCCTTGTATATGGAATGGAATGGCTTCAAATAGTCGACCAAATAAAACCGTTAAAAGAAAAATTTTATAAATCCTTCAAATGTATTAATGTTAATAGGCCGATTTCACAAGAAACGTTAATCAAACACGTTAATGTCTTGTTAAAAACAATAGAGGATATACAGTATATTCTTAATCGCCATTTTGAGAAATTTAATGCAAAACATAAGGAGCAGGCAATTAAATTCTACACTGACCTTTGCAGTAAAAGTTTAAAATTAGCTCAAGACAAAGGCATAGAAATACAACTTTCAACAGTTCTAAGCGAACAAGTTGAAAAAAAATTGTCAAAACTGGCATGAGTTACGAAGATTCAGAAGAAAAAGAAAAACTTCATCAACTTACAGAACTGCTTAACACCAATATACAGCCTGAAACAGTAAACATGCCTCAGACTGCGTCAGAATTTTTGAACTTAGCCTCGAAAATCCTTCCAGATTTCGACGGCAGCTCAGAAAATTTACAAAGTTTCTTATAGCGTTTTCTTTTCTCAAAAAAATTCTGCATTTTTTTTGCCCTCATTGAATATTTTGCATTTTTTTCGTTCTTTTCTCAAATAAAATTCTGACCACTGAATTTTAACCGTGTTCATTTCTCGAAAATTTTGACCTCAAAAGTAGAAAAAATGCAGAATTTTTGCCCTCTCTACTTCGACGGTTCAAAAAATTCTGACCATAAATGCTACCAACTGAATAAAAAAATAAATGACATTTGTGAAAAATAGTTAACTTTACCATTGACATTTCAGTAAAGATTGAGCTGTTTTACGGAAAACGTCAAAATTGTCTACATCTTTTTTTGTTCTCGCGGGAAAACGTTTTTAATTTGAAGTGGTAGCTGCAATACAAAAGTGTTTAGGTGGTGAGTGCCGACTTTATTAATTTGTGCTGAGTGAGGGATGGATGGCATGAATTAATTTAAAGCCAACATCCTCATAAGCTGCCTGATGACACACACATACACTCATACATAGTGCTAAGCGCGGAAAGTTTAATTAAAAAGTGGAATAATTCTAGTTTGGGGCCCGCGAAGCAAATTCGTGCTTCAAATTATATATCATCATATATCATTTCATCATATATCATAGGAAGCGTTTCATCATATAATGGCTGAAAAGAACGGAGCAGCACTTATAATCAACTTCATTCAAAATGATTTGCTGGAAACTTCCTCATCTGATGATGAAGATATAATTCTTCTCTGTAATCGAGAGCAAAGCTTACGCGTAGAGGATTTTATTCAAAATGTCGTGAATAAATACACAACAATCCAAGTAAGAACTATTTTGCATTAAACTATCTCTATTAAGTTATTGCATTGGTTTTATATTCTGTTTTATTTTTCAAGTTTAAAACAAATTTTCGGGTTGAAAAGGAAAGTGCATGTTATTTGATAGAAAGATATGGCCGCAGCACATGCTACTTTGAAAGAACATATAAAGGTAGGAGGGCACAGATAAAACCCGAAACTGAACTACTATCGTTCTTATGGTAAGTTATAAATAAATATATTATTAAAAATAATCTCATTTAAATTCCAACTCTATTAAAAGGTTTTGCAGCAATAAGAACAGCATTAGAGAGGTTTCAAACCTCTTCAATTTAAGCTTTTCTATGTTCCACAAAGCTTTAAGAAAAGTTTTAATGTTTATTGTCAAAGAAATTGCCCCGGAAGTTATAAATTTTCCAAAAACTGAATTTGAAAAACGTTCCGTTTCAACAGAATTTGAAAAGGTGAGAGTATTCATATTATTAAGAGAAACCATTTAATTTGTTAACTTAACAGATATCCGGCCTTATAAACGTTTTGGGTTGCGTTGATGGTACTTATATTACTATAAGAACCCCAAAGCATAAGATAAAATCTACCTATGTTGTAATTAAAAATATCCAACCTTACGTTTTGAGCATCGACACAAGACTGCCGCTCATCATTTATTTCTCAATTCATATCAGTTCGTTCTTATGGTGTACAATCCAGTGTTGTTAGCTTTTATAATATATTTGTATAAATGTAGTGTTGTTAGATTTAATGCTGTTACACCTTCCTTCCAAAGAAAAGAAAAAGGTAGGCAAGGTGATCAATCTTGCTAACACTCTGTCTTCTCTTTAAATGAATGAAACTGATGTAAATGAACGAATTATGATCTTAACTTGATGTGGTTATGTAGTCACCACCCTTCTCTACTAAAATTCGTTCATTTAGATCAGTTTTTGTTCAATACTATGACTTGAGATACGTTTTATTTCATTTATATTTTAAATATATAGTTCAGAGATATGCATTTAGTAATATTTATACGGTTTTTAAACATCTCATGTTTAGTTATAATATCTTTCCATTAAAAAGATTTAATAAAAATAATATTAGCGAGCAAATATGATTTAAATTTTTACATATCAAAGTATTTTTCAAGTTAATTAATATTTGAATATTAAAGGTACGGGTTTTTGTGATTATTTTTTTCATAAAATTGAATATAAAATTATAGAGATTTGTACAAATTTTATCACATTCAAATATTTATTCATTAATTGAATTTAAACAAATTATAGAAAGGAAAATTTGTAATTTTATGTTAAAAAAAGTGATGTTTATGAAAAACTTAAATTGATTATTAATAATTTAAACTTTTCTGAGTCTATTTTTGTGTATAGTTTTTTCTTTTTTATTCTTTTCATCGTAAATAGTAACGTTAACTCCATCAATATTTTTTATAGTGTAAGGGCCTGCATAAATGCTTTTGAATTTGTCGTAAGGTTCTTTCTTAATAAGGACTTTGTCATTTTCATTCCAAATAATTTTGCTTGCTCGTTTGTCATATATGTCTTTATTTAGAATTTTATGTTTGTTAATTAATTCTCTAGCTAATGCATGTGATTTTTGCAAACGGAATTTTACTTCGCTAAAGTAATTTTCTATGTTGTAAAGAGGATCAATAGATTCTTTTTGCAAATCGTGTGGCAAAATAGCATTTTTGCCAAACACTAACTCATATGGAGTAAATTTGTTGTCAAAAGCCGTATTTGAAGTAGTATTGTGGAAAAAAGTAAAATATTTTAAATAAGTGTCCCAGTCAGACAGATTTTCTGACACATAAGCACGGAGGTACTCATTAAAAACTCTGTGGTTACGTTCAACTGTTCCAACCGTTTCATGATGGTACGCTGTTGAAAATTTATGCTCAATATTTAAAAGTTTAGCTAGTTCACCCACCGTTTCATTTTTAAATTCCGTTCCCAGGTCTGTCTTGATGGACGTCATAGTGCCGTACACTAAAATGAAATTTTCAAAAATTGCTCTTGCAACTGTCTTAGAACTTTTGTCTGGCAATGCTACCGTAACTAAATATTTCGTTAAATCACAAATTAATGTGAGTGCATATCTGTTACCGAAATTTGATTCTGGTAACGGCCCAATAGTGTCTATTACCACTACATCAAAAGGTTTAACTGGCGTCGGAGTAAACACTAACTGCTCTTTACTTCCTAACTTAACTTTATTAACAACACATTTTTCACATTTTTTGACGAACGTAGCTATATCTCGCGTCATATTGCGCCAATAAAATTTAGTTCTGATCTTCGCATACAATTTCTTCATTCCGCAGTGACCTCCTGTTAGTGGATCGTTATGATAAATTGCAATTATATGTTGTTTCCTATCCGTATCCACAACGGTTTCTATTGGATTCGTTAAGACTATCTCAAGGGTTTTCAAAACTGCTACGCCGTGATTTTTAAGTTCTTCTACTGTACAATATGTAAATAAAACATCATCTTTAGGCCATTCGATTGATTGAATATTATGACTACCGGCTTCAGACTGGAGCCTCGAAAGCAACAAATCTAAATCTATTGTTTCGTTAACAATCATCACACTCACGTCAAATACATTCTTGAATTTATTGTAAATATTTATTCTCAACTTTTTTGTTTGATTATCCCCTTCGATAATTTCGGACCTGATTTTAAAATTACGAGTGTTAAATTCGTGTGAAAATTTATCGTATATTAATAAATTATTACATAAGCTCGTTATATTTGTGGCTTCGACAGCTTTTTTCTCAGATATTCGCCTAGACGTCGCGCGAGTTGTCACAGCGAATATATTATTAGAACCTTTCAATTCTTCAATTGAAATTCGCGACAAGGCGTCTGCAACCACATTACTCTTGCCTTTTATGTATTCAATTGTAAATTTATAATCTGCTAGTTCTAACCTTATTCTGGATAGTTTAGATGAGGGGTCTTTCATGTTAAACAAGTATACTAGAGGTCTATGATCTGACCTAACAGTAAACTCTGTACCATAGACATAAGGTCTAAATTGTTTGATGGCAAAATAAATTGCCAATAATTCAAGCTCAATAATTGGTTTTTTCTGCTCAGCACTATGAAACGATTTTGAAGCGAAACATATCGGTAAATCACTACCATTATTATATTGGCTCAAAACAGCACCGCATTCAGCTTTAGACGCATCAACTGTAATGACAAACTTTTCGTCGAATTTTGGGTATTGCAACAACTTAGGTGATATTAGAGCAGACTTCAATGCCTGAAACGCTTGTTCACACTCATCATTCCACTCAAACTGAACATTTTTACGACTCAAACGATTCAATGGTGCAGCCAAAATGGCAAAATCTGGGATAAATTTGCGGTAATAATTTGCAAACGCTACGAAACGTCTAACAGCGTCTTTATTAGTTGGCTTTTCATAGCTTCTAACTGCAGCTATTTTTGAATCATCAGGTAGCAGACCATTTGGGGTGCATTTATGTCCCAAAAATGTTACCTCAGGCCGAAGGAAGTTGCATTTCTTAGGGTTAAGCTTGAGATTAAATGATCTACAAATTTCAAATACTTTCGAAAGATTTTTCAAGTGATGCTCTTCACTACACCCGACTACAATTACGTCATCGACATATAGAAAAGCTTGATTTGGTGAAAGTCCTGAGAACGCAATCGACATCATGCGTGAAAAAGAGTTTGGTGCAACGTTGAGTCCGAACGGTAAGACCTTCCAGCGAAAAGCTCCACGATCTGTACTAAACGAAGTTATGTCTCGCGAGTCAATGTGAAGTGGGATTTGATGAAATCCGGAGAAAAGATCAAGAGTCGAAAAGTGTTTTGCTCGACCCAGGTTATCCAGTATATCGTCTACGCGAGCCAAAGGAAATTTATCCGCGACTAACTTCTTATTTACCGCCCTGAAATCGACACACATACGGTATGACTTTTGATCCGTTGAACCTTTCTTTGGAACCAGTATTAAAGGGCTATTATAATTTGAGTAGCTCGGTTCTATCAAATTATTTTCTAGAAGATTCTCCACTTGATTGTTTATTTCAGATTTTTGCGAATGTGGTAAACGATAGTTCTTTGTATAGACTGGGGAATTATCAGTCAACCTAAGTTTTTGTTCATAAAAGTTATTAATCGTCATTTTGTCTGAATCTAATGCAAAAATGTCAGAATACTGTTGACATAATGGCAAAAGTTTATTTTTGACATAGCTTGGCATTTGATTTTCAAGTATACTACTCAATTCATTTATACGCTTAGAATCTTTAGAAACTTTATTGACCTCATAAATATAATAATTATCTAAGCTTTCAGTTTTAATGTTTCTAGTTTTGATATATTTTACTTCGTTTGTCGTATTAATTACACGTATAATTGGATTTTTTGGATCAACAATACATTTTGCTGTGAAAACACCGCTACATAATTCTTGTGAATCAACAAATATCGGTTGTGTGGATTGGTCCAAATTGAACAATCTAAAAACTTCGCATCGTGGTGGAATTATACAAGAATCTGCACTTGTACCATGTAAAATAGGAAGTTCAAATTGATTATTGTTTATAAAAAAGGAAATTGTATTATATTCATAGCTGATTTTACACTTGTTTGCTCTCAAAAAATCTTTCCCTAATATGCCATCAGTTGGTATGTTGAAATCATCGCTGACTACATGAAAAATATGCGGAATAAAAGAATTTGATATACTTACGTTGGTACTAATCGTGCCCAATGTTGAAACGAAATTAGGCGTAATGCCTGTTATGTTAATAATGTCATCTGTATTGATTTTTAAATAATTATTCAAACAAGAATATTTCACTAAGGAGATATCGGCTTGCGTGTCAACAAGAAATGTACAGATTTTATTGGTGTCGGCACAATTTATAACAATAAAATCTGAGTACGTTAAATTTAACGAAAAGATTGATTTTTCGACAGTATTTTTACTTAATTGTCTTGCTCTTCCCTCAACTGCCGCTGCTGAGGGGTCTCCTCGTTTAAAGTATGGATGTTTGCACTTCTATTCTGTCTATTAGCGTTACTACCATTACTGAATCGATTTTCATATCGATTATTGCATCGATTGTCGAATCGATTATCGGATCGAATACTGGACCGATTTCCACCAAACCGCCCATTGCCACGAGCATTATTGTTATTATTACCTCGATAACGATCTCTATTTGGATTCCCACGAAAACTCTCGAAATTGCTACTAGATCTATAATTATTAAAATTGTTTTGAAAATTATTGTTGGCGTTATGTTTACGTGCACCAAGTACTAAAACTTGTTTTTCCTTAGACTCGATTGTCTGTTCTACGATTAATTTCGCCACTACGTCCTTGGCATCTGTAAATGCAGTCGACGCGAGTATTGACTTAACCAAATCCGACCTAGTATTAAGTCTGCAAGTGCTCACCGTTTGTTCTACTGTCATTTCATGCGCTTTGGCTTGCGTTATGCCCTCTATAATTAAAGAACGTTCGAGTGCATCTGCTAACTCTTCAATATTTTTCGCGAATTCAGAATAATCATCATTTTTTGCCTTTAGGGCTGAAAGTTTACCAGTTATTACCTTGGAATTTTCCGGTCGTATTCTACTACGCAAAGCTGTTTTTATTTCGAGCACAGAGTTTATGTTTGCTGGCAAAGCTTCGCGAGCCTTTCCCTCAAGTTTTGATTTTATAAACGATATAAAAGTACCTGTCAAATTTTCGCTAGCTAGTTCCTCAATCAGATTTACCTTGTCAAGAAATGATTCTAGCGCAAGTGGATTTCCGCTATAATTTTCCCTAATAATAGAAGCGCACATGCTTATAAATGCTTTTTTTTCTTCCACTGTTGCCATATTGAAATTTTTATCTGCGAAAGATCCGTAAGAAAAATTAAGCGAGCAAGATGACGCATAAACTGGATTAAATAAATCTTTTAAAGATGAAGAGTGACTTAATTTTTCTGCCTTAACATCTGCTGTTAAAACGTCTGTTTCAACTTCCGTTTTATCTTCGCTTAAAATATCTTTATTGACAAAATCTAAACTTGAAACGTCTGGGATTCTAACTTTACACTTTAGTTTTAGAAAGCACTTAACCAAGAGATTATGACAGTTTTGTACGGTTAAATTTACTGACTGTGTTTTGTTCAATTCTTCTTCCTCAATAAACCTCTTTACGTAGATAAGGATGTCATTATATGTTTGTATAAGCAAATCAGTATATTCTTTTAATTTTTCCTCTTTACATGATAACGGTCTGTTTTGCAAAACCCTTTTTGTAACTGCAATAAATTTTGATTTTATGTCCTTAAATTCTTTTTTGTCAAAGCTAGGCATTTGTTTATTTAAATAATCAAAATCAAATTAAATTTTCCATTTTATCATATTTGATTTTACCTTATTATAATTTATTATAAATAAATACAATCATATTTCATTAAATATTTTTTTTAAAAAAATTCAATTATTTAATAAAATATAATTTTATGAAATATTTTATAATTAAAATAAACCTTAGATTTATTAAACCAACTTAAGTTGAAAGAAGATAATTGAACTTAAAGAAGAAACTATTGTTGGAATGAAAAAAATTTTTAATAATTTTTATTATTTTTTTTTTCTTCTCGTGTAATAATTTAAAATAAAATTATTTTATAAATTATATTATAATTAAAATATTAATTTTAATTTATATAAGTATAAACTATAACAAGTTGTTTGTAATTAACGAAATGTAAAGATTTGATAGTTATATAATGTAATGCTATAAAAAAATAATGATTTTAATTTTATTAATTGTTTTACTTATTCATATGAAATAAAGACTTAAATGCTGTAAAATAATTTCCACAATATGAATGTTTCAAATTCAAATTGAAATACCCGAGCTGGATTCTTGTCGATTGAAGACTTGTCGAAATATAGACTTGTCGATGTTCTTTAAATGTAGACTTGTCTATGTTTTTTAAATGTAGACTTGTCGATGTTTTTTTAAATGCGATGTTTCTGGTTGCTGCTTTTGCGCGTGTAGTAACGTCGTTAAAATTGTTTGTTCAGTATCACATGTAGCCGCTATTTTAAACTTTTCTCCTTGATTTTGATTTCATCTTTGTCATTGTTGTTTATTATTTTTAAGGCTATTGTTGCAACTCTGGCTAATATAATTTTATAAAAATTTTCTCTCATTTTCTCTTTATAAACTGATTTATCTCTTAATTGTTATTGTTTTGTCTCTTACAGGTTTTTTCTTTTCCGGTTATTGTTGCAAAATTTTGCTAATGTCACTTTATGACTATTTTTTTTCACTTTGTTTCTTTTCAGGTTTTTGTTCCTTTTTTTTTCAGGCATACTTGTCATTTGTAATGTTATTTCTTTTATTTTTAGGTAGTTGCCGCATTTATTGTTATAGTTATGTGTATTGTGCTGGGTTTTAGCTTCATCGATTTAAATTGTTGTTTTGCTTTTATGTCTCTTTTATCTCACTTAAGCACGCTGAGTTATAAGATTTACACATGGCCGACTATGGTCGTTTTTTCAAAAGTAGCGCTGTGTTTTTTTTTCGATTTATTTCTTAACATTAGTTTATTTTTCCATCATTCTTTTTATATTAATGTCATTTTAATTATTTCTTGCATGTTACATTTTGGTTAACCTTATTTTCTCCTTTGTTGCATAGCATTTGTTTCACTTAAAATGTTTGCATGTTAATTGTAGATGCTTATATATGTTTTTCTTGTTTTGATTTCTTGTGGCACTCATTCATTATTTCATTTATATCACTACTTTATTTTCACATTTGTTTCTTGTTTACTTTTCAGATTTTAATGTGTCACTTTTCATTTTCAGTTTTTAGTTTTTATTTCATAATTTTAGATGTATTTTTTTTTCTTTTTAGGTTTAATAACTTTTTCTCTTTCCGGTTACTGTTCTGTTCGTTTAATTTTAACTTGTTTTTTCTTTTCTGTTTCAGTCGTCAGTTGCTTTTGTTCTTTTGTGTGTCTCAAAAGAGAAGTCCATCGTTCGTTGCTGTTTTCTGCTTAAAATTCTGCTGCGTAGAAATGATGCGCAACTGAGAGCAAGGCGCTCTGACAAGCACGAAACGATTCTGTCGCGAGGCCCTTTTTTTATGTGCACCACGCGTTTTTGACAAAGGCTAACGGCACTTTTTTTTTTTTTTTTTTTTTTTTTGATGCTGTTGCGATGCCGGTTATGTGTGCACCACGCGTTTTTAACAGAGGCTAACGGCACTTTTTTTTTTTTTTTTTTTTGATTACGTTACGCACGCATTCTATGGTCGTTTTTCCTTCTTAAAAGTGAACTGAACCATGTATGCAATTCACTTTTCCGAATGGTTGGAATTAAGGCCTTTTTTCTTTTGTTTTTCTTTGTGCGCGACACTGTAGTTTTCAAATATTTTCTTTTTGTTCTTCATATTTTTATAAAGATAAATTACAGTTTATTTGGCTGCTGGTTAGCCGCACGTCACGGTCGCCATGTAATTAAAAATATCCAACCTTACGTTTTGAGCATCGACACAAGACTGCCGCTCATCATTTATTTCTCAATTCATATCAGTTCGTTCTTATGGTGTACAATCCAGTGTTGTTAGCTTTTATAATATATTTGTATAAATGTAGTGTTGTTAGATTTAATGCTGTTACAATGTCAACAGGCATGATTACCCTTCTTTAACTCTGCAAGGCATTTGTGATGCTAATTTGAAGTTTTTGGATGTCTATACGGGAGTTCCAAGTAAAATGCACGATTCGAGAGTTTTTAAAATGTCGTTCATTTCTAAAGACCTTCCAGAACTTGGAGATGCTGCATATCCAATAAGGGAATATTTATTGACAGCTTACAGAGACTACGGAAATTTGACAGCATCTGAGAGAGAATTTAATTTAAAATTTTGCCAAACTCGGGTAAAAATTGAAAATGCTTTCGGAGTATTGAAATCCAGGTTTCGTCAACTGATGCAATTGGATTTTCACCAGGTAGAAACTGCTGCTAAATTTATTTTGGCCTGCTGTGCATTGCACAATATTTGCATAGAAAAAAAGAAACAGTTTCGATAGTATCGTAAGTGTAGACGTAGAATTCCGTTTAAGTTGTAACCTCTTCTACTTTGTCTCTTCGGTCCGATTGTTTTGTTCATTTTACACGTATTTTTATTGATCTTCCAAAAATTAAAAATAAATGAATAACACTCAATTATGAACTACTTATCGATGCCAAAACAAAGAAAAAGTAAAATAGTAAGTATTATTAAATGAGCAAGCAAAAAGAAACAAGCACAATTTCAAATTTTTTCGATCATTTTGTTAAGTTTGACAGGTTGAGTTCATTGACTTAGTTGAAAAGAAGGCGAAACAAATGCACTTTCCATCCACTTCATGCCACTTTCGTCTCTGCCCGATATATAGTTTGCGAGCTACAGCCAGTTAAACTACTAATTTCAAATTTAAATTAAGACCCCGATTTTTAAAAAATCCTATGGATACTATATTTCACGCTGAGCACATGTCCTTTCCTCTCGTCTTTGTCTGATATTTAGTTTACTAGCTACACTTACTGTTCGATATATAGTTTGCAAACTACACTCGCTAGTGCTAGTGGGATGTGGAATCCAAATTAATTTGATTCCACATCCCACATAATTTAAAAACAAAAATTAAAATTTTACGCCATCTATTGGGTAAAAGCATAAAAAGAAATATGATCCAACTCGTTTTTTTTATAAGAGTTAAATCTAACCGGATCACAGACCCATTCCGTTAAATTTGACAGATTGAGTTCATTGACTGAGTTGAAAAGAGGTTCATGACCTCTGGTTTCAAAATAGTATACTAGAACAGTAGTGCATACATAAACCCAATGCGACCTAATGCTTACAATGCTGCCAAAGCGAACCAATCAGTTCGTGCAAAACCAAAGCATACAAGCATAAACAACGAAAGAAAAACAAAGAAAGCAGCAGGCACATAAGCAGCTGATGATTGATTTTCTTATATAAAAGCATGCATTTTTCTTCTTATATTTTACTATTTTGTGACTTTAATATAATAGTGACAAAATCCAAAGTTAGATATTCATTCAGCGCAGGATATATCTGATATTTTAGTATATATATTATCTTTGAACGAAGAGTATTAAAGGCTGTAGGTATACCCTAAAGTATTCGCCAAAAACGTTGCCTAATGACCTTGTAAAAATCTGTTAAAACGACCCCATACAAACCGCGCTGTAAGACGTAATTCTACGTCAAAATGATTTATGGAACATAGAAGGAAACCTTGAAAGCCAGGAAACGATAGAGTTTAATGGTACAGAAGATGACAGAAGAGACGTTTGCTAGCAAAGCTTGGTCAGGCGAAAAGAAATTCCATTAAAGATCTTATTTGTAAAACAAGAAAAAATTGAATTTTAAATTTTGAAAATACAATAAAATTTAAAATTCGATTTTTTGTTTTATTTTACATCGTCATACAATTTATGTCGAGTATGGCAAAGTTTTAAATGAAATTCTCACTCACTCGTAGACTGTCAAATTCCCGTAGTCTCTGTATGCTGTCAATAAATATTAAACATTAATACAATTTTTTATTTATGTATTCATATTAAAATTCAATTTATATTCATATCCATATAAATTCAAAAGAAAGATTGTTTCCAAATTCAAAAATATGTGAATTTGTATAAAATTTCACCTTCACCTAAGAACATAGTAAAGGTGTTATCAGCTTTTTGGATTTTAGATGACAATATTTTCTGTAAAATGGTTTTATAATTTTCCTTTCTTGTGTGTCTGTCCCGTAAAATCTTGGGATCTATTTTTAACCTTTCGATAACATTTAAGTTGTTTTTAAAAACGTGGTATATGTATTAAAAATTTTCTAATATAATTATTATTTTATTTCGATTCAATAACATTATTCATTATTTTTCAATTACATTATTAGTATTTATTAATGAATGTTTACAATTTTTTTAAAATATTCAAAACATATTTTAATTAAATTATTAAATAACATGTTAATAGTACAAATGTCTTTCAGTAATTTCTTTAAAGACTTAAATTGAGCTTAATGGTCAAGTGCTTCAATGAAGACAACAACTAACAGCAACAATAACTCTGTATAGAACAAATCACATAGCATTGACTAGACAGAATTGTTTCGTGGCTGCTAAGCGAACTCATCAGTAGTCTAGTCTAGTTATGTGATTTACTCTATACAGAGTTATTGTTGCTGTTAGTTGTTATCTTCATTAAAGCATTTTACCATTAAGCTCAATTTAAGTGTTAATAATAAAAACTTAACATGGTCACAAATCATTAAAAGCAATTCAATTTCTTTAAAGGTAAAAAGCAAAAACGAAATCAAATAGAAAAATGAAATCAGTTTAAATAAGCCTGCTTGAAAAAAAGAGGAAAGGAAAGAGCGCAGTCATCGTTGAAATATGGAAAAAGCGGATTGATTGGAAAAGTTGCTGAAACTATTAATTTGAAAACAGTCATTAAACTGAAATAGATAGCATTTATTAATAAGGTGTTTTATGAACCTGGATTTAACTGTTGTATGATTACTTTTCAATTAACTGTAAAAGCAACTTTTCCAATCGATCTGCCTTTTCCATCTTTTCACGATGTCTACGCTCTTTTCCTTCCTCTCTTAACTTTAAAAAATCAAGCAGGTTTTCTTGAGAGGATTTAGTTTTTTTACTTTTGTTTGCAGGTTCTTGAGATGTCGATGGCTCTTCCTTTTCGTTTGAGTGCTTTTTTTTGATGGCCTTGCTGCTTATTTGAATTTCTGGTTCAATAGAATCGTCAAGCTGATTAATCTTCTCTATTTCTTGTTCGAATTCAATGTGTTCTCTTTTTGCACCAGTACGCCTATTATTTTCCACTGCAAACTTTTTTCGTTTCAATACAGTTTTGTACCTTTGTTCACACTGCTTCCAAGTTTTGCTTCCAACATTTCGGGCAATTTCCTCCCACATATCTTTCTTCCTTTTAAATTTTTTCAGTGGTCCAATTTGTGGAAGATAATAGGCGTACTGGTCAAGCAAAAGTTTTGTGCTGCCATCAGACCACACTGTAATTAATAATGTGTAATTTTTTTAATAAAAATTAAAAAGGTGTAACATTTGTCTAAGATAAGGTTTTGTATAATTAGTGCATTTAAAAGTTTAATATTTTAAATGCATTAATGTATCATCAGTGGCGTAACTTTATAGGTGCAAGACGGTGCAGAGCACCGGGGCCCTTGATAGGGGCCCTTCGCTGACACTACAAATAGTAAATGATAGCGAATCTGATATATTAAAAATGGGATAACTTTCAAACAAAATTCTATGAAATAGAAGCGCAAATTTTACAAAACAATTCATTAGTATTACAAGCTGGTGAATTGGACACCGTTAACCAATTGTGTCAAAAAATCACTACAAATTTTGAAGCAATTGAATAAGACATTACAGAAGTTTACACAGCTATGCTGCTGTTCTTCACAATCCCAGTGATCTCCGCAAGTGCAGACCGGACATTTTGTAAATTGAAAATTATTAAAAATTATTTAAGAAATAAGACAAGCCAATCCAGGTTGTCGAATTTAGCATTGATTGCAATTGAAAACAAACATGCGTCTGAATTAGATTTAAGCAAATAAATAGAAACTTTTGCTAATGATAAAGCGAGATAAAAAATATAGTAAAATTATATAAAAAACAATAATATTTCTATATTTTGTTTTGAAGGTTTTTAATTTTTTTGGTAGGGGCCCTTTTTCAATTTTGAACATGGGCCCTTGATTATCTAGTTACACCACTATGTATCATCTACCTGTACTAAAAGTGCGACGATTTTTTTGTCTACGCTGAAATCAATAAGTTAAACAAACTGCTACTTCAAAAGTTTTAAATATTAATATGTATTTTAATATGTATTCGAAAAATGTTAAGCAAATAAAATTTATTTTTGTTCGCCAAATTTAATGGGCCCTTTAAGATGGTCGTTACAGCTTTAAATTAACGAAAACAAAAAACGTTCGCACTTCAAGTAATATTGTAACATATAAGTTGTTAAAACATGAAAACTTACTTTGCACCATTTTGCCTTGATCTTTAGAATCCTCATCTTCCTGATCACAAGCTTCGAAGATAAGAGAATTTTCCAAGTTTTCGTCATACTCGTCAAGAGTTTATACACAAAACCTATAATTGCAAAAATAAATTATAAAGTTCAAAAACATGTTTATAATTTTTTTATTTACCTTCAATTAAATCGTTTTCGGCAGACATTTTTTTTAATTTAAATATTCAAAACTTACTCGCAATAACGGCCAGAAAATTATTTAGTTTGAAGTTTTGAAATTTTAATATTCTATTTTTTTGAAGTTTAACAAAAAGGCAGCCAACACAAAAACATTGAAAAAAATGTTGCATTTTTTGTGATCTATTCTCAGCTAATAACAGGTCAGAATTCTGTCGAGTCAGGTCAAAATGGAAAAAATTCTGCATCTTCAGAAGGCAGAATTTTTTGTTGACTGCAATTAACTTAATCAAAGGTTCGGAAACAAACATAACTAATCTCTGTAGAATCTTTAAAACAAAAAGTTAAAGGTGAATCAATTGATGTCATTAGCGCAAAGCTTATGAACATCCGCCAAAACTCTAAACAAGCGAATTCATATATAAAGGAGGTAGAAGACCTCACACAAAAGCTCCAAAGCGTCTATATATCTGATGGACTCACTCCACATTTGGCCGAGCAATACTCAACCAAAACCACCATTGAGGCAATAATTAAAAATTCAACTAATGAAAAAGTTAAACTAATAATGGAATCGGGCCAATTCAACAATATGAATGAGGCCGTTTCCAAGTTCATAAACAGTTGCACTGAAGCAGCTGGAAATGACCATTCAGTGTTTTTTTATAAAAGAAACCGGAATAACTTCCAAAGATATGGGAATAATTTCCGTGGACGCGGTCGTGGCCGTGGTCAATCTCGTGGACCAAGTCATAATTTCTATAATGGAAATTATAGCAGTAATAGCGCTCGTGGCTTTAATAACGGTCGTGGCTATAATAATAGCTATCGTACATATAGAGGTAATAATAACAATAACAGAAATATTAGGGTGACTACAGAAAATAATGTGGGAAACCCGAACACCTCAGATACTCACTAAGAAATCCAAATAATACAAATAAAGTCTATTACCTAAATCTAAATCTAACTAGCTACATTTCTTCAAGAACAAATCTGAATGATAACATTACATCCTTCCTCATTGACACAGGAGCGGATATATCTTTCATTAAAAATAGTCAGGTTACATCAGTAGACATAGAAACTAATGTAATAACAAGCCTACACGGCATTGGTAAGGATATAACAAATACAATAGGAAAAGTTAAAGCAGATCTTAAGATTGAGAACCTCCTAATAAAGCATAATTTTCATGTAGTGGATGACCATTTCCCTATACCAGCTGACGGAATACTGGGACTCGACTTTGTCAGGAAATATAATTGTATACTTGACTATAAAAAAGATCGAGACTGGTTGATACTAAGACCAGACGATTTCCCAGAGGATATTGCAATACCAATGAGAAATTATCCATATATCAATTCAATATCTATCCCAGCCAGATCAGAGATGGTAAGACTAATTAATATTCATTCAAACGAAAAAGAGTTCCTCATCCCTCACCAAAAGCTTCAAAGCGGTGTTTTTATCGCTAACACAATTGCAGCAAGCGAACAAACATTTATTAGAATATTGAACACCACAAATGAAAATGTAGTTATACCAAACATTCAAATAAAAACAGACAGTCTACAAAACTATAATATTATGTCATTCAATGATAAACAAACTAATCATATAAAGATACAGAAACTATCCAAATCTTTCCACAGTTTATAAAGTCAAAGTTAATAGATCTTTGTTGTAAATACATTGACGTATTTGCATTGGAAAATGAAAAAATTTCAGTAAACAATTTTTATAAACAAAAACTTCGATTAAAAGATAATGAAGCAACGTATATAAAGAACTATAGGATACCTCATGCGCATAAAGAAGAAATTAAAAAACACGTACAAAAGTTAATAGATGATGATATAATAGAACCATCAGCATCGGAGTTCAACAGCCCGATACTGTTGGTACCGAAAAAATCGCTTCCAGGTAATAGCAATAAAAGATGGAGACTAGTAGTGGATTATAGAGGAATTAATAAAAAATTAATTGCGGATAAATTTCCTCTGCCAAGAATAGATGATATTCTTGATCAACTAGGCAGAGCAAAATATTTTTCTTGTTTAGATTTGACCTCAGGATTTCATCAGATCGAACTTGATGAACATTCTAGAGATCTCACATCCTTTTCAACGGACAATGGTTCGTTCCGATTTAAACGTCTACCATTTGGGCTACAGATAGCTCCAAATTCATTCCAAAGAATGATGACTATCGCATTTTCTGGTTTGACACCAGCACAAGCCTTTTTGTACATGGACGATTTAGTTGTGTTGGGCTGCTCAGAGAAACACATGTTCAAAAATCTTTCAGAAGTTTTCGAGATCTGTCGAAAATATAACCTAAAATTGAATCCAGAAAAGTGCTAATTTTTCAGTCACGAAGTGACTTATTTAGGGCACAAGTGTACAAATAAAGGAATTCTTCCAGATGATAGTAAATTCAAAATTATTTCAGACTATCCAACCCCCAAAAATCCAGATGAGACCAAGCGATTCGTTGCATTCTGCAACTACTATAGACGCTTTGTCCCTAATTTTGCGCAATATTCGCGCATCTTAACGGGACTATGCAAAAAAAATACAATATTCAAATGGACTCAGGAATGTGAAAAATCATTTCAATATCTGAAAAATGCACTTATCAGTCCAAATATACTACAGTATCCTGACTTTAAGAAGCAATTCTGCATCACCACAGATGCAAGCAAATATGCATGCGGAGCCGTACTAAGTCAAAATTACGGTGATAAACAACTTCCCATAGCATATGGCTCGAGAGCTTTCACGAAAGGTGAAAGTAATAAATCTACGATCGAGCAAGAATTAGCCGCAATACACTGGGCCATCACGTACTTTAAGCCTTACGTTTACGGAAAAAAGTTCTTAGTAAAAAGTGATCATAGACCACTATCATATCTATTTGCAATGAAAAATCCTTCTTCAAAACTCACGCGCATGAGGTTAGATTTAGAAGAGTACGACTTTATTATCGAGTATCTGAGGGGAAAAGAAAATTATGCAGCAGACGCCTTGTCGCGCATAGATTTTACGGAAATTAAGAAAATTCATGAAACTAAACTTAATATTTTAAAGGTATCAACAAGATCTCAAAATAAAAAACAAACAGTAGTAGAACCGGAAATAACAAATAGGTTAGAAAAAAAGTCGTCAGAAAAAGGTGAGGTATATGAAGCATTTAACAACAGTGAGAATAGAAAAATAGCCCGCCTGACAATAAAAAATAATAATTTAAATATTAAAAGAGGCAAAAGAATTTTGGGCTCAATTAAAATTGATATTATCAATCGGCAAATTGATTTAGATCAACTATTCCGACAGCTTGAAAGACTAGCTGGTAATATTTATATAAAAAAGTTGCAACTGTCGCTAGATGACAAAATATTTCAAAAAGGACGTACAGAAGAATTTAAAGAAAAAGGGATCGCTACCCTAAAAAACCTCACAATAATGCTAATACCAAAGGTAACTAAAGTTAATGATGATGAAAAACAAAAAGAGATATTATACCGTTTCCACGATGATCCTGTATTTGGAGGACACCCTGGAATCGCCAGATTAACCAATAAAATAAAAAGAAAGTTTTACTGGAAAAACATGTCGAGAGACATATCGAAATACGTAAAATCATGTGAGAGTTGTAAGAAAAACAAAACCTTACAATATACAAAAGAACCACTGATTTTAACAAAGACTCCTGCATTTGCATTTGACGAAGTACAAATAGATACTATCGGTCCATTTCCAAAGTCGGAAAACGGAAATGAATATGCAATTACAATTGTATGTAACCTAAGTAAATACTTTTTTTTTTTTTTTTTTTGATTCGCCAAGGGAGTGTGAAATCTCATGAATACGTATAGCCCGTACTATACGCATGCACGACTTACATTCTACAACAGGCCGGATTAACCGGAAAGATAGAATGCACCTACGTACTAAAACACACAACCAGTTGGCGAAGTATGAATTTCCACTAAGCATATTAATTGACTTTTCAGCGGAACTTAAAAATTTTATACAGAAACACGAATTTATTAAGAATTTATGAATTTGAAAAAGTAAACAACATCAAATAAGTAGTAAACTTTACATAAAACTCTAAAACAAAGAGACCAAAGTAACTATAAATAATATGAATATTAGTAAGTTTGCGGCAACTATCCAACCCAAGATCCTACGTGGAAAAGAGAGTAAACTCTTAAACACCAAACCAATTCCAAATATAACGGAGATATATACGTGTAAATATGTACAAACATATATGTGTATATATATACGGGTCACTATGTAATTTTGGAACACCGTGCTAATGTTATTAGTTGGATATGTATTTGGGCCAACGCAGGCATAAACTTGCATGGAAAAGAGATAAACTCTTGCGCACCAAACTAAGTAACTAATAAGTCAACTTAATAAGAAAAATTTTAAAATTTTTTGATTAAAAACAAACAAGTTAAAGCATACATATCGTGTTCGATGGTGTTTACTTCATCAAACGCAATATTATAAAGGAAAAACAACTGAAACGGTCTCGAATATATGGAATAACTTCAGCCAACATTTTAACAGAATATAACAATATTATTAACCGAGTTAATGTTTGAAACAAAATTCTAAAATGTATCAATTATTTAAATGTTAAATCATTTTCCGTTTCAAGGCATACACCGAATCACAAAAGTTAATTAAGTTGTAGCTATTGTTGAAATCACTACACATACATCGTAAAGGGTCATGAAGGGCAAAATTTGAAGTGCACTGGCTCAACTTAAAAAGCACAAAATGTCTAGATCCTCTTCTTGGGATGTTAAAGTTAAGAGATGAGAGAATATATTGGGAGTCAATTTCACCACAAAGTAATTTATATCGGAAGGTGACATTAAGCACCATCCTTCTGCTTCTCAGGGAAGGCAGTAAAATTTGTTTAAGGCGGGTTTCATACGAAGGAAGAATAATATCTGGGTTCCAACGATGATGACGTAAAGCAAAAAGTAAAAACTGTTTTTGAACCGATTCTATTGCATCAATGTGGACGTGATATTGAGGGTTCCATACTACGGAAGCATATTCAAGAATAGGTCTTACGAGAGATATATATAGTAATTTAGTTGTGAAGGCATCATTGAGTTCTTTCGCCCATCTTTTAATGAAACCAAGAACACCTCTAGCCTTATTTACAGCCAAATTTATGTGGAGATTGAAGCGAAGTTTTGGATCCATAATTACACCAAGATCAACAAAACTATGAACAATTTCTAAATGGATGTTATTTATAGTGTAATTTGTGCTGTGAGCAGTTCTACGTGAGAAGGTCATTGATTTACATTTTTTTAAGTTAAGGTTTAATAGGTTGAAGTTACACCAATCCACTAGTCTGTTTAAATCAGATTGTAAAAGGTGTTGTTCGTCGAGTGACTTGTAGGTAAGAAAAAGTTTCACATCGTCAGCATACATTAAGACGTCACAATGTTTAATTGCCGAGGGAAGGTCATTAATAAATAGTAAGAATAAGACCGGTCCAAGATGACTTCCTTGCGGAACACCAGATGTAACCATAATATTTTGTGATAGAGAATTTTTATATAAAACTTTTTGAAAACGTCGCGATAAATACGATTCTATCCAATTTAGCAATTTTACAGGAAACCCAATTAGCTTAAGTTTATTCAATAGAAGATTATGATTGACGCTGTCAAAAGCTTTGCTAAAGTCCGTATAAATAACGTCAGTCTGTTTTCCCAAAGTAAAACCTTTTATTACACGGGATGTAAACTCCAAAAGGTTTGTTGAATTTGATTTACCCTTTAAAAAACCATGCTGAGTGACAGAAATGGAAGATGAAACGAAGTGGGTTAGTTGTTCAGTTATGATTTTCTCAAATAATTTAGGGATTGCGCTTAATTTGGCGATGCCTCGGTAGTTAGTGACATCAATTTTGGAGCCAGATTTATGAAGGGGTATAATATATGAATCTTTCCATATAATGGGAAAATGTCCACTTTGCAGGGATATATTAAATATGTTTGATAGAGGAGCACACAGGTTGCTAGCACATTCCTTTAGAATGCAACTCGGAATTTCATCAGGGCCAGTCGAAAAAGAGCATTTAACTTGACGAAGGTTATGCATAACAATAATTGAGTCTATTACTGGAGTTTCAAAAGAGCTAACTGGAGGTAAATAAGGATGCTCAGAACACATATTAAATGGTATGTTGGAGTAAGTTGATTTGAAGAAGCTTGCAAACATGTTAGAAATAACATTGTCACAAGACGATTCCTCTTGATTGAATCTCATAAGGGGTGGAAAGTTGGAAGCCTTACGTTTTGAATTAACAAAAGTATAGAAGAGTTTCGGATTATCATTAAATTGAGATTTGATGTTGCCTATATAAGCTGTATAACACTGTTTATTTAATAGCTGGTATCTGCAACGACAAGATGAATAACAAGCAAAGTCAATATTAGAACCAGATTTTTTATATTTTTTAAATAATCGATTTTTTAAATTTTTTAGTGGCTTAAGTTCACTTGTTAACCAGGGTGGACTTAAGGGTTTAAAATTAATTTGCTTTGTAGGGACGCACAATAAGAAGCACCTTTGCAAAGTATCATTAAAAAACTCTACCGAGGTTTCGACGTCATAATATGAATACGGTGGTTTAATAGATAGAAGCGGTGACCAGTCAGTCTGCGAGAGTAAGGTGTTGAGTTTAACATAGTCTGTACTTTTGAAATTATATATTTTTGTATTTCGCTTATCAGGTGTAAGTTTGTTTTCATTTTCATGAGCAAGTAAAACTGTTATTTCAAGAGTTGGATGATGTTCACCTTCCGGAAATGATACAGGGTTTGAGCGATTGAGATATACAGTAGTGCATCTATCTACAAACACAAGGTCCAGCGTTCTATGGTTTTTATTAAAAGTATTATTGACTTGTTGAAGACACAGATCAGATAACTTATCTAAAAAATCATTTATCCAATTACTAGTGGAAACAGGTGTAAGAAATGAAGAGTCATCTGTCGAATTCCAAGACACAAAGGGTAGGTTAAAATCGCCCAACACAATAAGAACATCATTATTTTTTAACATATTATGAACTTGCTCGATGGCGTTTATATGTCTTAAGTAAATTGATATGTCACAACTTGGAGGAATGTAAGAACAGGTAAGATAAGCAATGCAATTATTTAATTTAACTGAAACACAAATAAACTCCAGTTCACTAGTGTCGAGAATTGTTAATTCATCAGATGCAAACGAGATATGAACAGCTATCAGAACACCACCACCGATCTTATTATAACGGTCTTTACGGAAAATTTGATAATTTTTACACATTATTTCAGAATTTAGAATATTAGAGCGAAGCCAAGTCTCCGTGAAAATTATAATGTTATATTCGAAATCAAAACTGTTAATGAACATTGCAGAAAGTTTGGAATTAAGACCCCTTACGTTTTGATACACAAGTTCTAATTTAGACTTGCGATTTGTTAATCGTTTTTTGGATGAGATTGCGGGCTATTTCGCGGGCGAGGCAAGTGTACTACATTTACTAATCGTGGATTATTTTTGAATTCGAATTCGCGTACGATTGTATTTCGTGGCCAGAAACTTACATCAACAATAGTATTAAATAAATTTTCTGGAACTGTCAATCTAAAGGAAGTAGTCGGACGTGCGTTTACATATTTGAATTTATGAATAGAAATAAAAATAGTCGATGAACATTTCAACTTTGATTTAATGAAAAAATCTATATCATTATCTGTTGTATCAGATGCTAAGCGCGAAACAAAGATTGATTTAGTTGGAGGAATAGCAATCAAAGGTTTAGGAACAGAAATGTCAGAAGTAATTGCAATTTGTTGGACATCAGCAACAGTAGGAGCAAGAGAAGCAGCTTGTGCATACGATATTTTAGGCAAAGCAAGAGGTGGAGCTGATAATGAAAAAGGAGCAGACATAGACAAATTTGCCGAAGAAGAAAGAATAGGAGGAGGAGCATCCGTGTCCATGTCGTCAACGTTGTCTTGTTCTATAGAAGGTTGTGTTGGTGTCGAGTCAGTTTTCTGTTTGCTTCGAAGGGTCATATGTTTCTTTTTTCGCTTTGGTGAAGGAATTGACTCATCAATATATTTAAACTCATTGAAAAGAGTTTGATATTTTAAAAATTTATCAGAAAGTGAAGAAAGTTCTCTACTTATTTCCGAGAAACCTTGCTTCGTTTGCTTAAAAAGTTTATAAAAGTTAATGTCGGCCAACCTACACTTCTCACAAGACCAACGCAACCCTTTACCTTCTTCAATGGCATCTGCCACTCGACCTGACACTCCTGCACACTTGATGTGAACAATATTGTCACATACCCAACATGACAAAAATCGTTCATTTTCACCTTTAGTGGAGCAGCCAGGCTTAGCACAAACCATTTTTTTTTTTTTTTTTTTTTTTTTTAGTTTAAGGTATGCAACGCTATTTTACTTAACTTAAGAGAAGCTAAGAAATAAAATAGTGAAATGTCAACAAATAAAAAGAACAACAAGAACAGAATTTAAAGAAAAGAAATGAAGCACAACAATGTTTGTATGTTTTTGTTTTTGTTGATTTTTTTTTTTTCACTGCTTATAAAAATAAGCACAAGTGTCAAGCACTTAAAACTTATGCACTTATATATATATTTTAAACGCGGAAATTATTGCAATTCGCGGAAAACTGTGCACAATTTTTAAAGGCACAGAAACACTCGATTCTATAAACGAATTTAAAGACCGAAATTACGTATTTAAACCGTTTATTAAATAACACAAATTATAAATTGAAAAATAATTAAAACACGACCAGAAATTTTCGATGCTGAAAGTTCGACGGAGTTGCCAGACTGAGTAGCAATTCCAGTTGAAAACAAAAGCGCAAAAACAATTGCAAAAGGAATCTTTGAACAATTTATTCTTACCTATGGTCCAATGGAAAAAATCATAACAGACATGGGTACAGAATACAAAAATAAAATTCTAAATGAATTATGTTCCTTATTAAAAATAGAATCAATAACATCCACACCATACCACCACCAATCACTAGGTATGGTGGAAAGAACCCATAGAACATTCAATGAATACGTGCGAGCGTACATCTCAACTGATAAAACAGATTGGGACGTATGGTTAGCATATTTTACGTATTGCTATAATACGACACCTTCGACGGTACATGGATACTGCCCATTTGAACTAGTTTTTGGAAAAACTCCAAATACATTCTTCGATATTACAAAAAATAATATCATAGATCCAGTATACAATATTGAAGCATACGATAAGGAAGTAAGATTCAGAATTCAGACAGCAAGTAAAAGGGCTAAGGATATGGTTGAATTAGCCAAAATAAAACAAAAAAGTTTATACGAACAATCCGTAAACAGTTTAGAACTAGATGTAGGAGACTTAGTGTATGTTAGAAATGAAGCGGGTCATAAATTAGAAAATAAATATAAGGGACCATTTAAAGTAGTTTCATTAGATAATAGGAACAACTGCACCATATTAGACGAGAAAAACAGGACAATAACTGTGCACAAGGACAGACTGAAACATGCAAAATGAAAGCAATAGCTATATAAAAAAAAAATTAACAATAATCAGATTTTAAAAATAAACAAGAAAAATTATGTATTAATAGTTTTATATATATTTTATTATTATAAGTTACTTATAAATCAAATTCTAATATTATATAACATTAAAAGAAAAACAAATAATTTTAACACAATATAGGTTTTATATATATTTTACAACTTCAGATCGAAAAAAAATTTTATCATGTTTATAAAAATTTTGCAATAAATAAGAATGACTTCTTACTAAGATCATTCTAAATGAAATGGGAGGTGTAGTGTATATAGCATACAATGTATAAGCTAAACAAGACGACGTGGAATCTGCATGGCCAGCAACTTTCCGTCACTCGTTTGACTAACAGTGAGCTACGTTGTGGAGTCTGTCTAGTCAGCATATTCCCACGTATGCTTGGATATATGAATATACGCTGCACACTCAATACAGATTATACACACAACACATATAATACACTTAATGTAATAATTGTTTATATGTGTGTAGTTTAAGTAGCTCCAGCGGTTTAACCGCCGAGCATAAGTTTCAGTTTAATAAAGACACTAACAGAAAGAAGTATTGTTTTAATTAACATGTTAAGTGGATATATTACATTACAACGTGGTGGTTGTTATCATGCTGTTGAATTCTTTGGCCCAGTGTTTTATAAATCCAAGCATTGAAGACGCTTTTTTACAAATATTACCAATATTAATATTGAACGATAACTTAGAATCCATGCATATACCAAGGTCTTTGACAAAAATTTATAAAAAATAAAGGACATCTTCCTGCCCCGCAAGGACTAAATTGTTTTTTGGGAAAAACAATAAAAAATAACGATCTTAAAATGCTTTAATTTTTTTTAAGAAAAACCACATATGTCTTAAAGCAAAACTAATAATGCAGTTTAACTAACAATTTCTTCCCACACACGGTGCTACTCATGATTTTTACCAACAGTGTCCTATATGGATGATATTCGAAGCGAAAGTTGTTCTTGGGATAGCACAAGACTTTTGATTGTAAGCATTGGTTATAAATTTTGCTGGTACTGTTTATAGTGTTGATGTATTCCATAAATATCATGAATTAATAATTTGCATAGTTTTTGCACTTTTTGTAGAGAAATGTATACTAGAACGCAATTTTTTAACTTTTTCAAAAAAATTAATATAAGATTTATGTCAAGTGAATCAGAAGTGGTGTCGAAGATAATCTTCTCAATTTGGGTTTTTGAAAATTCCTGATCATGATACTGCCATAAAATATATAGTTAATATTTAGGACCACAATTTTTTTTCTATTCCGATATTTAAAAAAAAGGTATGTCCTAGCATCAAATTTCTCAATTTGAGTTATGTCCCCTTTATGGTTATAATTTCGTTAAAACACACTTTTAAAACAATTCTTTAGCCTTTGAGACCAATTGAAAGGCAAAAAATGTATTTTAACGAAATTATACCCATAAAGAAGATATAACTCAAATTGAGAAATTTGATGGTACGAAGTAAAATTTTTTAAGTATTAAAATATAAAAAATATCGTGGTCTAAGCCTGGCATATTAAATACATATTTTAAGGTAGGGTCATGTACAGAAATATTTGAAAAATCCAAATTGAGAAAATTATCTTCGACACCACTTTTTATGCCCGTGATATAAAATCGAATACTAATTTTTTTGAATAGGTTAAAAAATTGCGTTCTAGTAAACATTTCGCACACTAAATACAAAACAGTCACAACTCAAAATTTTTTTATACCGACTTTTTGTTATAAATCAATTCACAAAACACATATCTCACTATCTTTTTCATTATTTTCTACATCAACTTGACGAATGAAGTTTGTGTGTTTAAATGAAAATTGCTTTTCTTCTCTAATATCAACCAAAGGGTTTTATTTTTCGCTTCTCCTAAAAAGTCATGTTTTTTGAGTTGTAACTGCTTTGTATTTAGTGTGCGATTTCTCTAAAACAAGGGAATTGATATGCAAAAAATATGCAAATTATTAATTCATCATATTTAAGAAATACGCAAACACTATAATCAATGCCATCAATATTTAGACTCAATGGTTACAATCAAAAGTCTTGTGCTATCCCAAGTACAACTTTCGCTTCGAATATCCTTCATATAGAACACTGTTGGTAAAAATCTTGAGTAGCACCGTGTGTGGCAAGAAATTGTTAGTTAAACTGCATTATTACTTTTGCTTTAAGACATATGTGGTTTTTCTTAAAAAAATCAAAGCATTTTAAGATCGTTATTTTTTATTGTTCTTCCCAAAAAACAACTTTTGGGAAGAAAGTTGCGGGGCAAAAATATGTCCTTTATTTTTTATAAAATTTTTTTGGGTGATCTTGACAACCACATGAAACTTTTGAGACCTCTTGGAATGTGAAATTCGAAAAAAAAAGTAATTCGATACGCCCTAATGCACACGACTTAAAGCAGTATCTTTTATATTGGAATCAAATATTAATTCGTTCCTTTTTTCGCGAAAAGGTCATAGTTTGTCATTTATCTGGATCTAGAAACATATTATTTTTAGAACATCAAACTTCAAAGGATTTCAGATCGATCTGGAGTAGGTCAGAATTATCTTTAGCATTTATTGTTCTGTATATTTTCATGTCATCTGCATAAAATAACAAATGAGAATGTTTAATAATGTCGGTAACATCATTAATTGCTAAAATTAACAGAAGTGGACCTATGTGACTACCTTGAGGAACACCTGATTCCGCAACAAATGCAGACGACAAAACCCTTCGAAATCTTATTTGATAAGATCGTTCTGTCAAATACGATTGAATCCAGCTAACAAAATATTGAGGAAATCCCATTGATTTAAGTTTAAATAGAATCAAATAGTGAGGAAATTTATCAAATGCTTTACTAACGTCAGTATGAATGCAGTCGACCTGAGGTGTAGTGTATAAAGCATACAATGGTTACCTAATTCAATGATTTTTAGGCAAAAAGATGTAAAATTGAGAAGATTAGACACAGTGGATCTATCATTAACAAAGCCATGCTGATGAGTTGTTATGACTTCTCCGCAGTGAATTTTTACCCGATCATACACGATACGCTCAAAAAGTTTTGGAGTCGATGAAAGCTTAGCAATGGGCCTGTAGTTAATAACATCATTCCTGCAACCCTTTTTATAAATTGGACTTATGTATGAATTTTTCAAAAAAATTGGAAAATAACTTTTGTTGATTGATTTATTGAAAAGCAAAGAAAGTGGTTGACACAAAATGGAACCGCATTTAATTAACACTGCGGCAGGAATTCCATCGAGTCCAGCACTAAAGTCTTCATCGATAGATCCAATGTACTTTAAAATACCCTCAGAAGTAAAGGATATAGGTTCCAAAGAAACTTTGGGTCCAGAATTTATATGTTCAAAATAATCTTCACCAGGATTAAAAGAATCAGAACAAAATGATTCTTTGAAAAGATTGGCGAATATGCCACAAATAATAACGGGATCGTCACTAAATCCATCAATGTTTTAAATGAAGAGGGAAATCCATCAGATTTCTACTTTGTGTTTATGAATCCCAAAAATTCTTTGGATCAGGCAATATCCTCAGCTTAATATTATCATCATATTCATTAAATAATGCAGCTGAGATATTTTAAAATTCCAGAAACAAAAGTTTGTAAGTTTCTAGGTCATTTGAGTATAAGCTTCAGACATATTTATTCCAAGCCCTATTCCTGTTGTTGCGAAGAGTTTTCAAATCCTTTACCAGGGATACGCAGAATTTTTCGCAATTTTGGGGCTGTATGGTACGTATTGAGAAAACATAGCAAAACGCTCCATATAAAAATTAATGGAATCATCAAGATTATTTCCATTTATGTAATATAAAATAACGTTAATCTTGCTATGAAGTAAATGATTCAACTTCAAAAAGTCAGCTTTTTTAAAATTGAATTCATAAACTTTATCTATTAAACTCGAATTTTCTATATTTTCTCTGTCAGATTTGTACCAGATGCTCAATGGTGGATGGTATTCATCAACAGTTGTTAGAGCATGATAGGCCCTCTTAACAATGAAATTTTTACTGTCTGTAGTTAAGACTAGGTCAAGAAGTTGATTAAGACTATTATAAGTACAACTCACTTGTTGTAAGTCAGAATATATGTTATCGACAAATATATGTTCTTGGCGGGTCTTCGAATTAGATGCACATAAATACGTATCATCGTCAGAAAAATGCCATTTTAAGTCAGGCAGATTAAATCCCACAACAATAAAATGTCGTCATTAACGTCAAGTAAAGTTATAATGTATTTAATGCAATTCGCAAGGTTTGCATAGACCTCAGCACTCCTCCTTGGAGGAATGTACCCGTTAATAACATATACGCATAAAAGTTCGATATTGGAAAAGCAGGGGATATCAATAAAGGAACTAGCAAAAGAGTTCATAACAGCTAATAAGACAACACTACCGACAGACTAAATCCAAATGTGTTTATAGTAGACACCTGCCGTGAAGGCTTAATTCTACTTGCCCCATGGCGAGGAGTCATGGACTTTCGAAATCAACTCCAACAGAAGCAGTCTTAAGGACGCTCACATCCATGGAACTTATCGGTGTGTAGGATCATAGGGCCGACTTTGTCTATTAGGGTTTTTTTTTCTCAAGTCCAATGGGTTTAGGAATACAATTAAATTTATCGACCAGTTTCCAGGTACTCAGCACCCAAGATTTCTACTGAGTAACACTTCTTTTCAATCCTATCATGCAGAATTCGATCGCCATTATCGCCATATAAAATTTAATTATTTTCCGGGCATGACCAGTGCCCTAGGGATTCGCGTTTCCAGGTATTAATAGCATACTATGACAAGGTGCCATTCGCCAGTTCTGTCATAAACACCTTACTCACAACAAAATCCCCAGTACCAATTTGTGGACATGTAATTTGAAGTTAAATTCAATCCACCTCCATTGGTGAGGAGCGAGACCGACCTAAAATCTTTTGCATATAGGATATGCCAGCCTGGTTGTACAGAGACGCAACGCCACGCAGACTCGTTGTCTAGCTTGCGACATTAAGCTTACCACAGCCAGCACGAAACTCCCCAAAGGGCCAGCCCACGATAGTCCCCCGGGCAAAGGGGTTTCCACCTTGGAATGAGCTTCCAACAAAAACCAGACATGAATTGATAGTTTAAGCACACATGACTTGATAAGCAAGCTTATCTTAGTATCCCGGTATACTATACCGATAGATACTAACTTGGGTATTGGCTATGACTTGGAAATTAATAAACAAATCGCAGACATATTTATTGGGTATTCCAAAACTGATCGCCTTATCTAAAATCAATTAGAAAACTTGATCAGCCAGCATACAACACTACCACAATGTAGCATGCTCGAACACAGGGTCTATTATGCTCCTCGATCATACTCCACGACAATACATCTTGATAACCTCCATTATAAAACTCTCTTTAAACTCCATGATCTTTCTTTTTAACCACTTTTTTTCGGCATATATACATAGACATTATCGTTGGAAATTCATTTATCATCACTTATTCTCATTAACCCCATGGAGAATATCAGATTTTTATTTTTGTCGGTAATTATCAGTTGCTAAAGCAGGTTTAGTGACTATCCCCGTGCTAACAGTATGTTTTATATCATTTGCTACGGATACGCAGGTACAATAACCAGATTTATGTCCCACTTCCATGATTTTGTAGCTCAAAACAAAACATGTAGCTCATGGCAACCTATCTTTTTACGTGCCATACATAATTGAACCGTAGTCCAAATACGCATGACACCACCCTCTTCCTTTTCACTGGCTTGGGACAGGCTAGTGGCTTACCATCATCACCACCAGGCGGAGTTAACACTACCGACAGCAGAAGTATTGTCAGTGTGTCTGTCGTTTCTAAAAACGTGGAAACTATTATCAAACAATTCCAAGTCAGTAATGCTACCGTTCAGCCACGTCTCAGTTAACACAATAATATCCTCAGAAAAATTCTTAGTTGACAAAAATATGTCACGCGTTTTAGAACGTAATCCCCTTACATTTTGATAGTAAAAGGAAAGCCTTTTTAGTTTTTTTGTTTCTGACTGTGACGGTAGGGCTCGTCTGTGACTTTCTGGACTTATTTTTTGGCTTAAACTCAGAAACTAGAACATTATTCATAACATATTAAAAAAAAGGCTATTCATGTAGTGTTGGGTGATTTTAACCTATGATTCTTCATTTCTTACACCTGTTTCCACTTTTAATTGGATAAATGATTTTTTAGATAAGTTATCTGACCTGTGTCTTCAACAAGTCAATAATACTCTTAATAAAAAAATCATAGAACTTTAGACCTTGTGTTTGTAGATAGATGCACTACTGTAAATCTCAAACGTTCAAACCCTGTATCTCTTCCGGAAGATGAACATCATTCAACTCTTGAATGGACAGTATTATTTATTCTCGAAAATGAAAATAAACTTACTCCTAAAAAGCAAAATATAAAAAGATATAACTTTAAAATAGCAGACTATGTTAAACTCAACGCCTTACTTGCACAGACTGACTGGTCACCAACTTTATCTATCAAGTCACCGTATTCATATAATGACGTTGAATCTTCGGTATAGTTTTTTAAAGATACTTTACAAAGGTGCTTCTTATTGTGCGTTCCAACAAAGCAAAATAATTCTAAACCCTTAAATCCACCCTAGCTAACAAGTGAACTTAAGTCACTAAAAAATTTAAAAAATCGCTTATTTAAAAAATATAAAAAATCTCATTCTAATTTAGACTTTGCTTGTTATTCATCTTGTCGTTACATATACCAACTATTAAATAAACAATGTTATTCTGCTTATATAGTCAACATCAAATCTCAATTTAAAGATAGTCCGAAACTTTTCTGTTCTTTTGTTAACTCAAAACGTAAGGCCTCCAGCTTTTCATCCCTTTTGAAATTCAACCAAGAAGAATCGTCTAGTGACAGAAATTCCAAATGTGTTTTACGTAGACACCTGCCGTGAAGGCTTAATTCTACGGTGCTCTCAACACTGGACCGACACATTGTGTCGGCCAACGCCCCTTTGAGAATGAAACTTTTTCTTACCTACAAGTCACTCGACGAACACCACCTTTTACAATCAGATTTAAACAGAGTAGTGGATTGGTGTAACTTCAACACTTTAACTTCAACTACTTTGTGGTGAAATTGACTCCCAATATATCCTCCCATCTCTAAACTTTACATCCCAAGGAGAGCATCTAGACATTTTCTGCTCTTTAAGTTGAGTCAGTGCACTTCAAATTTTGCCCTTCATGACCCTTTACGATGTATGTGTAGTGAATTCAACGATACCGATAGCTTGATTTATTTTTGTGATTCGTTGGATGTCTTAAAGCTGAAAATAATTTTACATTTAAATAACACTGTGTGTAATTTTTTAAGTCACGGCAAAATAACCATATACGGACACCACTACGTGATAAAAGACTAAAAAAAAAAGACCCGTGTCTCCCAATTTTCCCCAAAGTCATGCACTTTTTGTTTTATGGGCCACGCCTACCTCCCATACAACACAAATAATGAAAACTCTATAAAGAAGCTAATATCAAAGTTACAAAACTGAAACTCGGTATTTGTGTGTTCTATGTCAAAACTTAAGTGTGTTAGAAAAATGGGCGTTATCCACCCACTTACACGCCCACCTCCCATACAACCCCAAAATTGAAAACTCTATAAAGAGACTAATATTAAAGTTACAAAACTGAAACTCGGTATTTGTGTGTTCTATGTCAAAACTTAGGTGTGTTAGAAAAATGGGCGTCATCCACCCACTAACACGCCCACCTCCTATACAACCCCAAAATTTAATATTTTATAAAAATGCTTATATTTATGCTTCAGAAAAACAATTTGATATGTTTGACATAAAACTAACAAAATTTTCTAAAATCTCATACAAAAAGCTCTCTAATTTAAGATTACACAGTGCAACACCAAAAAAAATAACCATATACGGACACCACTACGTGATAAAAGACTAAAAAAAAAAAAAAACCGTGTCTCCCAATTTTCCCCAAAGTCATGCACTTTTTGTTTTATGGGCCCCCAAAGATTTGGGGCCTCAGTATCATTTTCGTAAAAATGTGATCATTTTCTCAGGCTCATATCTTGTAAACCGTTCAGAATTTCGATTTACTCTCAGAGGCAATAGCTCTTGTCATAAGGAACAAAAATTGCCAACATATAAAATCCAAAAAACTTCACCTTCCAGGTCAAAATCGCAAAAAACTTAAAAAATTTCGATTTTTTTTACCTTTTTTCCCGTGTTCAGGTCCATAGGTAGCAAACCGTTCAAAATTCAAGGAAACAATCAACTACAAAAATATACCTAAGATCTCAATAAACAAATTTCTAAAACATATAAACTTCCTAGAGATGATCCTTAACACCGTTTTTTAATTTCATTTGTTTTTTATTTACTTCAACATTGAGTTACTATGCTATCTATTACAAAAATATTAAAAAACTAGTAAGGTATATCTTCGACTTGGCCGAAGTTAAAATACCCCCACGACTGATTCTTAAGGGTTAAATAATCTTAAATTAGAGAGCTTTTTGTATGAGATTTTAGAAAATTTTGTTAGTTTTATGTGTCTAAAATACAAACATATCAAATTGTTTTTCTGAAGCATAAATATAAGCCTTTTTATAAAATATTAAATTTTGGGGTTGTATAGGAGGTGGGCGTGTTAGTGGGTGGATGACGCCCATTTTTCTAACACACATAAGTTTTGACATAGAACACACAAATACCGAGCTTCAGTTTTGTTACTTTAATATTAGTCTCTTTATAGAGTTTTAAATTTTGGGGTTGTATGGGAGGTGGGCGTGTAAGTGGGTGGATAACGCCCATTTTTCTAACACACTTAAGTTTTGACATAGAACACACAAATACCGAGTTTCAGTTTTGTAACTTTGATATTAGCCTCTTTATAGAGTTTTCATTATTTGTGTTGTATGGGAGGTAGGCGTGGCCCATAAAACAAAAAGTGCATGACTTTGGGGAAAATTGGGAGACACGGGTCTTTTTTTTTTAGTCTTTTATCACGTAGTGGTGTCCGTATATGGTTATTTTTTTTGGTGTTGCACTGTGTAATTAATGCCTTTTAAAATTTCGTTTCGTTTGACTGAAGTAACTCCTTATATTTAAGATCCTTTCAGTTCTTTTTTAACTTTATAATATTGAGTTTGATGAAGTAAGCACCATCGAATATGATATGTATGCTTAAACTTGTTTGTGTTTAATCAAAAAATTAAAATTTTTCATTCTTTTTCACTTGGCTTATTAGTTGGTTTGGTGTGCCAGAATATATCTCTTTTCCCAGCAAGTTGGCCTGCGTTGGCCCAAATACATTTCCAATTAATAACATTAGCACGGTGTTTCAAAATTACATAGTGACCCGTATATATATATATTAAGGCGTAGTGAAATTTTTTTCTATAAAGCGGGATTGAGAAACTGAAAACTTACAGCATTTTAAGCAACATTGTCGAAGGATTCTGCTCTCCGATGCATTTCGAACCGCCAACTTTTTAAAAATAGCTTTTGATATGAATGCGTTGAAGATATATTGGTCCAAGATGGTTTTTTGCTCATTAAAGGTGAACTATTGTTCTAGATCAAAGCTAGATAGTGATAAGAAGCTATAGTTTGAAAAAAAAGTTTTTGCGCACATTTTTTTTTCACCCATTATGGCCCCACCCTACGATTTCTGAAAACAAAATACTGATTTTTAGGCTTATTGCTCCGCAACGTTTGTACAAATGAAATGATATCTTTGCAATGTAGACGCAATTTGTTGTTAACTGGTTACCGAGATATATGCAATCAAAAGTCACTGTGGGATTTATTTTAATTTATTTTATATTTTTATTGCGAACAATAATAATATGGAATATATTCTTGAACAAAATACAAAAATAAATATTACGTAATTAAAATAATAATAAAGAGGTGGTTTATATAAAATGTTTTTTAAGTTCAGTACGACCACGTTTTTCTCGTCATTCCGCAGACGTCGCAATATACCACGGTGTCTGTTCAGTAGTAACATGTTTTACAGCTCTCGTTTATTCTTTTACATTTCTTTCGGTGTTTTGAATGTGGCAGGGTATTTTAGAATCTACGAAAATTACTTTCGCTTTCTTTATAATCCATAAGTTGCTGTATTGTGAACTTTTTGGTAAACGGCGTCTCAAAAACTTCATTAGGAACATTTAAACCGACCATGTTTATATAATCGTTGCAATCATAATTCATATGTGGTCTGGTGTATGCCCTTAGTTCAGTTTGCTCTTCAAAATTTTTTATTCGCATGATTTTATTGTACGCAATGTCTCGAATAGCTTTTTATCGTCAAAAAGCATTGATAACAACACATTTTCTGAATATGCATAATCAGAATCGTAAATAGTTACTCCATTGAATAAATTTGAAAACAAGCACGCTGCCATATATAATGGAGTTGTACTATTTAATGTTAAAATACTTGGTGTGCACAGTTTTGCCACATAGATGGCTAAACCTCTCAAATTATTATACAGACTGTTTGTAGTTTCGTATAATCATAGAATGCGTGCTGCTTTTGTGAGCCATCGAGCGTGATGAATGGGACCTAATTTTATAAAAGCCAAGACTACAGATACTGTTCCCGCTGAAATTGCTTGAGCCAGTCTTAGCAAATTTTTGGCATCTGTAGAGAGATTGTTTTCAATTTCTATCAGCGGTGGCACACAGATTGTCGAACTTTTCCACAATCTACAAAAGTCGAAATATAAAGAAAAATATGTGCTCAGCAAAAAAACTAATAGCGATTATTAAAAAATAATTAGTATCATCAAATTATACAGGTCTACCCAATTTCAGCTACAGAAACAAGAAAAACTAGTAAGGTATATCTTCGACTTGGCCGAAGTTAAAATACCCCCACGGCCGATTCTTATGGGTAGAAGAATCTTAAATTGGAGAGCTTTTTGTAAGAGATTTTGAAAGATTTTATTATTTTTATGTGTCTAAAATACATACATATCAAATTGTTTTCTTGCAGCTTAAATATAAGCCTTTTTATAAAGTTTTAAATTTTGAGGTTGTATGGGAGGTGGGCGTCTTAGATTGTGTATGACGCCCATTTTTCTAACATACCTCAGTTTTTACATAGAATACACAAATACCGAGTTTCTGTCTTGTAACTTTAATATTAGCCTCTTTATAGATTTTTAAATTTTGGGGTTGTATGGGAGGTGGGCGTGTTAATGGGTGGATGACGCCCAATTTTATAACACACCTCAGTTTTGACATTAAATACACAAATACCGAGTTTCCATCTTGTAACTTTAATATTAGCCTCTTTATAGATTTTTCAATTTTGGGGTTGTATGGGAGGTGGGCGTGTTAATAGGTGGATGACGCTCAGTTTTCTAACACACCTTAGTTTTGACATTGAATACACAAATACCGAGTTTCCGTCTTTTAACTTTAATATTAGCCTCTTTATAGATTTTTCAATTTTGGGGTTGTATGGGAAGTGGGCGTGTTAGTAGGTGGATGACGCCCATTTTTCTAACACATCTCAGTTTTGACATAGAACACACATGTGCCAAATTTCAGTATTGTAGCTTTAATATTAGCTTCTTTGTAGAGTTTTCAATTTTGGGGTTGTATGGGAGGTAGGCGTGGTTTTCATCCGATTTAGCCCATTCTCGAACTTGACCTTAGTTTTTTTAAAAAAAGCTTAAATATCGAATTTCATTATGATAGCTTCAAAATTACGGCTGTAATCGTGTCGACAGACAGACGGACAGACGGACAGACGGACAGACGGACAGACGGACAGACGGACAGACGGACAGACGGACAGACAGACGGACATGGCTAAATCAACTCAGGTGGTGATGCTGAGCAAGAATATATATACTTTTCCATACCTACCACGCCTCCTTCTGGGTGTTACACACATCGTGACAAAATTAATATACCCCTTACGCAGTACGCGTGGGGGTATAAATATTTCATCCAATAATATACAAGAAAAAATATTTCATCAAACATGCGCATATTTTTAAGGTGTTTTAAAAAGAGCTCAGAGAGCCCATAGTGCAACTCAAAATTTAATTATAACATTTAAAACTAGCATTAAATTATGAACGAAAAAACTTACCAAGTAATTTTATATTCACAAAGAAATCACTCCCGTAACAGAACGACAAAATTTTATGCGTCTATATCACGAAGAAAATAGTTTTTTAGATCGATGAATTCAATTCAGTGAGTGAATGAAATTTCAACTGAGTTTTGATTTTTCTCTAAAATCGAACTTTAAATTCTAACATCCACAATAAAGGGAGAAAAATGGCGTTTTTTTTCTTCAAAAATATATATCTCACACAATCAAATATATCAAAATGTTTGTATATAAATTATCTATAAACTTTCTGAACATTGGAATTACGTAAACTAATTTGTACTCATGTTCCGCGCAATAAGCCGAAAAATCAGTATATTGCTTTGAGAAATCGTAGGGTGGTGCCTTAGTGTGTAAAAAAATATTTTGCAAAAACTTTTTTTTTCTAATAGTAACTTCTTATCACTATCTAGCTTTGATCTAGAACAATTGTTCACCTTTTAGGAGCAAAAACCTTCTTGAACCAATATTTCTTAATCGCATTCATATCAAAACCTATTTTTAAAAAGTTGGCGGTTCAAGATGCTTAAAATGCTGTATGTTTTCTGTTTCTCAATCCCGCTTCGTAGCAAAAATCTCATCCCATACATTTCACTACGCCTTAATATATATACACACATATATGTTTGAACATATTTACACGTATATATCTGCGTTATATTTGGAATTGGTTTGGTGCTTAAGAGTTTAATCTCTTTTCCACTTAGGTTCTTGGGTTGGATAGTGGCCGCAAGCTTACTAATATTCATATTATTTAAAGTTACTTTGGTCTCTTTGTTTTGGAGTTTTATGTTAAGTTTACTTTTTATTTGATGTTGTTTACTTACTTACTTACTTATGTGACCATGACAACCCGATGTCGGGCTACGGCCGACTTCATCAGCTCTTGCCAGGCGTCTCTGCTTCGCGCGCGCCGTCTCCAATCTCTTTCACCAAGCGCGGTAAGAGCTTTCTCGGCCTGGTTAATCCATTGGAGGCATGGTCTTCCTCTTCGTCGTAGACCCTCGGATTTCGCCTCAAACACTTTTTTCGCTGGCGCTTCTTCATCCATACGAAAAAGCTCGTACAAGTCGTGGTTCATTTGAATGCGATAGTCGTCGCCAACTCGCACAGGACCAAAGATTTTGCAAAGAACTTTCCTCTCGAGCACCCCACGAGCGGCTGCATCTGTTTGTGATACCACCCATACCTCAGTGCCATAGAGAAGCACAGGTATGATGAGCGTCTTGTAGAGTGTTAGTTTTGTCGATCGGGAGAGGGCTTGGGAATCTAATTGCTTACTTAGCCCGTAGTAACACCTATTAGCAATTGTTATTCTTCGCTTTATCTCCAGGCTGACAATGTAGTTGCTGTTTACGGCAGTGCCAAAATATGTACAGTGTACATTGTACACTCCTTGACAACTTCAAAGTTAAATTTGCCTGCTGTAACATGGGAGCCTAGACGCCACGCTTTCATATTTGCAGACAGCATATACTTTGTTTTGCCCTTGTTCACCGTCAAACCCACTTTGGCTGATTCCTTTTCGATAGCGGCGAAAGCAGCAGTTACATCTCTCTTGGTTCTGCCGATAATATCGATATCATCAGCATACACAAGAAGCTGGACACCTTTGTAGAAAATGGTATCATTTCAGTGCACACCTGCCTTTCGTAGGATCCCCTCCATGATGAATTCAAGAAATTTCATGACAGCGGGTCGCCTTGTCTGAAACCTCATTCGGTATTAAAGGTTTCGGAGAGGTCATTTCCTACCTTGACGGAGCTGCACGTATTGCTCAATGTCATCTTGCAGAGCCTTATCAACTTTGCAGGTATACCGAACTCAGACATTGTTGCGTACAGGCAATCCCGCATCGGGCTATCGAACGCAGCTTTATAATCAACAAAGAGATGGTGGGTGTCAATTTGATTTTCGTGGGTTTTCTCCAGGACTTGGCGTAGTGTAAAAATCTGGTCTATGGTGTAATTGCAAGGACGAAAGCCACATTGATAAGTTCCAATCAGTGTTTTGGTATGCGGCTTCAATTTTTCACACAATACGCTCGAAAGAACCTTATATGCGATGGATATAAGACTGATACCTCTGTAGTTGGCGCAGATTGTCGGGTCTCCTTTCTTAAGTATAGGACAAAGAACACTGATATTCCAATCGTTGTGCATGCTTTCCGCTAGCCATATTTTGCTGATGAGTTGATGCATGCACCTTATAAATTCACCGCCTCCGGCTTTAAACAATTCAGCAGCCAGGCCTTCAGCACCTGCGGCTTTGTTGTTTTTGAGTCACTGGATAGCAACTTTAACCTCGTCATGGCTAGGTGGTGGTATTTCCACTCGATCATCGTCCATTCGTGGTGTCGGACTGCATTCTACAAGGTCGGAATTGTTGGTATCGTCGCCTGCAAGCAGATTGGAAAAATGCTGTCTCCATAATATCAATGCGCACTGCGTATCTGTAACCAGATCACCATTCTCATCTCTACAAGTGGATGCTCCGGGCTTGAAACCTTCGGTTAGACTACCAGCTTAACCTGCTGGTAGAATTTTCGAGCATCCTTCTTGCCCTGGTATTCCTCAATTTTTCTCGCTCACGCTTTTTGTGTTCTCTTTTTTTTTTACTTCTGAAAAGGCATCTCTTTTCCTTCCTCTTATTGCGATAGCTTTCGTGCATGGCTTGCGTTGCAGCTGGCTGCAGCGTCTTTTTATGTGCAGCAAATTTTGCTTCTGTCGCGTCGCGACACTCCTGATCATACCATTGGTTGCGAGGTTGCGGGTGCCGAAAACCAATAACTTCTTAGTAAGGTTGGTTGAGCTTAACCGAGAGTTGAGCGGAGTAGGCCTTGGCGGTCCGTTGTGATAGCAGCTTATCGACAGCAAGCTTTCGTTGCACACCTATGCGTACATTCAAGATAATGGTCGGAGTCAATATTGACCCCCCGAAATTTGCGCACATCCAAATTACTTGAAGCGTGCCTTCCGTCAATCACAAAGTTAAAGTGCTATTAACTACCATGTTTCACGCTGCGGCGAAGTCGATCTGTCTTAGACTGTTGTTTGAAGTGGTCTAATAGAGACTGCACCGACCGACAGTGGAGCCGAAGATGCCTTCTTTTCCGACCTTCGCGTTAAAATTGCCGAGAACTATTTTCACGTCATGGGTCGGGCAGAGATAATACACGTCCTCTAGGCTCGCGTAGAAGGTGTCCTTGATAGCATCGTCCTTTTCCTCCATCAGGGCATGTGCGCAAGTCAGACTTATGTGGAAGAATTTCGCTTTGATGCAGATTGTCGCCAGCGCTTCGTTCACAGGTGTGAACCGGAAAACAAGATGGCGTATTTTCCGACTTAAAACTAATCCGCATCCAAATTCGCGCTTCTCCGCATGGCAGAGCAGCCTTATCCTTTGCATCGCATCTCCTGGATGGCGGTGATGTCAGCCTTTTTTTTGAGAGCTTCCGCCAGTTGGACAGTGGCACGTTCCCCATAAAGGGTCCAGACATTCCAGATGCATATCCGTAAATCATTATCCGTTTTTCGTTTGCGGTGGTCGTCAACGTAGAAGTGGTTCATATCCGAGGCTGTTTTGGTTTTCATTGGGAAATTAGTAATGTGGTTGGGACCCAAACCCTGCGTACATTCCATTTTTAAGGTCTTGTAGAGACCCCTCAAGTTTATAGTCTAGTGGAGACATCGCCACTCAAATTAGCCGAATACTAAGCGGGTGCCAGTTTGTCGTTTCCAGGAGACACCACTTGTAGGTTTTGATTCGACTTGAGATGATTTCGACATGGATAATGCTGGCCTCGCCAAGTTGAGGCAATCAGACACGTTGCCATGTGAAGATCTCTCCCTTGTCTTGTGAGGAACATATTATGGACCAGTAAATATGACCTCACAATAAGCCACTCTCCTCATACACATCACTGGTGTCCCCACCAACTTGGCACATCATACGACATATTTTGCACAAAATATAGTCTTATGAGGGGCCAACCGCCTTAACATACCAGCCAGAACATTAAAACCAGCCAGACAACAACACACCAGCTATAACATCAAGAACCCAGCAAGACAACAACACACCAGCTAGACAACATACCAACAACGATTATTAGTTACATATTACGCATTTAATATGTATAATAATCTTTATAATATATTTATATTTCATGTAAGAATATTTAAAATATATTATATTATTTATTTTGATCATCGAACGACACTTATATACACTAAGTTATCGTAATTACATATACCAATACTAATGTAACACACATTAAATTAAGTAGTATGTATTAGTACTAAAACGAAGTAGTTAAGTGCCGTTAGAGCAACTCTGTACAGCAACGTAGGCTAAAGCATGGCAGAATTATAAGGTAGGCTCATATTTTAAAGCTCGCTCACACGTCAAAATAAACAACAACAACGAATGAATCTACAGTTGTCAAAATGACATAGTTCGTAGAAACGTCAGTGTTGCGGTAAACGCACCTGTCCACACTTATTCAAATTTCAGATTTTATAGTTAACCCAAATTCTATTTATTTAACAAATTTAATTTAAATTTAATAGTAAAACTTTAAAATTCCTGTAATAATGAGAATTCATTAGAATTATGATTTAATTAAAGTAACAAATGAGTTTCTTACTTTTAGTACTTGAATAAGCATAAATTAATTCGTGTTTTAAATTTGTGATATTTATATTAAAGTTTTCAAGATTAACTTTAAATTATGTTGCGCGCAGCTCGGCTTGCAGTTTTAAAAGAAAGGTTCAGTTTGGCTGATGCAATAATATGCTTGCGGTTCTTATAAGTATACTTAAATACATAAAAAATATAAAGAAACTTAAATATGCATGTATTAGTTATATATATATAAATACATGTGTTGTATTAAATTATAGAAAACATGATATTATTAGAGAAAAGATTAAAGAATATATGTATTGCATTCAGCAAAACACCGTTTCGCTCTCGAACAGGTGCAGTCAAACTTCGCCAGTGATATTAGCGCTGCTTTCAAATTTTAAACTAATTACTTTCGCCAACACTCCCCCTCGGTATGTCAGCTGGATCGGCTGATTTACCCTTACGTTGAACATCTAGTACGGCTAATCGAACGGCTGGTCTTTCATAGACACCGGTTGAAGTCTGTACGACAGCTTTACGTACCTGTCCATCGGCTCCGGTTGACACGTTGAGCACTTTGCCCTTTGGCCACGCATTACGTGGGTTGTTATCATCGACAATGACCACTATGTCACCTACCTCGATTGGCTTCACTGGTTGATACCACCGGGTGCGCCTAGTCAACGTGGGAAGATATTCTTGAATCCATTTCTTCCAGAAGATATTGGCAAACTGCTGAGATTTTAGCCAGTGTTTCTTCAATAAAACGTTGTCGTCACATAGGATGCCGTCTGGTTTTTCACCGTTGGAAGAACCTAACAGGAAATGATTTGGAGTGAGGGCTTCTTGCGTTTCGTCATCGAGCGGCAAATAAGTCAACGGACGCATGTTGATCGTTCTCTCAGCTTCCAGGAGCATGCTGTGCAGAAGCTCGTCTGTAGGAGTGCGTGACGGTAAAATTTGATGCATCGTCTTTTTGATGGATTGAACGAGTCGTTCCCAACTCCCACCCATATGGGGTGACGCCGGAGGGTTGAAGACCCAATTTGTGGTTGAGCTGGAGAACTCCTGGGCTAGTTGGGCATTTTGGTGCTGGATGTATTCTCGTAATTCTCTCTCAGCGCCATGGAAATTTGTTCCATTGTCACATCTTATTTCAGTTGGAACACCACGTCTTGATATAAATCTTTTGACTGCGAGAATGCACGAATCAGTGGACAAACTGTTAGCTACCTCGATGTGAACTGCTCTTGTTGTGAGGCATGTAAGCAGAACTCCCCAACGCTTTTCTGTTCGGCGACCTACAGTGACATTCATTGGGCCGAAATAATCAAGTCCAGTATATGAAAAAGGCCTTGTGAATGTTGAAAGTCTCGCTGCAGGTAGGTCTGCCATTTCAGGGGGTCTTGGCACGGCTCGCTGATTTTTACACATCTGGCATGCTTTCACAACCTTTTTCAAAACGACGCGCATTCGACTTATTGAATATTTTTGCCGCAATTCGTTGATAACAGTTTCGTTATTTTGATGATGAAAGCGCTGGTGGTAAAAAGAAACAATTAAATTTGTGACGTAATGATTTTTGGCAATAAAATGGGTCGCTTGACGCTGCTAGCGATACCCATAGCCGCATCGATTCTTCCTCGGATGCGAATTATGCCGTCTTCGTCTAAGTATGGAGACATCTTGTAAAGATGGCTGGATTTTCCAATGTTTTTTTTCTTTTCACCGGGTGCATCTTTGTATGCATGAAGAATAGCTATTTCGCTGCTGTATTCATCAACTTGTGCGAGTCGATAGAAAAAATTCTCCGCCTTGATAAATTCTTTTTTTTCGAAAAACCCAGTCAATTTTTGTTTACCTTTTTTCTTAGCAGACAGGTTCCAAATAAATCTGTGAACATAAATTTGTGTTCGAACTAGCTTGTTCCAGTTAGAAAATCTTTCCATTTCTATTAAAGTTTGTTCATTTTTAAAATGATGTGCAATATGAGTTTTGAGCTCTTCTGTCGTCTCGCTTTTCGCGCTGTTTTGCGGCCACGACTCTTTAGGTCCCTTTAAAAATGACGGACCACTGTACCAGCGTCCAGGCGAAGTGAAGTCGGGCGAGTTAGGCCACTTTGTTGCATCGTCAGCAACATTTAACTTGGTGGGCACATACCTCCATTGCTTCATGTTTGACAGGTCAAGTATTTCACTTACCCTGAAAGCTACATATTGTCGATACCTGCGGTGATCTGACTTTATCCAGCTTAAAACAGTCTTTGAGTCTGACCAGAATGTCTGCTGCGAAAACTTCAGCGTGTGACCTTCGACGATGCTGTTTGCTAGTCGGGCTCCTAGCCTTGCTGCCTCCAGTTCCAAGCGCGGAATCGAGGCTGACTTCAGTGGTGCGACTCTTGTCTTTGCTGATATTATGCTGCATTCCACTTGATCTTCTTTGGCGATTCTTATGTATGCCACTGCTGCAAAAGCGTGTTCGCTTGCGTCCACAAAAACGTGTAGCTGCAGGTCGTCATGTTCACCATTATTGATTTTGTTGAAGTAGCATCTGGGAATTTGAAATTTGTTAATAGTTTTTAAATGAGTTACCCACGTGTTCCATTTTCTGAAATGAGCGTCATTTATTTGCTCGTCCCAATCCAACGAAGCTCGCCAAATATCTTGCATCAAGATCTTGATGTACACGATGAAATGTGCAATCAGCCCAATGGGGTCGAAGATAGTCATCATCACGCGTAGGACTTGCCTCTTTGTAGGGCGAGTGTTTCCATTTAAAAACTGGTATAGTGCTGCCTTTGGCGACAGATCATATGTAAAGCTGTCAGTTTCTGTGCACCACAACATGCCGAGGACGCGTTCAACTGGTGCTTCTGTCAACTCAAATTTAAATTTATATGGCTCTTTTTGCTTACCACCAAGTGCGCCTATAACTTTTGGAGAATTCGATATCCAATTACGAATTTCAAAACCACTCTTTGAATGGATGTACTTGATCTCGTTCGCCAACTTGATGGCCTCGTCTTCTGTGCCCACGCTGATTAATAAATCATCTACATAATGATTTTTTATAATGGCTCTAGCCGCCTCTGGAAAATTTTGCTCAAACTCCTGTGCGTTCTTATTTTTCACGAATTGAGCGCAGCTAGGTGAGCAGGAAGCGCCGAAAGTTAACACCTGCATAACGTAAACGTGAGGATCGCTGCTTGTGAGGTCTTCGTTCCACAAAAATCGTTGGACTTGTTGATCCGCTTCACGCACCTTCACTTGATGGAAAATCTCACGGATATCTGCAGAAACCGCTACTGCATTTTCTCTAAATTGCCATAAAATCGACAGTAGCGAGATCAGCTGGTCAGGTCCCTTCGAAAGCATGGAGTTCAAGGAGATGCCATCAACTTGAGCAGCTGCGTCCCACACCATTCGGAGCTTGCCAGGTTTGTTTATATTTGCAACAACAAAAATGGGCAAGTACCACTCCTTCTTATAGGATGCATTCAGCTCAGCCTCATTTAATTTACGAATGTAGCCTTTTTCTAGGTAATTTTCCATTTGCATTTTTATATTTTCCGCCAAGTCTGGATTTTTCAATAATTTTTTTCGAAAACATTCGTAACGTTGCAGCGCCATTGGAAAACTTTTTGGCAGCTTTACGTCGTCGTACTTCCAAAGCAGGGCTGTTTCAAAGTGATCGTTTACTCTGATTGTGCTGCTTTCCAAAATTTCGGTTGCACGTCGCTCCTCTGCGCTTATTGCTTGTGGTAACGTTGAAACACCCAAGCTGTCGAGCGAAAAATAATCTTTCATCATTTCGTTGAGTGCTTTGTCGCTTTCTTCACATGCACACATGTGAAAGCTGTATGCTGGCTGCTGTGAACTACCTTGCTTGCAACTGCCATACACTACCCAGCCCAAGCGCGTCTTTGTAGCGCCTGGTTCACCTTCAGTACCTTCCTTCGCTTTCAGTGGAAATCCAAGCTTCCAATTGTCCAAGCCAATCAAGATTCTTGGTGCAGCTGCTTCATACGGCTCCAGCGGAAGGCCACGTAAATGCTTATGCTTGGCAGCTAAGTCGTGCACGCGTAGTGTTTGCTCTGGCAAATTCAGAGACTTGACTGTTCTGATATTTTTTAACGAATACCTTTTGTTGTTAGCAAAACTTGAGATTTCCACAGAAACCACTTGCGAATCTGCTTCTATACGCTGAGTTTCTCCAGTCCACTTTAAGCAGAGCGATTGTTTGGGTCCAGCGACGTTCAACTCGTTTGCCAGTGCTGCATCCATAAGCGTAAGCGATGACCCTTCGTCTAGGAAGGCAAAGGTATGCACCTTTGCGCTAGCACTGTGAAGGACGACTGGAACTATCCTGAAGAAAGTAGTTTGTTGCGTTGACCGATGAGCATTGCAGTTGTACTGCGCGGTAGCGGCTGCTTCTATATTACGTGGCAAGTTGCTGTTGTTCTTGTGTAGAAGAGAATTGTGTCGAAAGATACACCCGTTGACTCCACACAATTTATTCAATCTGCATCTTGAGTTTGAGTGTGGTCTTAAGCAAGTTCTGCATAGATTGTATCGTTTTAAAACGTTATACTTATCGTTTAAATTCATTGCAATAAATTTTTCACAATTTTCTATTTGCGAACAATTTGCATGGCATACTTTACATTTGCGCAAATTTTTTGTTTCATCGTGGTTCTCTGCATGTGTGTGTACATGCGCTTTTTCTTTTGTTTGACGTTTGTCATTTTTGCAGTCAATAAAATATGATGGTGTGAGTGTAACGTCACTTACAGTCTCTGCAAGCTCGAAAAGCCATGTGTTGAAAGTTGCTAAATTTACAGATGAAAGTGATCGCTTATACATTGCCCAATTTAATTTTATTTGGGCCGGCAATTTATCAACTATCTCCTGGAGCAGCACTGGATTGCATAGATGATCATGAAGATGAGCTGCTTCCATTGTGGCGCACATATTTTGAACGACGAGCGCAAAGGATATGATAGTATCGAGTTTGTCCGCTCGCAGAGCAGGCTCATTTTGCACCTTCGTCATCAAGGAACGTATGATTATCTCCGGACGCCCATATATCATCCGTAGGGTTGAAATAATGCTTGGAATATTATCAGGCAAGAGTAGCCTGCTCTGAACCAATTCACGTGCCTTTCCTTTTAGACTCCTTTGCAGGCGAAGAAGATTTTCCGCATTTGTGAAGCCGCACAACTTAGTACTTCCCTCGAAGCTGCTGTGGAACAGCGGCCACTCTTTAGGACTACCGCTAAAGATGGGCAAATCCTTGGCTAGTGACTGGCGTGCAGCAATTTGATGCGCACTAAGAGGCACAAATTCCTCTGCCGATGGCTGCACCATTCGGGTGCTTCTTGCTTCAAGAGAAGCACTATTTAGCTGATGATAACTTACTTGAGCCTGCATGCGCTTAGTGGCTGAAGCTGCTTCGACGACCGTGATTGCACTTGCTTGGTCGCCGGCCCGCAGTTCGTCGGTATTCTGCTGTGTTGCATAAAATGTCTCTGCCTGTGTATCGGCAGCCTTACTTTTGGCATTTGAGACTTGCTGTTCGGCTTTTGTTGAATCACCGACCTCATCTTCGTCAGCACTATCATCCATAAGCAGCTGAAACTTCTTCTTCAAGTATTCCATCTGCAGCAACCGTTCTTCCTCCAGAATTTTAAGCTGGATAGCCCTCCGCTTAGATGATGTTGCAGTTTTCATTGAAGTTATAGAATTGGTTGGCGTCTTTTCGCCCGCTGCAGCCGTTTTTGCCACGCACTCACTACAGAACCAATCCTCATTTTCGATCTCATCAGTTGTGCCGGTGCACACGTAATGAAACCATCCATCACATGTGTCACACTGCACCATTTCGTCATCGTCAGGCTTCTGGCACAGTGGGCAGCTCGACTTTGAACAGGTTTCGTTACTTTGCTGCGTCGACTTGAAGTCACTTTTGGCCTTTTGTTTGGATGACTTGGAATCTTTGTCCTTTTTGGGCGACATCTCAGCAGTGTATTTTTAATTTTTTAAATAATTTAAATTATTTCAATTCTTATTATTAATAAAAGAATTTTAAAGAAATGTTGCGGTAAACGCACCTGTCCACACTTATTCAAATTTCAGATTTTATAGTTAACCCAAATTCTATTTATTTAACAAATTTAATTTAAATTTAATAGTAAAACTTTAAAATTCCTGTAATAATGAGAATTCATTAGAATTATGATTTAATTAAAGTAACAAATGAGTTTCTTACTTTTAGTACTTGAATAAGCATAAATTAATTCGTGTTTTAAATTTGTGATATTTATATTAAAGTTTTCAAGATTAACTTTAAATTATGTTGCGCGCAGCTCGGCTTGCAGTTTTAAAAGAAAGGTTCAGTTTGGCTGATGCAATAATATGCTTGCGGTTCTTATAAGTATACTTAAATACATAAAAAATATAAAGAAACTTAAATATGCATGTATTAGTTATATATATATAAATACATGTGTTGTATTAAATTATAGAAAACATGATATTATTAGAGAAAAGATTAAAGAATATATGTATTGCATTCAGCAAAACACCGTTTCGCTCTCGAACAGGTGCAGTCAAACTTCGCCAGTGATATTAGCGCTGCTTTCAAATTTTAAACTAATTACTTTCGCCAACAGTCAGTGAGTAGAAAAAACCAATAATAAACAATAATATTCAACAATTCTATTAAGTCGGCTTTAAGTTCAGATTTTCATTACATAAATAAATTGAGCAGCGTCAATAGACTGTCGGTGAGTAGTTCCATATGGCAACTTACATCAGTAAATGCTTCAAAACTTTTGCCATTATCAATATAGCTTTCGATGGACATGAAGAACACATACGGGCGATTCAAATGATTATAAACTTGTTCGAATACAGTCTTTGGTCTTGCTTCAGCCACAAGAGCATTGTTCTTTTGTTGGCCCCCACCTAATATGGTGGAATATTGTATGGCAGAATTATTCTACCATGAGCCTTCCTTATTATTCTGCCATGGAATATTGCATTTCTAATTAAATCGTCGGCTGCACCAAAAAAGCTTTGCTTCACTTGTGTCGCACGTTTTAAACACAATAAAAACGTTTTCATTCGCACCTTGAGCACATGATTGCAAAATGCAATTTGTTATTTTCAGCGAAAAACGTTGAAGAGTGAGTAAAATAATTTAATTAAAAATTTTACTACATTGAAATGCACACAAAATTGTAAACTAACAAAAGCAAATGTCTACTTTTTGACAAGCCGAAACCGAATACAAAATGTCTAAAACTCACGTTGAACAGCTGTTTTTTGACATTTAGCTCACTTTCTCTCCAATATGCGCCTACCTTATTATTCTGCCATGGGCTAAAGGCTCAAACATAATAGACTCGAGCTGGCTGCAGCTAATGTCAAATTTTATACGAATACATAGAAATGATGCGTACAAACCATAATAGCTCAAGCCAGCTTTTTCGTTAAGTTTCGTTAACTTGATCTGGCTGCAGCCAAAGCGATTCAAATCGAATGCTCCGTAAGGAATCAGCTGTTTTTACGTCAAACAAATATATTTAAATTATTTATATATAACGAGTTCGGGGTTTTAAAATGGCAAATACTGCAGATTACAATTTCTATTGCTGCTTAATTGAAAATGTAAGGGCAAATAAATGTCTTTATGACAAGAGAGACGCTTTTTATTTTAATAAATTAAAAAAAGAAAAAGCGTGGGCAGAGATTGCCAAGCTGTGCCACAAGAACAGTAAGTAGTAATTTGTATTAGCTATGAAAATAATCAAGATATATATTTTTTTTTTTTAATCTTTTTAGCGGAAGAAGTAAAGCAAAAATGGAAACTGCTTCGGGAGAAGTTTGTAAAAGAATTGCGCAAACTTGACTCTCCATCTGGCAGTGGCTTGTGCGATGCAGAAAAATGGCAGTTTTTGGCGATCTATTGTTTTTAAAAGATTAAATAGCAGCACGCAGGTATTTTTGTTTTATGAGCTACCATTCAATGCACTGATGTTTACAAATAATTTGCAGAACTTTGTGCAACGAGAATGCCAGCGATACCGAAGACATTGTGGAAGAAACAAGCGTTTGTTCAACCCCTACACCAGCCAAAAAATCTAGGGTTGCACTTGAAAATCTGTGCAGCAAGTTCAATGAAGTTGTGGACAAGGTTGAACAAAGCATGTTTGTTTCTTTAGAGCCAACATGTGATGAACTTTTTCTAAAGACAATGTTGTCCTTAATAAAGGACTTACCACTGCCTATGAAAGATGCATTCTTCGCAAATATGATGACTGCAGCATTGCAATAAAGAGCGCGAGCTCGTGATAACTAAAATAAGTTCATTTTTTGTAATTTTGTTAATTCACTGTATTCCAATGATCTCTTTTGTGCCTGAAATTTTTTTGAATAAGTTCCTTTGTTTTTTATTGAATCCAGTATTTAGTTATTGAATTTCGTAGTTTTTTTGAATAAAGTCCTTTAGTTTTTTTTTATTGAATTAAGTATTTAGTTATTGAATTAATTAATTTTATTTTTTGAATAAGTTCCTTTGTGTTTTTTGTATTTTTATTGAATTTAGTGTTGCTTTCAAATATAATTATTTATATAAAAGCAAATGATGTATTTAATTTTCTTTTAAAAAATTGCAGAGTATGTTTCTAATTTGAGTGGAACTTCTGCCATCATAATGATGTGCAGAAGCAGATGGTAAAATTGATTCCATATTATTTGTGATTTCTCTTCGCCACAACCCATCCTGAAGATCTCCATCGCGGTTCTCCCAATCTATGTAATTGTTGGGGCAATAACTCCCTGCTTCTTTTTTGTTGAACATGATAAAATTATGTAATGCAACACAAGCTAGCACGACTCTTTCCGCATTTTCGGGAAGCATATGAAGAGTTGTTAGTAAAATTCGCCAACGGGAGACCAGAATGCCAAAAGTGTTTTCGATAGTTCTTCGTGCTCTCGAAAGACGTTTATTAAAATTTTCCTTGTCACTAGGTAAAATGATACCAGGGTAAGGCCGCATTAGATTTTTTCCCAAAGGAAAAGCGGCGTCTCCAACGAAATAATGTGGTATTTGTATATCCGTGTTTGGCAAATTTGCTGGGTGGGGTATTGGGAGATCATTGCTTAGAAGCTTTTTTCCAAAACGGCTTACTTGAAAAATTCCTGAAATTGGTAAAAACATTAAAATATCGCAATGACCATTTTTAAAATATTTCTTACCACCGTCGCTTTGGCTGCCATAAGCACCAAGGTCAACAAAGGTGAACCTGTAATTTGCATCGCAAACTGCTAACAAGACAATGCTAAAATATTTCTTGTTGCAGAAAAACTGACTTCCGCTATTAGGAGGACATCTAATAGCAATGTGTTTGCCATCAATTGCCCCTAAACAGTTGGGCATGTTCCACAAATTCCAAAAGTCAGCAGAAATCTGCCTGTAGTCATCTGCATTGGGCTCTGACACATATATGGGATACAAGACTTTCCAAATTATCTCGGCAGTCTCAAGTACAATGCTGCGAATGGTTTCTTTGCCCATTTTAAAAGACCATGCAATGGATTGTAGAGAAGTGCCTTGAGTTAAATACCTAAAAAAGCAGAGCTTTTATAATAATGTCAAAAATTTTATTTAAATAATATATACATACAGCAACAAAATAGCCAAACGACATTCGGGTTCTATTGGCTCTCTTATGGAATGCTTTACCAAATATGGTTTTGTTAAGTTAAACAACAAGTTATATATGTTTGGTGTCATCCTGGTGTAGATGAAAAACTGCTCATTAACCATTTCTTTTTTTATTAAAAAAGAAGCCGCAAAAAATCCTTTCGTTTTCTTATCTCTATTTACTGGTCGTACACTGCATGAGCGCTTTTTCTTTTCCTCCAAATCTTCTATTTCCTTTAAAACACATAATCCTTCAAGCAATAAACCAACCACTTTCAAATTTCTCAAACATATTAATTTATTTTCGCAATCCATTTTTATAGTAATAAATTCAACCAAACAAAATGAATTAATGTACAAATTGTTGAATTTTTTCAAAGCAAAAGTCAAAAGTAGACATGACATAAAAGCGAGCTCGCTCAAGTCATTTCGGTCAAATTAAGTATTTGACAGAACTTGAGCTAGCTTTTCGTTGATTATTGACACTAGCTGCAGCCAGCTCGAGCCTATTATGTTTGGGCCTTAAGACAAAGTTGAATATGATAAAATAAATGAGTCGAGTAGAGACCACGAAAGAAAGCAGACGTGTCTTTATTTTATACCGGGCAGTACGATCATCACATTGAATAATAAGGTAAGTCGTGCCGTGAACATCGGACAGAACGAACATCACCTCGACATTCCTTATCCTTTTGCTGGCGGAATCCTTATTCCTCTACAATCCTATTGATTTGAGGATAACATTGAGCGGCAGCGAGTTTTACTTCTGCCCAGTGTTATACTTTAAGCATTCGCTTCATACGCGAAACGCAGTTCCCATATTTTCTGAGTAGTCTTTGGGTTTAACGTTAAAGCGCAGCGAGTTTTACTTCTGTTTAGCGTTATACCCCAAAGCCACTCAACAGAATATACTTCTGCGTTTTCCCCAGCTCTCTCGCATGTTTGTACTCTCTGCCCATTCTCATAAAGTGATACTCACCTCCAACCAGTCCTACCACGACTTGAGTGAAAATCACTCTCACGACTGCTCTCTACTTCGATCCCTATCCTTCTTTGAGTCAACACAGAGGCGCAGCGAGTATTATTTCTGCTCTGTGTTACACTCACTCTCGCTCTCTACGAGACCCCACTGGCAAGAAAGACTCGCGACGAACTTAGTGGCACGACCGGTAAAAAGTCACGCGATTGTATATAAAATATACCGCACGATCAACGGCAAAATCGTGCGCTTTCAAGAAGGAGGGCGATGACGAAAAGTACACCCACGTCAAAGGGTTACTAGCAGATTCAACAAGACACGGCACCATCAACGAAAAGGAACACCCTCTTCAGGGACATCCATACTATAGGGACACTCACGTCAAAGAGACACCCTCACACCAGCCTACGTCTACCAAGGAACACCCACATCAGGGACATCCACACTTAAGGGACACTCACGCTAACGAGACACCCACGTCAAGGGATGCTCCAGCTACCGAGACACCCACACTAACGGACACCCACATCAAGGACTCCGTATTTTTCAACCTCTGAAAATAAATTCTTGTACAAAACCCTGGACAGCCGCTGAGCATACCCCGGCTGGAAAACAAAATAACAGTAGCGTCCAGAGGTTCGTTACAGTCTCCCATTTGGTGTTGTTAACTTTCTTAAATTCAAACATACTTAATAAATTCGTGTTTTTTTGACGTAGTATTACGTCTTACAGCGCGGTTTGTATGGGGTCGTTTTAACAAATTTTTTGAAGGTCATGCAACGTTTTTAGCTAATACTTTAGGGTATACCTACAGCCTTTAATACTTATCGTTCAAAGATAATATATATACTAAAATATCAGATATATCCTGCGCTGAATGAATATCTAATTTTGGATTTTGTTACTAATATATGAAAGTCAGAAAATAGTAAAATATAAGAAGAAAAATGCATATCAGAAAGTCGATCATCAGCTGCTTATAATGTACCTGCTGTGCTTGCTGCTTTCTTTGTTTTTGTTTCGTTGTTTATGCTTGTATTGTTTTTATTTTGCACGAACTGATTGGTTCGTATAGAGCTTCAGCTCTAAAATCATCCATTTTGGTCCATGGAACATTTGGACCAAAATGGATGATTCTATGGCCAATCGGATGCAGTTGGATTATCTGTGGTCACAGGTGGGTCATTGGTACTCTGATGGGTTCCATGGAACATATGGACCAAAATGGATAATTCTATGGCCAATCGGATGCAGTGGGATTATCTGTGGTCACAGGTGGGTCATTGGTACTCTGATGGGTTCCATGGAACATATGGACCTAAATGGATGATTCTATGGCCAATCGGATGCAGTGGGATTATCTGAGGTCACAGGTGGGTCATTGGTACTTTGATGGGTTCCATGGAACATTTGGACCAAAATGGATGATTCTGTGGCCAATCGGATGCAGTGGGATTATCTGAGGTCACTGGTGGGTCATTGGTACTTTGTTTGGTTCCATGGAACATTTGGACCAAAGTGGATTATTCTATGGCCAATCGGATGCAGTGGTATTATCTGAGGTCACAGGTGGGTCATTGGCACATTTATTGGTTCCATGGAATATTTGGACCAAAATGGATGGTTCTATGGCCAATCGGATGCAGTGGGATTATCTGAGGTCACAGGTAGGTCATTGGCACAATTATGGGTTCCATGGAACATTTGGACCAAAATGGATGATTCTATGGCCAATCGGACGCAGTGGGATTATCTGAGGTCACAGGTAGGTCATTGGCACATTTATTGGTTCCATGGAATATTTGGACCAAAATGGATGGTTCTATGGCCAATCGGATGCAGTGGGATTATCTGAGGTCACAGGTGAGTCATTGGCACATTTATGGGTTCGAAGGAACATTTGGACCAAAATGGATGATTCTATGGCCAATAGGATGCAGTCGGATTATCTGAGGTCACAAGTGGGTCATTGGCACATTTATGGGTTCCATGGAATATTTGGACCAAAATGGATGAATCTATGGCCAATCGGATGCAGTGGGATTATCTGAGGTCACAGGTGGGTCATTGGCGCATTTATGGGTTCTATGGAACATTTGCACCAAAATGAATGATTCTATGGCCAATCGGATGCAGTGGTATTATCTGAGGTCACAGGATGGTCATTGGCACATTTATGGGTTCCATGGAATATTTGAACCAAAATGGATGATTCTATGGCCAATCGGATGCATTGGCACATTTATGGGTTCCTAGAATATTTGGACCAGAATGGATGATTCTATGGCCAATCGGATGCAGTTGGATTATCTGACGTCACAGGTGGGTCATTGGCATATTTATGGGTTCCATGGAATATTTGGACCAAAATCGATGATTCTATGGCCAATCTGATGCAGTGGAATTATATGAGGTCACAGGTGGGTAATTGGCACATTTATGAGTTCCATGGAATATTTGGACCAAAATGGATGATTCTATGGCCAATCGGATGCAGTTGGATTATCTGACGTCACAGGTGGGTCATTGGCACATTTTTGGGTTCCATGGAACATTTGGACCAAAAAGGATGATTCTATGGCCAATTGGATGCAGTGGGATTATCTGAGGTCACAGGCGGGTCATTGGCACATTTGTGGGTTCCATGGAATATTTGGACCAAAATGGATGATTCTATGGCCAATCGGATGCAGTTGGATTATCTGACGTCACAGGTGGGTCATTGGCATATTTATTGGTTCCATGGAATATTTGGACCAAAATCGATGATTCTATGGCCAATCTGATGCAGTGGAATTATCTGAGGTCACAGGTGGGTCATTGGCACATTTATGGGTTCCTAGAATATTTGGACCAAAATGGATGATTCTATGGCCAATCGGATGCAGTTGGATTATCTGACGTCACAGGTGGGTCATTGGCACATTTATGGGTTCCATGGAACATTTGGACCAAAAAGGATGATTCTATGGCCAATTGGATGCAGTGGGATTATCTGAGGTCACAGGTGGGTCATTGGCACATTTGTGGGTTCCATGGAATATTTGGACCAAAATGGATGATTCTATGGCCAATCGGATGCAGTTGGATTATCTGATGTCACAGGTGGGTCATTGGCATATATATGGGTTCCATGGAACATTTGGACCAAAATGGATGATTCTATGGCCAATCGGATGCAGTGGGATTATCTTAGGTCACAGGTGGGTCATTGGCATATTTATGGGTTCCATGGAACATTTGGACCAAAATGGATGGTTCTATGGCCAATCGGATGCAGTGGGATTATCTTAGGTCACAGGTGGGTCATTGGCATATTTATGGGTTCCATGGAACATTTGGACCAAAATGGATGATTCTATGGCCAATCGGATGCAGTGGTATTATCTGAGGTCACAGGTGGGTCATTGGCACTTTTATGGGTTCCATGGAATATTTGGACCAAAATGGATGATTCTATGGCCAATTGGATGCAGTGGAATTATCTGACGTCACAGGTGGGTCATTGGCATATTTATGGGTTCCATGGAACATTTGGACCAAAATGGATGGTTCTATGGCCAATCGGATGCAGTGGGATTATCTTAGGTCACAGGTGGGTCATTGGCATATTTATGGGTTCCATGGAACATTTGGACCAAAATGGATGATTCTATGGCCAATCGGATGCAGTGGTATTATCTGAGGTCACAGGTGGGTCATTGGCACTTTTATGGGTTCCATGGAATATTTGGACCAAAATGGATGATTCTATGGCCAATCGGATGCAGTGGGATTATCTGTGGTCACAGGTGGGTCATTGGCACATTTATGGGTTCCTAGAATATTTGGACCAAAATGGATGATTCTATGGCCAATCGGATGCAGTTGGATTATCTGAGGTCACAGGTGGGTCATTGGCATATTTTTGGGTTCCATGGAACATTTGGACCAAAATGGATGATTCTATGGCCAATCGGATGCAGTGGTATTATCTGAGGTCACAGGTGGGTCATTGGCACTTTTATGGGTTCCTAGAATATTTGGACCAAAATGGATGATTATATGGCCTATCGGATGCAGTGGGATTATCTGTGGTCACAGGAGGGTCATTGGCACATTTATGTGTTCCTAGAATATTTGGACCAAAATGGATGATTCTATGGCCAATCGGATGCAGTGGGATTATCTGAGGTCACAGGCGGGTCATTGGTACTCTGATGGGTTCCATGGAACATTTGGACCAAAATGGATGATTCTATGGCCAATCGGATGCAGTGGTATTATCTGAGGTCACAGGTGGGTCATTGGCACATTTATGGGTTCGAAGGAACATTTGGACGAAAATGGATGATTCTATGGCCAATAGGATGCAGTCGGATTATCTGAGGTCACAGGTGGGTCATTGGCACATTTATGGGTTCCATGGAATATTTGGACCAAAATGGATGAATCTATGGCCAATCGGATGCAGTGGAATTATCTGAGGTCACAGGTGGGTCATTGGCATATTTATGGGTTCCATGGAATATTTGGACCAAAATGGATGATTCTATGGCCAATTGGATGCAGTTGGATTATCTGACGTCACAGGATGGTCATTGGCACATTTATGGGTTCCATGGAATATTTGAACCAAAATGGATGATTCTATGGCCAATCGGATGCAGTTGGATTATCTGACGTCACAGGTGGGTCATTGGCACATTTATGGGTTCCATGGAACATTTGGACCAAAAAGGTTGATTCTATGGCCAATTGGGTGCAGTGGGATTATCTGAGGTCACAGGCGGGTCATTGGCACATTTATGGGTTCCATGGAATATTTGGACCAGAATGGATGATTCTATGGCCAATCGGATGCAGTTGGATTATCTGACGTCACAGGTGGGTCATTGGCATATTTATGGGTTCCATGGAATATTTGGACCAAAATCGATGATTCTATGGCCAATCTGATGCAGTGGAATTATATGAGGTCACAGGTGGGTCATTGGCACATTTATGGGTTCCATGGAATATTTGGACCAAAATGGATGATTCTATGGCCAATCGGATGCAGTTGGATTATCTGACGTCACAGGTGGGTCATTGGCACATTAATGGGTTCCATGGAACATTTGGACCAAAAAGGATGATTCTATGGCCAATTGGATGCAGTGGGATTATCTGAGGTCACAGGTGGGTCATTGGCACATTTGTGGGTTCCATGGAATATTTGGACCAAAATGTATGATTCTATGGCCAATCGGATGCAGTTGGATTATCTGACGTCACAGGTGGGTCATTGGCATATTTATTGGTTCCATGGAATATTTGGACCAAAATCGATGATTCTATGGCCAATCTGATGCAGTGGAATTATCTGAGGTCACAGGTGGGTCATTGGCACATTTATGGGTTCCTAGAATATTTGGACCAAAATGGATGATTCTATGGCCAATCGGATGCAGTTGGATTATCTGACGTCACAGGTGGGTCATTGGCACATTTATGGGTTCCATGGAACATTTGGACCAAAAAGGATGATTCTATGGCCAATTGGATGCAGTGGGATTATCTGAGGTCACAGGTGGGTCATTGGCACATTTGTGGGTTCCATGGAATATTTGGACCAAAATGGATGATTCTATGGCCAATCGGATGCAGTTGGATTATCTGACGTCACAGGTGGGTCATTGGCATATTTATGGGTTCCATGGAACATTTGGACCAAAATGGATGGTTCTATGGCCAATCGGACGCAGTGGGATTATCTGAGGTCACAGGTAGGTCATTGGCACATTTATTGGTTCCATGGAATATTTCGACCAAAATGGATGGTTCTATGGCCAATCGGATGCAGTGGGATTATCTGAGGTCACAGGTGGGTCATTGGCACATTTATGGGTTTCTAGAATATTTGGACCAAAATGGATGATTCTATGGCCAATCGGATGCAGTGGGATTATCTGAGGTCACAGGTGGGTCATTGGCACAGTTATGGGTTCCATGGAATATTTGGACCAAAATGGATGATTCTATGGCCAATCGGATGCAGTGGGATTATCTGAGGTCACAGGTGGGTCATTGGCGCATTTATGGGTTCTATGGAACATTTGCACCAAAATGAATGATTCTATGGCCAATCGGATGCAGTGGTATTATCTGAGGTCACAGGTGGGTCATTGGCGCATTTATGGGTTCTATGGAACATTTGCACCAAAATGGATGAATCTATGGCCAATCGGATGCAGTGGGATTATCTGAGGTTACAGGTGGGTCATTGGGACATTTATGGGTTCCTAGAATATTTGGACCAAAATGGATGATTCTATGGAAAATCGGATGCAGTGGGATTACCTTAGGTCACAGGTGGGTCATTGGCATATTTATGGGTTCCATGGAACATTTGGACCAAAATGGATGATTCTATGGCCAATCGGACGCAGTGGGATTATCTGAGGTCACAGGTAGGTAATTGGCACATTTATTGGTTCCATGGAATATTTGGACCAAAATGGATGGTTCTATGGCCAATCGGATGCAGTGGGATTATCTGAGGTCACAGGTGGGTCATTGGCACATTTATGGGTTCCTAGAATATTTGGACCAAAATGGATGATTCTATGGCCAATCGGATGCAGTGGGATTATCTGAGGTCACAGGTGGGTCATTGGCACAGTTATGGGTTCCATGGAATATTTGGACCAAAATGGATGATTCTATGGCCAATCGGATGCAGTGGGATTATCTGAGGTCACAGGTGGGTCATTGGCGCATTTATGGGTTCTATGGAACATTTGCACCAAAATGAATGATTCTATGGCCAATCGGATGCAGTGGTATTATCTGAGGTCACAGGTAGTCATTGGCACATTTATGGGTTCGAAGGAACATTTGGACCAAAATGGATGATTCTATGGCCAATAGGATGCAGTCGGATTATCTGAGGTCACAGGTGGGTCATTGGCACATTTATGGGTTCCATGGAATATTTGGACCAAAATGGATGAATCTATGGCCAATCGGATGCAGTGGGATTATCTGAGGTCACAGGTGGGTCATTGGCATATTTATGGGTTCCATGGAATATTTGGACCAAAATCGATGATTCTATGGCCAATTGGATGCAGTTGGATTATCTGACGTCACAGGATGGTCATTGCCACATTTATGGGTTCCATGGAATATTTGAACCAAAATGGATGATTCTATGGCCAATCGGATGCAGTGGAATTATATGAGGTCACAGGTGGGTCATTGGCACATTTATGGGTTCCATGGAACATTTGGACCAAAAAGGTTGATTCTATGGCCAATTGGATGCAGTGGGATTATCTGAAGTCACAGGCGGGTCATTTGCACATTTATGGGTTCCATGGAATATTTGGACCAGAATGGATGATTCTATGGCCAATCGGATGCAGTTGGATTATCTGACGTCACAGGTGGGTCATTGGCATATTTATGGGTTCCATGGAATATTTGGACCAAAATCGATGATTCTATGGCCAATCTGATGCAGTGGAATTATATGAGGTCACAGGTGGGTCATTGGCACATTTATGGGTTCCATGGAATATTTGGACCAAAATGGATGATTCTATGGCCAATCGGATGCAGTTGGATTATCTGACGTCACAGGTGGGTCATTGGCACATTTATGGGTTCCATGGAACATTTGGACCAAAAAGGATGATTCTATGGCCAATTGGATGCAGTGGGATTATCTGAGGTCACAGGCGGGTCATTGGCACATTTGTGGGTTCCATGGAATATTTGGACCAAAATGGATGATTCTATGGCCAATCGGATGCAGTTGGATTATCTGACGTCACAGGTGGGTCATTGGCATATTTATTGGTTCCATGGAATATTTGGACCAAAATCGATGATTCTATGGCCAATCTGATGCAGTGGAATTATCTGAGGTCACAGGTGGGTCATTGGCACATTTATGGGTTCCTAGAATATTTGGACCAAAATGGATGATTCTATGGCCAATCGGATGCAGTTGGATTATCTGACGTCACAGGTGGGTCATTGGCACATTTATGGGTTCCATGGAACATTTGGACCAAAAAGAATGATTCTATGGCCAATTGGATGCAGTGGGATTATCTGAGGTCACAGGTGGGTCATTGACACATTTGTGGGTTCCATGGAATATTTAGACCAAAATGGATGATTCTATGGCCAATCGGATGCAGTTGGATTATCTGACGTCACAGGTGGGTCATTGGCATATTTATGGGTTCCATAGAACATTTGGACCAAAATGGATGGTTCTATGGCCAATCGGATGCAGTGGGATTATCTTAGGTCACAGGTGGGTCATTGGCATATTTATGGGTTCCATGGAACATTTGGACCAAAATGGATGATTCTATGGCCAATCGGATGCAGTGGTATTATCTGAGGTCACAGGTGGGTCATTGGCACTTTTATGGGTTCCTAGAATATTTGGACCAAAATGGATGATTCTATGGCCAATCGGATGCAGTGGGATTATCTGTGGTCACAGGTGGGTCATTTAAACATTTATGGGTTCCTAGAATATTTGGACCAAAATGGATGATTCTATGGCCAATCGGATGCAGTGGTATTATCTGAGGTCACAGGTGGGTCATTGGCACTTTTATGGGTTCCTAGAATATTTGGACCAAAATGGATGATTCTATGGCCAATCGGATGCAGTGGGATTATCTGTGGTCACAGGTGGGTCATTGGCACATTTATGGGTTCCTAGAATATTTGGACCAAAATGGATGATTCTATGGCCAATCGGATGCAGTGGGATTATCTGAGGTCACAGACGGGTCATTGGTACTCTGATGGGTTCCATGGAACATTTGGACCAAAATGGATGATTCTATGGCCAATCGGATTCAGTGGTATTATCTGAGGTCACAGGTGGGTCATTGGCACATTTATGGGTTCGAAGGAACATTTGGACCAAAATGGATGATTCTATGGCCAATAGGATGCAGTCGGATTATCTGAGGTCACAGGTGGATCATTGGCACATTTATGGGTTCCTAGAATATTTGGACCAAAATGGATGATTCTATGGCCAATCGGATGCAGTGGGATTATCTGAGGTCACAAGTGGGTCATTGGTACTCTGATGGGTTCCATGGAATATTTGGACCAAAATGGATGATTCTATGGCCAATTGGATGCAGTTGGATTATCTGACGTCACAGGATGGTCATTGGCACATTTATGGGTTCCATGGAATATTTGAACCAAAATGGATGATTCTATGGCCAATCGGATGCAGTTGGATTATCTGACGTCAAAGGTGGGTCATTGGCACATTTATGGGTTCCATGGAACATTTGGACCAAAAAGGTTGATTCTATGGCAAATTGGGTGCAGTGGGATTATCTGAGGTCACAGGCGGGTCATTGGCACATTTATGGGTTCCATGGAATATTTGGACCAGAATGGATGATTCTATGGCCAATCGGATGCAGTTGGATTATCTGACGTCACAGGTGGGTCATTGGCATATTTATGGGTTCCATGGAATATTTGGACCAAAATCGATGATTCTATGGCCAATCTGATGCAGTGGAATTATATGAGGTCACAGGTGGGTCATTGGCACATTTATGGGTTCCATGGAATATTTGGACCAAAATGGATGATTCTATGGCCAATCGGATGCAGTTGGATTATCTGACGTCACAGGTGGGTCATTGGCACATTTATGGGTTCCATGGAACATTTGGACCAAAAAGGATGATTCTATGGCCAATTGGATGCAGTGGGATTATCTGAAGTCACAGGCGGGTCATTGGCACATTTGTGGGTTCCATGGAATATTTGGACCAAAATGGATGATTCTATGGCCAATCGGATGCAGTTGGATTATCTGACGTCACAGGTGGGTCATTGGCATATTTATTGGTTCCATGGAATATTTGGACCAAAATCGATGATTCTATGGCCAATCTGATGCAGTGGAATTATCTGAGGTCACAGGTGGGTCATTGGCACATTTATGGTTTCCTAGAATATTTGGACCAAAATGGATGATTCTATGGCCAATCGGATGCAGTTGGATTATCTGACGTCACAGGTGGGTCATTGGCACATTTATGGGTTCCATGGAACATTTGGACCAAAAAGGATGATTCTATGGCCAATTGGATGCAGTGGGATTATCTGAGGTCACAGGTGGGTCATTGGCACATTTGTGGGTTCCATGGAATATTTGGACCAAAATGGATGATTCTATGGCCAATCGGATGCAGTTGGATTATCTGACGTCACAGGTGGGTCATTGGCATATTTATGGGTTCCATGGAACATTTGGACCAAAATGGATGGTTCTATGGCCAATCGGATGCAGTGGGATTATCTTAGGTCACAGGTGGGTCATTGGCATATTTATGGGTTCCATGGAACATTTGGACCAAAATGGATGATTCTATGGCCAATCGGATGCAGTGGTATTATCTGAGGTCACAGGTGGGTCATTGGCACTTTTATGGGTTCCTAGAATATTTGGACCAAAATGGATGATTCTATGGCCAATCGGATGCAGTGGGATTATCTGTGGTCACAGGTGGGTCATTGGCACATTTATGGGTTCCTAGAATATTTGGACCAAAATGGATGATTCTATGGCCAATCGGATGCAGTTGGATTATCTGAGGTCACAGGTGGGTCATTGGCATATTTTTGGGTTCCATGGAACATTTGGACCAAAATGGATGATTCTATGCCTAATCGGATGCAGTGGTATTATCTGAGGTCACAGGTGGGTCATTGGCACTTTTATGGGTTCCTAGAATATTTGGACCAAAATGGATGATTCTATGGCCAATCGGATGCAGTGGGATTATCTGTGGTCACAGGTGGGTCATTGGCACATTTATGGGTTCCTAGAATATTTGGACCAAAATGGATGATTCTATGGCCAATCGGATGCAGTGGGATTATCTGAGGTCACAGGCGGGTCATTGGTACCCTGATGGGTTCCATGGCACATTTGGACCAAAATGGATGATTCTATGGCCAATCGGATGCAGTGGGATTATCTGAGGTTACAGGCGGTTCATTGGTACCCTGATGGGTTCCATGGAACATTTGGACCAAAATGGATGATTCTATGGCCAATCGGATGCAGTGGTATTATCTGAGGTCACAGGTGGGTCATTGGCACATTTATGGATTCCTAGAATATTTGGACCAAAATGGATGATTCTATGGCCAATCGGATGCAGTGGGATTATTTGAGGTCACAGGCGGGTCATTGGTACTTTGATGGGTTCCATGGAACATTTGGACCAAAATGGATGATTCTATGGCCAATCGGATGCAGTGAGATTATCTGAGGTCACAGACGGGTCATTGGCACATTATGGGTTCCATGGAACATTTGGACCAAAATCGATGATTTTATGGCCAATCTGATGCAGTGGGATTATCTGAGGTCACAGGTGGGTCATTGGCACTTTTATGGGTTCCATGGAATATTTGGACCAAAATGGATGATTCTATGGCCAATCGGATGCAGTGGGATTATCTGAGGTCACAGGTGGGTCATTGGCACATTTATGGGTTCCTAGAATATTTGGACCAAAATGGATGATTCTATGGCCAATCGGATGCAGTGGGATTATCTGAGGTCACAGGCGGGTCATTGGTACTTTGATGGGTTCCATGGAACATTTGGACAAAAAGGATGATTCTATGGCCAATTGGATGCAGTGGGATTATCTGAGGTCACAGGCGGGTCATTGGCACATTTATGGGTTCCATGGAATATTTGGACAAAAATGGATGATTCTATGGCCAATCGGATGCAGTTGGATTATCTGACGTCACAGGTGGGTCATTGGCATATTTATGGGTTCCATGGAATATTTGGACCAAAATCGATGATTCTATGGCCAATCTGATGCAGTGGAATTATCTGAGGTCACAGGTGGGTCATTGGCACATTTATGGGTTCCATGGAATATTTGGACCAAAATGGATGATTCTATGGCCAATCGGATGCAGTTGGATTATCTGACGTCACAGGTGGGTCATTGGCACATTTATGGGTTCCATGGAACATTTGGACCAAAAAGGATGATTCTATGGCCAATTGGATGCAGTGGGATTATCTGAGGTCACAGGTGGGTCATTGCCACATTTGTGGGTTCCATGGAATATTTGGACCAAAATGGATGATTCTATGGCCAATCGGATGCAGTTGGATTATCTGACGTCACAGGTGGGTCATTGGCATATTTATTGGTTCCATGGAATATTTGGACCAAAATGGATGATTCTATGGCCAATCGGATGCAGTTGGATTATCTGACGTCACAGGTGGGTAATTGGCATATTTATTGGTTCCATGGAATATTTGGACCAAAATCGATGATTCTATGGCCAATCTGATGCAGTGGAATTATCTGAGGTCACAGGTGGGTCATTGGCACATTTATGGGTTCCATGGAATATTTGGACCAAAATGGATGATTCTATGGCCAATCGGATGCAGTGGGATTATCTGTGGTCACAGGTGGGTAATTGGCATATTTATTGGTTCCATGGAATATTTGGACCAAAATCGATGATTCTATGGCCAATCTGATGCAGTGGAATTATCTGAGGTCACAGGTGGGTCATTGGCACATTTATGGGTTCCATGGAATATTTGGACCAAAATGGATGATTCTATGGCCAATCGGATGCAGTTGGATTATCTGACGTCACAGGTGGGTCATTGGCATATTTATTGGTTCCATGGAATATTTGGACCAAAATCGATGATTCTATGGCCAATCTGATGCAGTGGAATTATCTGAGGTCACAGGTCGGTCATTGGCACTTTTATAGGTTCCATGGAATATTTGGACCAAAATGGATGATTCTATGGCCAATCGGATGCAGTTGGATTATCTGACGTCACAGGTGGGTCATTGGCACATATATGGGTTCCATGGAACATTTGGACCAAAAAGGATGATTCTATGCCCAATTGGATGCAGTGGGATAATCTGAGGTCACAGGTGGGTCATTGGCACATTTGTGGGTTCCATGGAACATTTGGACCAAAATTAATGATTCTATGGCCAATCGGATGCAGTTGGATTATCTGACGTCACAGGTGGGTCATTGCCATATTTATTGGTTCCATGGAATATTTGGACCAAAATCGATGATTCTATGGCCAATCTGATGCAGTGGTATTATCTGAGGTCACAGGTGGGTCATTGGCACATTTATGGGTTCCTAGAATATTTGGACCAAAATGGATGATTCTATGGCCAATCGGATGCAGTGGGATTATCTGTGGTCACAGGTGGGTCATTGGCACATTTATGGGTTCCTAAAATATTTGGACCAAAATGGATGATTCTATGGCCAATCGGATGCAGTGGGATGATCTGAGGTCACAGGCGGGTCATTGGTTCTCTGATGGGTTCCATGGAACATTTGGACCAAAATGGATGATTCTATGGCCAATCGGATGCAGTGAGATTATCTGAGGTCACAGGTGGGTCATTGGCACATTTATGGGTTCCTAGAATATTTGGACCAAAATAGATGATTCTATGGCCAATCGGATGCAGTGGGATTATCTGAGGTCACAGGTGGGTCATTGGCACATTTATGGGTTCCATGGAATATTTGGACCAGAATGGATGATTCTATGGCCAATCGGATGCAGTTGGATTATCTGACGTCACAGGTGGGTCATTGGCATATTTATGGGTTCCATGGAATATTTGGACCAAAATCGATGATTCTATAGCCAATCTGATGCAGTGGAATTATATGAGGTCACAGGTGGGTCATTGGCACATTTATGGGTTCCATGGAATATTTGGACCAAAATGGATGATTCTATGGCCAATCGGATGCAGTTGGATTATCTGACGTCACAGGTGGGTCATTGGCACATTTATGGGTTCCATGGAACATTTGGACCAAAAAGGATGATTCTATGGCCAATTGGATGCAGTGGGATTATCTGAGGTCACAGGCGGGTCATTGGCACATTTGTGGGTTCCATGGAATATTTGGACCAAAATGGATGATTCTATGGCCAATCGGATGCAGTTGGATTATCTGACGTCACAGGTGGGTCATTGGCATATTTATTGGTTCCATGGAATATTTGGACCAAAATCGATGATTCTATGGCCAATCTGATGCAGTGGAATTATCTGAGGTCACAGGTGGGTCATTGGCACATTTATGGGTTCCTAGAATATTTGGACCAAAATGGATGATTCTATGGCCAATCGGATGCAGTTGGATTATCTGACGTCACAGGTGGGTCATTGGCACATTTATGGGTTCCATGGAACATTTGGACCAAAAAGGATGATTCTATGGCCAATTGGATGCAGTGGGATTATCTGACGTCACAGGATGGTCATTGGCACATTTATGGGTTCCATGGAATATTTGAACCAAAATGGATGATTCTATGGCCAATCGGATGCAGTTGGATTATCTGACGTCACAGGTGGGTCATTGGCACATTTATGGGTTCCATGGAACATTTGGACCAAAATGGATGGTTCTATGGCCAATCGGATGCAGTGGGATTATCTTAGGTCACAGGTGGGTCATTGGCATATTTATGGGTTCCATGGAACATTTGGACCAAAATGGATGATTCTATGGCCAATCGGATGCAGTGGTATTATCTGAGGTCACAGGTGGGTCATTGGCACTTTTATGGGTTCCTAGAATATTTGGACCAAAATGGATGATTCTATGGCCAATCGGATGCAGTGGAATTATCTGTGGTCACAGGTGAGTCATTTGCACATTTATGGGTTCCTAGAATATTTGGACCAAAATGGATGATTCTATGGCCAATCGGATGCAGTTGGATTATCTGAGGTCACAGGTGGGTCATTGGCATATTTTTGGGTTCCATGGAATATTTGGACCAAAATGGATGATTCTATGGCCAATCGGATGCAGTGGGATTATCTGAGGTCACAGGTGGGTCATTGGCACTTTTATGGGTTCCATGGAATATTTGGACCAAAATGGATGATTCTATGGCCAATCGGATGCAGTGGGATTATCTGAGGTCACAGGTGGGTCATTGGCACATTTATGGGTTCCTAGAATATTTGGACCAAAATAGATGATTCTATGGCCAATCGGATGCAGTGGGATTATCTGAGGTCACAGGCGGGTCATTGGTACTTTGATGGGTTCCATGGAACATTTGGACCAAAAAGGATGATTCTATGGCCAATTGGATGCAGTGGGATAATCTGAGGTCACAGGTGGGTCATTGGCACATTTGTGGGTTCCATGGAATATTTGGACCAAAATTAATGATTCTATGGCCAATCGGATGCAGTTGGATTATCTGACGTCACAGGTGGATCATTGCCATATTTATTGGTTCCATGGAATATTTGGACCAAAATCGATGATTCTATGGCCAATCTGATGCAGTGGTATTATCTGAGGTCACAGGTGGGTCATTGGCACATTTATGGGTTCCTAGAATATTTGGACCAAAATGGATGATTCTATGGCCAATCGGATGCAGTGGGATTATCTGTGGTCACAGGTGGGTCATTGGCACATTTATGGGTTCCATGGAACATTTGGACCAAAATGGATGATTCTATGGCCAATCGGATGCAGTGGGATGATCTGAGGTCACAGGCGGGTCATTGGTTCTCTGATGGGTTCCATGGAACATTTGGACCAAAATGGATGATTCTATGGCCAATCGGATGCAGTGAGATTATCTGAGGTCACAGGTGGGTCATTGGCACATTTATGGGTTCCTAGAATATTTGGACCAAAATAGATGATTCTATGGCCAATCGGATGCAGTGGGATTATCTGAGGTCACAGGTGGGTCATTGGCACATTTATGGGTTCCTAGAATATTTGGACCAAAATGGATGATTCTATGGCCAATCGGATGCAGTGGGATTATCTGTGGTCACAGGTGGGTCATTGGCACATTTATGGGTTCCTAGAATATTTGGACCAAAATGGATGATTCTATGGCCAATCGGATGCAGTGGGATTATCTGAGGTCACAGGTGGGTCATTGGCACTTTTATGGGTTCCATGGAATATTTGGACCAAAATGGATGATTCTATGGCCAATCGGATGCAGTGGGATTATCTGAGGTCACAGGTGGGTCATTGGCACATTTATGGGTTCCTAGAATATTTGGACCAAAATAGATGATTCTATGGCCAATCGGATGCAGTGGGATTATCTGAGGTCACAGGCGGGTCATTGGTACTTTGATGGGTTCCATGGAACATTTGGACCAAAAAGGATGATTCTATGGCCAATTGGATGCAGTGGAATTATATGAGGTCACAGGTGGGTCATTGGCACATTTATGGGTTCCATGGAATATTTGGACCAAAATGGATGATTCTATGGCCAATTGGATGCAGTGGGATTATCTGAGGTCACAGGTGGGTCATTGGCACATTTATGGGTTCCATGGAACATTTGGACCAAAAAGGATGATTCTATGGCCAATCTGATGCAGTGGAATTATCTGAGGTCACAGGTGGGTCATTGGCATATTTATGGGTTCCATGGAATATTTGGACCAAAATCGATGATTCTATGGCCAATCGGATGCAGTTGGATTATCTGACGTCACAGGTGGGTCATTGGCACATTTATGGGTTCCATGGAACATTTGGACCAAAAAGGATGATTCTATGGCCAATTGGATGCAGTGGGATTATCTGAGGTCACAGGTGGGTCATTGGCACATTTGTGGGTTCCATGGAATATTTGGACCAAAATGGATGAATCTATGGCCAATCGGATGCAGTGGGATTATCTGAGGTCACAGGTGGGTCATTGGCATATTTATTGGTTCCATGGAATATTTGGACCAGAATGGATGATTCTATGGCCAATCGGATGCAGTTGGATTATCTGACGTCACAGGTGGGTCATTGGCACATTTATGGGTTCCATGGAATATTTGGACCAAAATGGATGATTCTATGGCCAATCGGATGCAGTTGGATTATCTGACGTCACAGGTGGGTCATTGGCACATTTATGGGTTCCATGGAACATTTGGACCAAAAAGGATGATTCTATGGCCAATTGGATGCAGTGGGATTATCTGAGGTCACAGGTGGGTCATTGGCACTTTTATGGGTTCCTAGAATATTTGGACCAAAATGGATGATTCTATGGCCAATCGGATGCAGTTGGATTATCTGACGTCACAGGTGGGTCATTGGCATATTTATGGGTTCCATGGAATATTTGGACCAAAATCGATGATTCTATGGCCAATCTGATGCAGTGGAATTATATGAGGTCACAGGTGGGTCATTGGCACATTTATGGGTTCCATGGAATATTTGGACCAAAATGAATGATTCTATGGCCAATCGGATGCAGTGGTATTATCTGAGGTCACAGGTGGGTCATTGGCACATTTATGGGTTCCATGGAATATTTGGACCAGAATGGATGATTCTATGGCCAATCGGATGCAGTTGGATTATCTGACGTCACAGGTGGGTCATTGGCATATTTATGGGTTCCATGGAATATTTGGACCAAAATCGATGATTCTATGGCCAATCTGATGCAGTGGAATTATATGAGGTCACAGGTGGGTCATTGGCACATTTGTGGGTTCCATGGAATATTTGGACCAAAATGGATGAATCTATGGCCAATCGGTGGGTCATTGGCATATTTATGGGTTCCATGGAATATTTGGACCAAAATGGATGATTCTATGGCCAATTGGATGCAGTTGGATTATCTGACGTCACAGGATGGTCATTGGCACATTTATGGGTTCCATGGAATATTTGAACCAAAATGGATGATTCTATGGCCAATCGGATGCAGTTGGATTATCTGACGTCACAGGTGGGTCATTGGCACATTTATGGGTTCCATGGAACATTTGGACCAAAATGGATGATTCTATGGCCAATTGGATGCAGTGGGATTATCTGAAGTCACAGGCGGGTCATTGGCACATTTATGGGTTCCATGGAATATTTGGACCAGAATGGATGATTCTATGGCCAATCGGATGCAGTTGGATTATCTGACGTCACAGGTGGGTCATTGGCATATTTATGGGTTCCATGGAATATTTGGACCAAAATCGATGACTCTATAGCCAATCTGATGCAGTGGAATTATATGAGGTCACAGGTGGGTCATTGGCACATTTATGGGTTCCATGGAATATTTGGACCAAAATGGATGATTCTATGGCCAATCGGATGCAGTTGGATTATCTGACGTCACAGGTGGGTCATTGGCACATTTATGGGTTCCATGGAACATTTGGACCAAAAAGGATGATTCTATGGCCAATTGGATGCAGTGGGATTATCTGAGGTCACAGGCGGGTCATTGGCACATTTGTGGGTTCCATGGAATATTTGGACCAAAATGGATGATTCTATGGCCAATCGGATGCAGTGGGATTATCTGAGGTCACAGGTGGGTCATTGGCATATTTATGGGTTCCATGGAATATTTGGACCAAAATGGATGATTCTATGGCCAATTGGATGCAGTTGGATTATCTGACGTCACAGGATGGTCATTGGCACATTTATGGGTTCCATGGAATATTTGAACCAAAATGGATGATTCTATGGCCAATCGGATGCAGTTGGATTATCTGACGTCACAGGTGGGTCATTGGCACATTTATGGGTTCCATGGAACATTTGGACCAAAATGGATGATTCTATGGCCAATTGGATGCAGTGGGATTATCTGAAGTCACAGGCGGGTCATTGGCACATTTATGGGTTCCATGGAATATTTGGACCAGAATGGATGATTCTATGGCCAATCGGATGCAGTTGGATTATCTGACGTCACAGGTGGGTCATTGGCATATTTATGGGTTCCATGGAATATTTGGACCAAAATCGATGATTCTATAGCCAATCTGATGCAGTGGAATTATATGAGGTCACAGGTGGGTCATTGGCACATTTATGGGTTCCATGGAACATTTGGACCAAAAAGGATGATTCTATGGCCAATTGGATGCAGTGGGATTATCTGAGGTCACAGGTGGGTCATTGGCACATTTGTGGGTTCCATGGAATATTTGGACCAAAATGGATGATTCTATGGCCAATCGGATGCAGTTGGATTATCTGAGGTCACAGGTGGGTCATTGGCACTTTTATGGGTTCCTAGAATATTTGGACCAAAATGGATGATTCTATGGCCAATCGGATGCAGTTGGATTATCTGACGTCACAGGTGGGTCATTGGCACATTTATGGGTTCCTAGAATATTTGGACCAAAATGGATGATTCTATGGCCAATTGGATGCAGTGGGATTATCTGAGGTCACAGGTGGGTCATTGGCACATTTGTGGGTTCCATGGAATATTTAGACCAAAATGGATGATTCTATGGCCAATCGGATGCAGTTGGATTATCTGACGTCACAGGTGGGTCATTGGCATATTTATGGGTTCCATGGAACATTTGGACCAAAATGGATGGTTCTATGGCCAATCGGATGCAGTGGGATTATCTTAGGTCACAGGTGGGTCATTGGCATATTTATGGGTTCCATGGAACATTTGGACCAAAATGGATGATCCTATGGCCAATCGGATGCAGTGGTATTATCTGAGGTCACAGGTGGGTCATTGGCACTTTTATGGGTTCCTAGAATATTTGGAGCAAAATGGATGATTCTATGGCCAATCGGATGCAGTGGGATTATCTGTGGTCACAGGTGAGTCATTTGCACATTCATGGGTTCCTAGAATATTTGGACCAAAATGGATGATTCTATGGCCAATCGGATGCAGTTGGATTATCTGAGGTCACAGGTGGGTCATTGGCATATTTTTGGGTTCCATGGAACATTTGGACCAAAATTGATGATTCTATGGCCAATCGGATGCAGTGGTATTATCTGAGGTCACAGGTGGGTCATTGGCACTTTTATGGGTTCCTAGAATATTTGGACCAAAATGGATGATTCTATGGCCAATCGGATGCAGTGGGATTATCTGTGGTCACAGGTGGGTCATTGGCACATTTATGGGTTCCTAGAATATTTGGACCAAAATGGATGATTCTATGGCCAATCGGATGCAGTGGGATTATCTGAGGTCACAGGCGGGTCATTGGTACTCTGATGGGTTCCATGGAACATTTGGACCAAAATGGATGATTCTATGGCCAATCGGATGCAGTGGTATTATCTGAGGTCACAGGTGGGTCATTGGCACATTTATGGGTTCGAAGGAACATTTGGACCAAAATGGATGATTCTATGGCCAATAGGATGCAGTCGGATTATCTGAGGTCACAGGTGGATCATTGGCACATTTATGGGTTCCATGGAATATTTGGACCAAAATGGATGAATCTATGGCCAATCGGATGCAGTGGGATTATCTGAGGTCACAGGTGGGTCATTGGCATATTTATGGGTTCCATGGAATATTTGGACCAAAATGGATGATTCTATGGCCAATTGGATGCAGTTGGATTATCTGACGTCACAGGATGGTCATTGGCACATTTATGGGTTCCATGGAATATTTGAACCAAAATGGATGATTCTATGGCCAATCGGATGCAGTTGGATTATCTGACGTCACAGGTGGGTCATTGGCACATTTATGGGTTCCATGGAACATTTGGACCAAAAAGGTTGATTCTATGGCAAATTGGGTGCAGTGGGATTATCTGAGGTCACAGGCGGGTCATTGGCACATTTATGGGTTCCATGGAATATTTGGACCAGAATGGATGATTCTATGGCCAATCGGATGCAGTTGGATTATCTGACGTCACAGGTGGGTCATTGGCATATTTATGGGTTCCATGGAATATTTGGACCAAAATCGATGATTCTATGGCCAATCTGATGCAGTGGAATTATATGAGGTCACAGGTGGGTCATTGGCACATTTATGGGTTCCATGGAATATTTGGACCAAAATGGATGATTCTATGGCCAATCGGATGCAGTTGGATTATCTGACGTCACAGGTGGGTCATTGGCACATTTATGGGTTCCATGGAACATTTGGACCAAAAAGGATGATTCTATGGCCAATTGGATGCAGTGGGATTATCTGAGGTCACAGGCGGGTCATTGGCACATTTGTGGGTTCCATGGAATATTTGGACCAAAATGGATGATTCTATGGCCAATCGGATGCAGTTGGATTATCTGACGTCACAGGTGGGTCATTGGCATATTTATTGGTTCCATGGAATATTTGGACCAAAATCGATGATTCTATGGCCAATCTGATGCAGTGGAATTATCTGAGGTCACAGGTGGGTCATTGGCACATTTATGGGTTCCTAGAATATTTGGACCAAAATGGATGATTCTATGGCCAATCGGATGCAGTTGGATTATCTGACGTCACAGGTGGGTCATTGGCACATTTATGGGTTCCATGGAACATTTGGAACAAAAAGGATGATTCTATGGCCAATCTGATGCAGTGGGATTATCTGAGGTCACAGGTGGGTCATTGGCACATTTGTGGGTTCCATGGAATATTTGGACCAAAATGGATGATTCTATGGCCAATCGGATGCAGTTGGATTATCTGACGTCACAGGTGGGTCATTGGCATTTTTATGGGTTCCATGGAACATTTGGACCAAAATGGATGGTTCTATGGCCAATCGGATGCAGTGGGATTATCTTAGGTCACAGGTGGGTCATTGGCATATTTATGGGTTCCATGGAACATTTGGACCAAAATGGATGATTCTATGGCCAATCGGATGCAGTTGGATTATCTGACGTCACAGGTGGGTCATTGGCACTTTTATGGGTTCCTAGAATATTTGGACCAAAATGGATGATTCTATGGCCAATCGGATGCAGTGGGATTATCTGTGGTCACAGGTGGGTCATTGGCACATTTATGGGTTCCTAGAATATTTGGACCAAAATGGATGATTCTATGGCCAATCGGATGCAGTTGGATTATCTGAGGTCACAGGTGGGTCATTGGCATATTTTTGGGTTCCATGGAACATTTGGACCAAAATGGATGATTCTTTGCCCAATCGGATGCAGTGGTATTATCTGAGGTCACAGGTGGGTCATTGGCACTTTTATGGGTTCCTAGAATATTTGGACCAAAATGGATGATTCTATGGCCAATCGGATGCAGTGGGATTATCTGTGGTCACAGGTGGGTCATTGGCACATATATGGGTTCCTAGAATATTTGGACCAAAATGGATGATTCTATGGCCAATCGGATGCAGTGGGATTATCTGAGGTCACAGGCGGGTCATTGGTACCCTGATGGGTTCCATGGAACATTTGGACCAAAATGGATGATTCTATGGCCAATCGGATGCAGTGGGATTATCTGAGGTTACAGGCGGTTCATTGGTACCCTGATGGGTTCCATGGAACATTTGGACCAAAATGGATGATTCTATGGCCAATCGGATGCAGTGGTATTATCTGAGGTCACAGGTGGGTCATTGGCATATTTATGGGTTCCATGGAATATTTGGACCAAAATGGATGATTCTATGGCCAATTGGATGCAGTGGGATTATCTGAGGTCACAGGTGGGTCATTGGCACATTTATGGGTTCCATGGAACATTTGGACCAAAAAGGATGATTCTATGGCCAATCTGATGCAGTGGAATTATCTGAGGTCACAGGTGGGTCATTGGCATATTTATGGGTTCCATGGAATATTTGGACCAAAATGGATGATTCTATGGCCAATTGGATGCAGTGGTATTATCTGAGGTCACAGGTGGGTCATTGGCATATTTATGGGTTCCATGGAATATTTGGACCAAAATGGATGATTCTATGGCCAATTGGATGCAGTGGGATTATCTGAGGTCACAGGTGGGTCATTGGCACATTTATGGGTTCCATGGAACATTTGGACCAAAAAGGATGATTCTATGGCCAATCTGATGCAGTTGGATTATCTGACGTCACAGGTGGGTCATTGGCACATTTATGGGTTCCATGGAATATTTGGACCAAAATGGATGATTCTATGGCCAATTGGATGCAGTGGGATTATCTGAGGTCACAGGTGGGTCATTGGCACATTTATGGGTTCCATGGAACATTTGGACCAAAAAGGATGATTCTATGGCCAATCTGATGCAGTGGAATTATCTGAGGTCACAGGTGGGTCATTGGCATATTTATGGGTTCCATGGAATATTTGGACCAAAATCGATGATTCTATGGCCAATCGGATGCAGTTGGATTATCTGACGTCACAGGTGGGTCATTGGCACATTTATGGGTTCCATGGAACATTTGGACCAAAAAGGATGATTCTATGGCCAATTGGATGCAGTGGGATTATCTGAGGTCACAGGTGGGTCATTGGCACATTTGTGGGTTCCATGGAATATTTGGACCAAAATGGATGAATCTATGGCCAATCGGATGCAGTGGGATTATCTGAGGTCACAGGTGGGTCATTGGCATATTTATTGGTTCCATGGAATATTTGGACCAGAATGGATGATTCTATGGCCAATCGGATGCAGTTGGATTATCTGACGTCACAGGTGGGTCATTGGCACATTTATGGGTTCCATGGAATATTTGGACCAAAATGGATGATTCTATGGCCAATCGGATGCAGTTGGATTATCTGACGTCACAGGTGGGTCATTGGCACATTTATGGGTTCCATGGAACATTTGGACCAAAAAGGATGATTCTATGGCCAATTGGATGCAGTGGGATTATCTGAGGTCACAGGTGGGTCATTGGCACTTTTATGGGTTCCTAGAATATTTGGACCAAAATGGATGATTCTATGGCCAATCGGATGCAGTTGGATTATCTGACGTCACAGGTGGGTCATTGGCATATTTATGGGTTCCATGGAATATTTGGACCAAAATCGATGATTCTATGGCCAATCTGATGCAGTGGAATTATATGAGGTCACAGGTGGGTCATTGGCACATTTATGGGTTCCATGGAATATTTGGACCAAAATGAATGATTCTATGGCCAATCGGATGCAGTGGTATTATCTGAGGTCACAGGTGGGTCATTGGCACATTTATGGGTTCCATGGAATATTTGGACCAGAATGGATGATTCTATGGCCAATCGGATGCAGTTGGATTATCTGACGTCACAGGTGGGTCATTGGCATATTTATGGGTTCCATGGAATATTTGGACCAAAATCGATGATTCTATGGCCAATCTGATGCAGTGGAATTATATGAGGTCACAGGTGGGTCATTGGCACATTTGTGGGTTCCATGGAATATTTGGACCAAAATGGATGAATCTATGGCCAATCGGTGGGTCATTGGCATATTTATGGGTTCCATGGAATATTTGGACCAAAATGGATGATTCTATGGCCAATTGGATGCAGTTGGATTATCTGACGTCACAGGATGGTCATTGGCACATTTATGGGTTCCATGGAATATTTGAACCAAAATGGATGATTCTATGGCCAATCGGATGCAGTTGGATTATCTGACGTCACAGGTGGGTCATTGGCACATTTATGGGTTCCATGGAACATTTGGACCAAAATGGATGATTCTATGGCCAATTGGATGCAGTGGGATTATCTGAAGTCACAGGCGGGTCATTGGCACATTTATGGGTTCCATGGAATATTTGGACCAGAATGGATGATTCTATGGCCAATCGGATGCAGTTGGATTATCTGACGTCACAGGTGGGTCATTGGCATATTTATGGGTTCCATGGAATATTTGGACCAAAATCGATGACTCTATAGCCAATCTGATGCAGTGGAATTATATGAGGTCACAGGTGGGTCATTGGCACATTTATGGGTTCCATGGAATATTTGGACCAAAATGGATGATTCTATGGCCAATCGGATGCAGTTGGATTATCTGACGTCACAGGTGGGTCATTGGCACATTTATGGGTTCCATGGAACATTTGGACCAAAAAGGATGATTCTATGGCCAATTGGATGCAGTGGGATTATCTGAGGTCACAGGCGGGTCATTGGCACATTTGTGGGTTCCATGGAATATTTGGACCAAAATGGATGATTCTATGGCCAATCGGATGCAGTGGGATTATCTGAGGTCACAGGTGGGTCATTGGCATATTTATGGGTTCCATGGAATATTTGGACCAAAATGGATGATTCTATGGCCAATTGGATGCAGTTGGATTATCTGACGTCACAGGATGGTCATTGGCACATTTATGGGTTCCATGGAATATTTGAACCAAAATGGATGATTCTATGGCCAATCGGATGCAGTTGGATTATCTGACGTCACAGGTGGGTCATTGGCACATTTATGGGTTCCATGGAACATTTGGACCAAAATGGATGATTCTATGGCCAATTGGATGCAGTGGGATTATCTGAAGTCACAGGCGGGTCATTGGCACATTTATGGGTTCCATGGAATATTTGGACCAGAATGGATGATTCTATGGCCAATCGGATGCAGTTGGATTATCTGACGTCACAGGTGGGTCATTGGCATATTTATGGGTTCCATGGAATATTTGGACCAAAATCGATGATTCTATAGCCAATCTGATGCAGTGGAATTATATGAGGTCACAGGTGGGTCATTGGCACATTTATGGGTTCCATGGAACATTTGGACCAAAAAGGATGATTCTATGGCCAATTGGATGCAGTGGGATTATCTGAGGTCACAGGTGGGTCATTGGCACATTTGTGGGTTCCATGGAATATTTGGACCAAAATGGATGATTCTATGGCCAATCGGATGCAGTTGGATTATCTGAGGTCACAGGTGGGTCATTGGCACTTTTATGGGTTCCTAGAATATTTGGACCAAAATGGATGATTCTATGGCCAATCGGATGCAGTTGGATTATCTGACGTCACAGGTGGGTCATTGGCACATTTATGGGTTCCTAGAATATTTGGACCAAAATGGATGATTCTATGGCCAATTGGATGCAGTGGGATTATCTGAGGTCACAGGTGGGTCATTGGCACATTTGTGGGTTCCATGGAATATTTAGACCAAAATGGATGATTCTATGGCCAATCGGATGCAGTTGGATTATCTGACGTCACAGGTGGGTCATTGGCATATTTATGGGTTCCATGGAACATTTGGACCAAAATGGATGGTTCTATGGCCAATCGGATGCAGTGGGATTATCTTAGGTCACAGGTGGGTCATTGGCATATTTATGGGTTCCATGGAACATTTGGACCAAAATGGATGATCCTATGGCCAATCGGATGCAGTGGTATTATCTGAGGTCACAGGTGGGTCATTGGCACTTTTATGGGTTCCTAGAATATTTGGAGCAAAATGGATGATTCTATGGCCAATCGGATGCAGTGGGATTATCTGTGGTCACAGGTGAGTCATTTGCACATTCATGGGTTCCTAGAATATTTGGACCAAAATGGATGATTCTATGGCCAATCGGATGCAGTTGGATTATCTGAGGTCACAGGTGGGTCATTGGCATATTTTTGGGTTCCATGGAACATTTGGACCAAAATTGATGATTCTATGGCCAATCGGATGCAGTGGTATTATCTGAGGTCACAGGTGGGTCATTGGCACTTTTATGGGTTCCTAGAATATTTGGACCAAAATGGATGATTCTATGGCCAATCGGATGCAGTGGGATTATCTGTGGTCACAGGTGGGTCATTGGCACATTTATGGGTTCCTAGAATATTTGGACCAAAATGGATGATTCTATGGCCAATCGGATGCAGTGGGATTATCTGAGGTCACAGGCGGGTCATTGGTACTCTGATGGGTTCCATGGAACATTTGGACCAAAATGGATGATTCTATGGCCAATCGGATGCAGTGGTATTATCTGAGGTCACAGGTGGGTCATTGGCACATTTATGGGTTCGAAGGAACATTTGGACCAAAATGGATGATTCTATGGCCAATAGGATGCAGTCGGATTATCTGAGGTCACAGGTGGATCATTGGCACATTTATGGGTTCCATGGAATATTTGGACCAAAATGGATGAATCTATGGCCAATCGGATGCAGTGGGATTATCTGAGGTCACAGGTGGGTCATTGGCATATTTATGGGTTCCATGGAATATTTGGACCAAAATGGATGATTCTATGGCCAATTGGATGCAGTTGGATTATCTGACGTCACAGGATGGTCATTGGCACATTTATGGGTTCCATGGAATATTTGAACCAAAATGGATGATTCTATGGCCAATCGGATGCAGTTGGATTATCTGACGTCACAGGTGGGTCATTGGCACATTTATGGGTTCCATGGAACATTTGGACCAAAAAGGTTGATTCTATGGCAAATTGGGTGCAGTGGGATTATCTGAGGTCACAGGCGGGTCATTGGCACATTTATGGGTTCCATGGAATATTTGGACCAGAATGGATGATTCTATGGCCAATCGGATGCAGTTGGATTATCTGACGTCACAGGTGGGTCATTGGCATATTTATGGGTTCCATGGAATATTTGGACCAAAATCGATGATTCTATGGCCAATCTGATGCAGTGGAATTATATGAGGTCACAGGTGGGTCATTGGCACATTTATGGGTTCCATGGAATATTTGGACCAAAATGGATGATTCTATGGCCAATCGGATGCAGTTGGATTATCTGACGTCACAGGTGGGTCATTGGCACATTTATGGGTTCCATGGAACATTTGGACCAAAAAGGATGATTCTATGGCCAATTGGATGCAGTGGGATTATCTGAGGTCACAGGCGGGTCATTGGCACATTTGTGGGTTCCATGGAATATTTGGACCAAAATGGATGATTCTATGGCCAATCGGATGCAGTTGGATTATCTGACGTCACAGGTGGGTCATTGGCATATTTATTGGTTCCATGGAATATTTGGACCAAAATCGATGATTCTATGGCCAATCTGATGCAGTGGAATTATCTGAGGTCACAGGTGGGTCATTGGCACATTTATGGGTTCCTAGAATATTTGGACCAAAATGGATGATTCTATGGCCAATCGGATGCAGTTGGATTATCTGACGTCACAGGTGGGTCATTGGCACATTTATGGGTTCCATGGAACATTTGGACCAAAAAGGATGATTCTATGGCCAATCTGATGCAGTGGGATTATCTGAGGTCACAGGCGGGTCATTGGCACATTTGTGGGTTCCATGGAATATTTGGACCAAAATGGATGATTCTATGGCCAATCGGATGCAGTTGGATTATCTGACGTCACAGGTGGGTCATTGGCATTTTTATGGGTTCCATGGAACATTTGGACCAAAATGGATGGTTCTATGGCCAATCGGATGCAGTGGGATTATCTTAGGTCACAGGTGGGTCATTGGCATATTTATGGGTTCCATGGAACATTTGGACCAAAATGGATGATTCTATGGCCAATCGGATGCAGTGGTATTATCTGAGGTCACAGGTGGGTCATTGGCACTTTTATGGGTTCCTAGAATATTTGGACCAAAATGGATGATTCTATGGCCAATCGGATGCAGTGGGATTATCTGTGGTCACAGGTGGGTCATTGGCACATTTATGGGTTCCTAGAATATTTGGACCAAAATGGATGATTCTATGGCCAATCGGATGCAGTTGGATTATCTGAGGTCACAGGTGGGTCATTGGCATATTTTTGGGTTCCATGGAACATTTGGACCAAAATGGATGATTCTTTGCCCAATCGGATGCAGTGGTATTATCTGAGGTCACAGGTGGGTCATTGGCACTTTTATGGGTTCCTAGAATATTTGGACCAAAATGGATGATTCTATGGCCAATCGGATGCAGTGGGATTATCTGTGGTCACAGGTGGGTCATTGGCACATATATGGGTTCCTAGAATATTTGGACCAAAATGGATGATTCTATGGCCAATCGGATGCAGTGGGATTATCTGAGGTCACAGGCGGGTCATTGGTACCCTGATGGGTTCCATGGAACATTTGGACCAAAATGGATGATTCTATGGCCAATCGGATGCAGTGGGATTATCTGAGGTTACAGGCGGTTCATTGGTACCCTGATGGGTTCCATGGAACATTTGGACCAAAATGGATGATTCTATGGCCAATCGGATGCAGTGGTATTATCTGAGGTCACAGGTGGGTCATTGGCATATTTATGGGTTCCATGGAATATTTGGACCAAAATGGATGATTCTATGGCCAATCGGATGCAGTGGGATTATTTGAGGTCACAGGCGGGTCATTGGTACTTTGATGGGTTCCATGGAACATTTGGACCAAAATGGATGATTCTATGGCCAATCGGATGCAGTGAGATTATCTGAGGTCACAGACGGGTCATTGGCACATTATGGGTTCCATGGAACATTTGGACCAAAATCGATGATTTTATGGCCAATCTGATGCAGTGGGATTATCTGAGGTCACAGGTGGGTCATTGGCACTTTTATGGGTTCCATGGAATATTTGGACCAAAATGGATGATTCTATGGCCAATCGGATGCAGTTGGATTATCTGACGTCACAGGCGGGTCATTGGCACATTTATGGGTTCCATGGAATATTTGGACAAAAATGGATGATTCTATGGCCAATCGGATGCAGTTGGATTATCTGACGTCACAGGTGGGTCATTGGCATATTTATGGGTTCCATGGAATATTTGGACCAAAATCGATGATTCTATGGCCAATCTGATGCAGTGGAATTATCTGAGGTCACAGGTGGGTCATTGGCACATTTATGGGTTCCATGGAATATTTGGACCAAAATGGATGATTCTATGGCCAATCGGATGCAGTGGGATTATCTGTGGTCACAGGTGGGTCATTGGCATATTTATGGGTTCCATGGAATATTTGGACCAAAATCGATGATTCTATGGCCAATCTGATGCAGTGGAATTATCTGAGGTCACAGGTCGGTCATTGGCACTTTTATAGGTTCCATGGAATATTTGGACCAAAATGGATGATTCTATGGCCAATCGGATGCAGTGGGATGATCTGAGGTCACAGGCGGGTCATTGGTTCTCTGATGGGTTCCATGGAACATTTGGACCAAAAAGGATGATTCTATGGCCAATCGGATGCAGTGAGATTATCTGAGGTCACAGACGGGTCATTGGCACATTTATGGGTTCCATGGAACATTTGGACCAAAATCGATGCTTCTATGGCCAATCTGATGCAGTTGGATTATCTGAGGTCACAGGTGGGTCATTGGCACTTTTATGGGTTCCATGGAATATTTGGACCAAAATGGATGATTCTATGGCCAATCGGATGCAGTGGGATTATCTGAGGTCACAGGTGGGTCATTGGCACATTTATGGGTTCCTAGAATATTTGGACCAAAATAGATGATTCTATGGCCAATCGGATGCAGTGGGATTATCTGAGGTCACAGGCGGGTCATTGGTACTTTGATGGGTTCCATGGAACATTTGGACCAAAAAGGATGATTCTATGGCCAATTGGATGCAGTGGGATTATCTGAGGTCACAGGCGGGTCATTGGCACATTTATGGGTTCCATGGAATATTTGGACCAAAATGGATGATTCTATGGCCAATCGGATGCAGTTGGATTATCTGGCGTCACAGGTGTGTCATTGGCATATTTATGGGTTCCATGGAATATTTGGACCAAAATGGATGATTCTATGGCCAATCTGATGCAGTGGAATTATCTGAGGTCACAGGCGGGTCATTGGCACATTTATGGGTTCCATGGAATATTTGGACCAAAATGGATGATTCTATGGCCAATCGGATGCAGTTGGATTATCTGACGTCACAGGTGGGTCATTGGCACATTTATGGGTTCCATGGAACATTTGGACCAAAATCGATGATTCTATGGCCAATTGGATGCAGTGGGATTATCTGAGGTCACAGGCGGGTCATTGGCATATTTATGGGTTCCATGGAACATTTGGACCAAAATGGATGATTCTATGGCCAATCGTATGCAGTGGTATTATCTGAGGTCACAGGTGGGTCATTGGCACATTTATGGGTTCCTAGAATATTTGGACCAAAATGGATGATTCTATGGCCAATCGGATGCAGTTGGATTATCTGAGGTCACAGTTGGGTCATTGGCATATTTTTGGGTTCCATGGAACATTTGGACCAAAATGGATGATTCTATGGGCAATCGGATGCAGTGGTATTATCTGAGGTCACAGGTGGGTTATTGGCACATTTATGGGTTCCTAGAACATTTGGACCAAAATGGATGATTCTATGGCCAATCGGATGCAGTGGGATTATCTGTGGTCACAGGTGGGTCATTGGCACATTTATGGGTTCCTAGAATATTTGGACCAAAATGGATGATTCTATGGCCAATCGGATGCAGTGGGATTATCTGAGGTCACAGGCGGGTCATTGGTACTCTGATGGGTTCCATGGAACATTTGGACCAAAATGGATGATTCTATGGCCAATCGGATGCAGTGGTATTATCTGAGGTCACAGGTGGGTCATTGGCACATTTATGGATTCCTAGAATATTTGGACCAAAATGGATGATTCTATGGCCAATCGGATGCAGTGGGATTATTTGAGGTCACAGGCGGGTCATTGGTACTTTGATGGGTTCCATGGAACATTTGGACCAAAATGGATGATTCTATGGCCAATCGGATGCAGTGAGATTATCTGAGGTCACAGACGGGTCATTGGCACATTTATGGGTTCCATGGAATATTTGGACCAAAATGGATGATTCTATGGCCAATCGGATGCAGTGGGATTATCTGAGGTCACAGGCGGGTCATTGGTACTCTAATGGGTTCCATGAAACATTTGGACCAAAATGGATGATTCTATGGCCAATCGGATGCAGTGGTATTATCTGAGGTCACAGGTGGGTCATTGGCACATTTATGGATACCTAGAATATTTGGACCAAAATGGATGATTCTATGGCCAATCGGATGCAGTGGGATTATTTGAGGTCACAGCTGGGTCATGGGCACATTTATGGATTCCTAGAATATTTGGACCAAAATGGATGATTCTATGGCCAATCGGATGCAGTGGGATTATCTGAGGTCACAGGCGGGTCATTGGTACTCTGATGGGTTCCATGGAACATTTGGACCAAAATGGATGATTCTATGGCCAATCGGATGCAGTGGTATTATCTGAGGTCACAGCTGGGTCATTGGCACATTTATGGATTCCTAGAATATTTGGACCAAAATGGATGATTCTATGGCCAATCGGATGCAGTGGGATTATTTGAGGTCACAGGCGGGTCATTGGTACTTTGATGGGTTCCATGGAACATTTGGACCAAAATGGATGATTCTATGGCCAATCGGATGCAGTTGGATTATCTGACGTCACAGGTGGGTCATTGGCACATTTTTGGGTTCCATGGAACATTTGGACCAAAAAGGCTGATTCTATGGCCAATTGGATGCAGTGGGATTATCTGAGGTCACAGGCGGGTCATTGGCACATTTATGGGTTCCATGGAATATTTGGACCAAAATGGATGATTCTATGGCCAATCGGATGCAGTTGGATTATCTGACGTCACAGGTGGGTCATTGGCATATTTATGGGTTCCATGGAACATTTGGACCAAAATGGATGATTCTATGGCCAATCGGATGCAGTGGGATTATCTGAGGTCACAGCTGGGTCATTGGCACATTTATGGATTCCTAGAATATTTGGACCAAAATGGATGATTCTATGGCCAATCGGATGCAGTGGGATTATCTGAGGTCACAGGCGGGTCATTGGTACTCTGATGGGTTCCATGGAACATTTGGACCAAAATGGATGATTCTATGGCCAATCGGATGCAGTTGGATTATCTGACGTCACAGGTGGGTCATTGGCACATTTATGGGTTCCATGGAATATTTGGACCAAAATGGATGGTTCTATGGCCAATCGGATGCAGTGGGATTATCTGAGGTCACAGGCGGGTCATTGGCACATTTATGGGTTCCATGGAATATTTGGACCAAAATGGATGATTCTATGACCAATCGGATGCAGTTGGATTATCTGACGTCACAGGTGGGTCATTGGCACATTTATGGGTTCCATGGAATATTTGGACCAAAATGGATGGTTCTATGGCCAATCGGATGCAGTGGGATTATCTGAGGTCACAGGTGGGTCATTGGCACATTTATGGATTCCTAGAATATTTGGACCAAAATGGATGATTCTATGGCCAATCGGATGCAGTGGGATTATCTGAGGTCACAAGCGGGTCATTGGTACTCTGATGGGTTCCATGGAACATTTGGACCAAAATGGATGATTCTATGGCCAATCGGATGCAGTTGGATTATCTGACGTCACAGGTGGGTCATTGGCACATTTTTGGGTTCCATGGAACATTTGGACCAAAAAGGATGATTCTATGGCCAATCGGATGCAGTGGTATTATCTGAGGTCACAGGTGGGTCATTGGCACATTTATGGGTTCCTAGAATATTTGGACCAAAATGGATGATTCTATGGCCAATCGGATGCAGTTGGATTATCTGACGTCACAGGTGGGTCATTGCCACATTTGTGGGTTCCATGGAACATTTGGACCAAAAAGGATGATTCTATGGCCAATTGGATGCAGTGGGATGATCTGAGGTCACAGGCGGGTCATTGGCACATTTATGGGTTCCATGGAATATTTGGACCAAAATGGATGATTCTATGGCCAATCGGATGCAGTTGGATTATCTGACGTCACAGGTGGGTCATTGGCATATTTATGGGTTCCATGGAACATTTGGACCAAAATGGATGATTCTATGGCCAATCGGATGCAGTGGGATTATCTGAGGTCACAGCTGGGTCATTGGCACATTTATGATCTCCTAGAATATTTGGACCAAAATGGATGATTCTATGGCCAATCGGATGCAGTGGTATTATCTGAGGTCACAGGCGGGTCATTGGTACTCTGATGGGTTCCATGGAACATTTGGACCAAAATGGATGATTCTATGGCCAATCGGATGCAGTGGTATTATCTGAGGTCACAGCTGGGTCATTGGCACATTTATGGATTCCTAGAATATTTGGAGCAAAATGGATGATTCTATGGCCAATCGGATGCAGTGGGATTATTTGAGGTCACAGGCGGGTCATTGGTACTTTGATGGGTTCCATGGAACATTTGGACCAAAATGGATGATTCTATGGCCAATCGGATGCAGTGGGATTATTTGAGGTCACAGGCGGGTCATTGGTACTTTGATGGGTTCCATGGAACATTTGGACCAAAATGGATGATTCTATGGCCAATTGGATGCACAGGGATTATCTGAGGTCACAGGCGGGTCATTGGCACATTTATGGGTTCCATGGAATATTTGGACCAAAATGGATGATTCTATGGCCAATCGGATGCAGTTGGATTATCTGAGGTCTCAGTTGGGTCATTGGCATATTTTTGGGTTCCATGGAACATTTGGACCAAAATGGATAATTCTATGGCCAATCGGATGCAGTGGTATTATCTGAGGTCACAGGTGGGTCATTGGCACATTTATGGGTTCCTAGAATATTTGGACCAAAATGGATGATTCTATGGCCAATCGGATGCAGTGGGATTATTTGAGGTCACTGGCGGATCATTGGTACTTTGATGGGTTCCATCGAACATTTGGACCAAAATGGATGATTCTATGGCCAATTGGATGCAGTGGGATTATCTGAGGTCACAGGCGGGTCATTGGCACATTTATGGGTTCCATGGAATATTTGGACCAAAATGGATGATTCTATGGCCAATCGGATGCAGTTGGATTATCTGACGTCACAGGTGGGTCATTGGCATATTTATGGGTTCCATGGAACATTTGGACCAAAATGGATGGTTCTATGGCCAATCGGATGCAGTGGGATTATCTGAGGTCACAGTTGGGTCATTGGTACTCTGATGGGTTCCATGGAACATTTGGACCAAAATGGATGATTCTATGGCCAATCGGATGCAGTGGTATTATCTGAGGTCACAGGTGGGTCATTGGCACATTTATGGGTTCCTAGAATATTTGGACCAAAATGGATGGTTCTATGGCCAATCGGATGCAGTTGGATTATCTGAGGTCTCAGGTGGGTTATTGGCATATTTTTGGGTTCCATGGAACATTTGGACCAAAATGGATGATTCTATGGCCAATCGGATGCAGTGGTATTATCTGAGGTCACAGGTGGGTCATTGGCACATTTATGGGTTCCTAGAATATTTGGACCAAAATGGATGATTCTATGGCCAATCGGATGCAGTTGTATTATCTGAGGTCAGAGGTGGGTCATTGGCATATTTTTGGGTTCCATGGAACATTTGGACCAAAATGGATGATTCTATGGCCAATCGGATGCAGTGGGATTATCTGAGGTCACAGGTGGGTCATTGGCACATTTATGGGTTCCTAGAATATTTGGACCAAAATGGATGATTCTATGGCCAATCGGATGCAGTGGGATTATCTGTGGTTACAGGTGGGTCATTGGCACATTTATGGGTTCCTAGAATATTTGGACCAAAATGGATGATTCTATGGCCAATCGGATGCAGTGGGATTATCTGAGGTCACAGGCGGGTCATTGGTACTCTGATGGGTTCCATGGAACATTTGGACCAAAATGGATGATTCTATGGCCAATCGGATGCAGTGGTATTATCTGAGGTCACAGGTGGGTCATTGGCACATTTATGGATTCCTAGAATATTTGGACCAAAATGGATGATTCTATGGCCAATCGGATGCAGTGGGATTATTTGAGGTCACAGGCGGGTCATTGGTACTTTGATGGGTTCCATGGAACATTTGGACCAAAATCGATGATTCTATGGCCAATCTGATGCAGTGGGATTATCTGAGGTCACAGGCGGGTCATTGGTACTTTGATGGGTTCCATGGAATATTTGGACCAAAATGGATGATTCTATGGCCAATCGGATGCAGTGGGATTATCTGAGGTCACAGACGGGTCATTGGCACATTTATGGGTTCCATGGAACATTTGGACCAAAATCGATGATTCTATGGCCAATCGGATGCAGTGGTATTATCTGAGGTCACAGCTGGGTCATTGGCACATTTATGGGTTCCTAGAATATTTGGACCAAAATGGATGATTCTATGGCCAATCGGATGCAGTGAGATTATCTGAGGTCACAGACGGGTCATTGGCACATTTATGGGTTCCATGGAACATTTGGACCAAAATCGATGATTCTATGGCCAATCTGATGCAGTGGGATTATATGAGGTCACAGGTGGATCATTGGCACTTTTATGGGTTCCATGGAATATTTGGACCAAAATGGATGATTCTATGGCCAATCGGATGCAGTGGGATTATCTGAGGTCACAGGTGGGTCATTGGCACATTTATGGGTTCCTAGAATATTTGGACCAAAATGGATGATTCTATGGCCAATCGGATGCAGTGGGATTATCTGAGGTCACAGGCGGGTCATTGGTACTTTGATGGGTTCCATGGAACATTTGGACCAAAAAGGATGATTCTATGGCCAATTGGATGCAGTGGGATTATCTGAGGTCACAGGCGGGTCATTGGCACATTTATGGGTTCCATGGAATATTTGGACCAAAATGGATGATTCTATGGCCAATCGGATGCAGTTGGATTATCTGACGTCACAGGTGGGTCATTGGCATATTTATGGGTTCCATGGAATATTTGGACCAAAATCGATGATTCTATGGCCAATCTGATGCAGTGGAATTATCTGAGGTCACAGGTGGGTCATTGCCACATTTATGGGTTCCATGGAACATTTGGACCAAAATGGATGATTCTATGGCCAATTGGATGCAGTGGGATTATCTGAGGTCACAGGCGGGTCATTGGCACATTTGTGGGTTCCATGGAATATTTGGACCAAAATGGATGATTCTATGGCCAATCGGATGCAGTTGGATTATCTGACGTCACAGGTGGGTCATTGGCATATTTATTGGTTCCATGGAATATTTGGACCAAAATCGATGATTCTATGGCCAATCTGATGCAGTGGAATTAGCTGAGGTCACAGGTGGGTCATTGGAACATTTATGGGTTCCATGGAATATTTGGACCAAAATGGATGATTCTATGGCCAATCGGATGCAGTTGGATTATCTGACGTCACAGGTGGGTCATTGGCACATTTTTGGGTTCCATGGAACATTTGGACCAAAAAGGATGATTCTATGGCCAATTGGATGCAGTGGAATTATCTGAGGTCACAGGCGGGTCATTGGCACATTTATGGGTTCCATGGAATATTTGGACCAAAATGGATGATTCTATGGCCAATCGGATGCAGTTGGATTATCTGACGTCACAGGTGGGTCATTGGCATATTTATGGGTTCCATGGAACATTTGGACCAAAATGGATGATTCTATGGCCAATCGGATGCAGTGGGATTATCTGAGGTCACAGCTGGGTCATTGGCACATTTATGGATTCCTAGAATATTTGGACCAAAATGGATGATTCTATGGCCAATCGGATGCAGTGGGATTATCTGAGGTCACAGGCGGGTCATTGGTACTCTGATGGGTTCCATGGAACATTTGGACCAAAATGGATGATTCTATGGCCAATCGGATGCAGTGGTATTATCTGAGGTCACAGCTGGGTCATTGGCACATTTATGGATTCCTAGAATATTTGGACCAAAATGGATGATTCTATGGCCAATCGGATGCAGTGGGATTATCTGAGGTCACAGGCGGGTCATTGGTACTTTGATGGGTTCCATGGAACATTTGGACCAAAATGGATGATTCTATGGCCAATCGGATGCAGTGGGATTATTTGAGGTCACAGGTGGGTCATTGGTACTTTGATGGGTTCCATGGAACATTTGGACCAAAATGGATGATTCTATGGCCAATTGGATGCAGTGGGATTATCTGAGGTCACAGGCGGGTCATTGGCACATTTATGGGTTCCATGGAATATTTGGACCAAAATGGATGATTCTATGGCCAATCGGATGCAGTTGGATTATCTGAGGTCTCAGGTGGGTCATTGGCATATTTTTGGGTTCCATGGAACATTTGGACCAAAATGGATGATTCTATGGGCAATCGGATGCAGTGGTATTATCTGAGGTCACAGGTGGGTCATTGGCACATTTATGGGTTCCTAGAATATTTGGACCAAAATGGATGATTCTATGGCCAATCGGATGCAGTGGGATTATTTGAGGTCACAGGCGGGTCATTGGTACTTTGATGGGTTCCATGGAACATTTGGACCAAAATGGATGATTCTATGGCCAATTGGATGCAGTGGGATTATCTGAGGTCACAGGCGGGTCATTGGCATATTTTTGGGTTCCATGGAACATTTGGACCAAAATGGATGATTCTATGGCCAATCGGATGCAGTTGTATTATCTGAGGTCACAGGTGGGTCATTGGCACATTTATGGGTTCCTAGAATATTTGGACCAAAATGGATGATTCTATGGCCAATCGGATGCAGAGGGATTATTTGAGGTCACAGGCGGGTCATTGGTACTTTGATGGGTTCCATGGAACATTTGGACCAAAATGGATGATTCTATGGCCAATTGGATGCAGTGGGATTATCTGAGGTCACAGGCGGGTCATTGGCATATTTTTGGGTTCCATGGAACATTTGGACCAAAATGGATGATTCTATGGCCAATTGGATGCAGTGGGATTATCTGAGGTCACAGGTGGGTCATTGGCACATTTATGGGTTCCATGGAATATTTGGACCAAAATGGATGATTCTATGGCCAATCGGATGCAGTTGGATTATCTGAGGTCTCAGGTGGGTCATTGGCATATTTTTGGGTTCCATGGAACATTTGGACCAAAATGGATGATTCTATGGCCAATCGGATGCAGTGGTATTATCTTAGGTCACAGGTGGGTCATTGGCACATTTATGGGTTCCTAGAATATTTGGACCAAAATGGATGATTCTATGGCCAATCGGATGCAGTGGGATTATTTGAGGTCACAGGCGGGTCATTGGTACTTTGATGGGTTCCATGGAACATTTGGACCAAAATGGATGATTCTATGGCCAATTGGATGCAGTGGGATTATCTGAGGTCACAGGCGGGTCATTGGCACATTTATGGGTTCCATGGAATATTTGGACCAAAATGGATGATTCTGTGGCCAATCGGATGCAGTTGGATTATCTGACGTCACAGGTGGGTCATTGGCATATTTATGGGTTCCATGGAACATTTGGACCAAAATGGATGATTCTATGGCCAATCGGATGCAGTGGTATTATCTGAGGTCACAGGTGGGTCATTGGCACTTTTATGGGTTCCTAGAATATTTGGACCAAAATGGATGATTCTATGGCCAATCGGATGCAGTTGGATTATCTGAGGTCTCAGGTGGGTCATTGGCATATTTTTGGGTTCCATGGAACATTTGGACCAAAATGGATGATTCTATGGCCAATCGGATGCAGTGGTATTATCTGAGGTCACAGGTGGGTCATTGGCACATTTATGGGTTCCTAGAATATTTGGACCAAAATGGATGATTCTATGGCCAATCGGATGCAGTTGTATTATCTGAGGTCACAGGTGGGTCATTGGCATATTTTTGGGTTCCATGGAACATTTGGACCAAAATGGATGATTCTATGGCCAATTGGATGCAGTGGGATTATCTGAGGTCACAGGTGGGTCATTGGCACATTTATGGGTTCCTAGAATATTTGGACCAAAATGGATGATTCTATGGCCAATCGGATGCAGTGGGATTATCTGTGGTTACAGGTGGGTCATTGGCACATTTATGGGTTCCTAGAATATTTGGACCAAAATGGATGATTCTATGGCCAATCGGATGCAGTGGGATTATCTGAGGTCACAGGCGGGTCATTGGTACTCTGATGGGTTCCATGGAACATTTGGACCAAAATGGATGATTCTATGGCCAATCGGATGCAGTGGTATTATCTGAGGTCACAGGTGGGTCATTGGCACATTTATGGATTCCTAGAATATTTGGACCAAAATGGATGATTCTATGGCCAATCGGATGCAGTGGGATTATTTGAGGTCACAGGCGGGTCATTGGTACTTTGATGGGTTCCATGGAACATTTGGACCAAAATCGATGATTCTATGGCCAATCTGATGCAGTGGGATTATCTGAGGTCACAGGCGGGTCATTGGTACTTTGATGGGTTCCATGGAATATTTGGACCAAAATGGATGATTCTATGGCCAATCGGATGCAGTGGGATTATCTGAGGTCACAGACGGGTCATTGGCACATTTATGGGTTCCATGGAACATTTGGACCAAAATCGATGATTCTATGGCCAATCGGATGCAGTGGTATTATCTGAGGTCACAGCTGGGTCATTGGCACATTTATGGGTTCCTAGAATATTTGGACCAAAATGGATGATTCTATGGCCAATCGGATGCAGTGAGATTATCTGAGGTCACAGACGGGTCATTGGCACATTTATGGGTTCCATGGAACATTTGGACCAAAATCGATGATTCTATGGCCAATCTGATGCAGTGGGATTATATGAGGTCACAGGTGGGTCATTGGCACTTATATGGGTTCCATGGAATATTTGGACCAAAATGGATGATTCTATGGCCAATCGGATGCAGTGGGATTATCTGAGGTCACAGGTGGGTCATTGGCACATTTATGGGTTCCTAGAATATTTGGACCAAAATGGATGATTCTATGGCCAATCGGATGCAGTGGGATTATCTGAGGTCACAGGCGGGTCATTGGTACTTTGATGGGTTCCATGGAACATTTGGACCAAAAAGGATGATTCTATGGCCAATTGGATGCAGTGGGATTATCTGAGGTCACAGGCGGGTCATTGGCACATTTATGGGTTCCATGGAATATTTGGACCAAAATGGATGATTCTATGGCCAATCGGATGCAGTTGGATTATCTGACGTCACAGGTGGGTCATTGGCATATTTATGGGTTCCATGGAATATTTGGACCAAAATCGATGATTCTATGGCCAATCTGATGCAGTGGAATTATCTGAGGTCACAGGTGGGTCATTGCCACATTTATGGGTTCCATTGAATATTTGGACCAAAATGGATGATTCTATGGCCAATCGGATGCAGTTGGATTATCTGACGTCACAGGTGGGTCATTGGCACATTTATGGGTTCCATGGAACATTTGGACCAAAAAGGGTGATTCTATGGCCAATTGGATGCAGTGGGATTATCTGAGGTCACAGGCGGGTCATTGGCACATTTATGGGTTCCATGGAACATTTGGACCAAAAAGGATGATTCTATGGCCAATTGGATGCAGTGGGATTATCTGAGGTCACAGGCGGGTCATTGGCACATTTGTGGGTTCCATGGAATATTTGGACCAAAATGGATGATTCTATGGCCAATCGGATGCAGTTGGATTATCTGACGTCACAGGTGGGTCATTGGCATATTTATTGGTTCCATGGAATATTTGGACCAAAATCGATGATTCTATGGCCAATCTGATGCAGTGGAATTAGCTGAGGTCACAGGTGGGTCATTGGAACATTTATGGGTTCCATGGAATATTTGGACCAAAATGGATGATTCTATGGCCAATCGGATGCAGTTGGATTATCTGACGTCACAGGTGGGTCATTGGCACATTTTTGGGTTCCATGGAACATTTGGACCAAAAAGGATGATTCTATGGCCAATTGGATGCAGTGGAATTATCTGAGGTCACAGGCGGGTCATTGGCACATTTATGGGTTCCATGGAATATTTGGACCAAAATGGATGATTCTATGGCCAATCGGATGCAGTTGGATTATCTGACGTCACAGGTGGGTCATTGGCATATTTATGGGTTCCATGGAACATTTGGACCAAAATGGATGATTCTATGGCCAATCGGATGCAGTGGGATTATCTGAGGTCACAGCTGGGTCATTGGCACATTTATGGATTCCTAGAATATTTGGACCAAAATGGATGATTCTATGGCCAATCGGATGCAGTGGGATTATCTGAGGTCACAGGCGGGTCATTGGTACTCTGATGGGTTCCATGGAACATTTGGACCAAAATGGATGATTCTATGGCCAATCGGATGCAGTGGTATTATCTGAGGTCACAGCTGGGTCATTGGCACATTTATGGATTCCTAGAATATTTGGACCAAAATGGATGATTCTATGGCCAATCGGATGCAGTGGGATTATTTGAGGTCACAGGCGGGTCATTGGTACTTTGATGGGTTCCATGGAACATTTGGACCAAAATGGATGATTCTATGGCCAATCGGATGCAGTGGGATTATTTGAGGTCACAGGCGGGTCATTGGTACTTTGATGGGTTCCATGGAACATTTGGACCAAAATGGATGATTCTATGGCCAATTGGATGCAGTGGGATTATCTGAGGTCACAGGCGGGTCATTGGCACATTTATGGGTTCCATGGAATATTTGGACCAAAATGGATGATTCTATGGCCAATCGGATGCAGTTGGATTATCTGAGGTCTCAGGTGGGTCATTGGCATATTTTTGGGTTCCATGGAACATTTGGACCAAAATGGATGATTCTATGGCCAATCGGATGCAGTGGTATTATCTGAGGTCACAGGTGGGTCATTGGCACATTTATGGGTTCCTAGAATATTTGGACCAAAATGGATGATTCTATGGCCAATCGGATGCAGTGGGATTATTTGAGGTCACAGGCGGGTCATTGGTACTTTGATGGGTTCCATGGAACATTTGGACCAAAATGGATGATTCTATGGCCAATTGGATGCAGTGGGATTATCTGAGGTCACAGGCGGGTCATTGGCATATTTTTGGGTTCCATGGAACATTTGGACCAAAATGGATGATTCTATGGCCAATCGGATGCAGTTGTATTATCTGAGGTCACAGGTGGGTCATTGGCACATTTATGGGTTCCTAGAATATTTGGACCAAAATGGATGATTCTATGGCCAATCGGATGCAGAGGGATTATTTGAGGTCACAGGCGGGTCATTGGTACTTTGATGGGTTCCATGGAACATTTGGACCAAAATGGATGATTCTATGGCCAATTGGATGCAGTGGGATTATCTGAGGTCACAGGCGGGTCATTGGCATATTTTTGGGTTCCATGGAACATTTGGACCAAAATGGATGATTCTATGGCCAATTGGATGCAGTGGGATTATCTGAGGTCACAGGTGGGTCATTGGCACATTTATGGGTTCCATGGAATATTTGGACCAAAATGGATGATTCTATGGCCAATCGGATGCAGTTGGATTATCTGAGGTCTCAGGTGGGTCATTGGCATATTTTTGGGTTCCATGGAACATTTGGACCAAAATGGATGATTCTATGGCCAATCGGATGCAGTGGTATTATCTTAGGTCACAGGTGGGTCATTGGCACATTTATGGGTTCCTAGAATATTTGGACCAAAATGGATGATTCTATGGCCAATCGGATGCAGTGGGATTATTTGAGGTCACAGGCGGGTCATTGGTACTTTGATGGGTTCCATGGAACATTTGGACCAAAATGGATGATTCTATGGCCAATTGGATGCAGTGGGATTATCTGAGGTCACAGGCGGGTCATTGGCACATTTATGGGTTCCATGGAATATTTGGACCAAAATGGATGATTCTGTGGCCAATCGGATGCAGTTGGATTATCTGACGTCACAGGTGGGTCATTGGCATATTTATGGGTTCCATGGAACATTTGGACCAAAATGGATGATTCTATGGCCAATCGGATGCAGTGGTATTATCTGAGGTCACAGGTGGGTCATTGGCACTTTTATGGGTTCCTAGAATATTTGGACCAAAATGGATGATTCTATGGCCAATCGGATGCAGTTGGATTATCTGAGGTCTCAGGTGGGTCATTGGCATATTTTTGGGTTCCATGGAACATTTGGACCAAAATGGATGATTCTATGGCCAATCGGATGCAGTGGTATTATCTGAGGTCACAGGTGGGTCATTGGCACATTTATGGGTTCCTAGAATATTTGGACCAAAATGGATGATTCTATGGCCAATCGGATGCAGTTGGATTATCTGAGGTCACAGGTGGGTCATTGGCATATTTTTGGGTTCCATGGAACATTTGGACCAAAATGGATGATTCTATGGCCAATCGGATGCAGTGGTATTATCTGAGGTCACAGGTGGGTCATTGGCACATTTATGGGTTCTTAGAATATTTGGACCAAAATGGATGATTCTATGGCCAATCGGATGCAGTGGGATTATCTGTGGTCACAGGTGGGTCATTGGTACTTTGATGGGTTCCTAGAATATTTGGACCAAAATGGATGATTGTATGGCCAATCGGATGCAGTGGGATTATCTGAGGTCACAGGCGGGTCATTGGTACTCTGATGGGTTCCATGGAACATTTGGACCAAAATGGATGATTCTATGGCCAATCGGATGCAGTGGTATTATCTGAGGTCACAGGTGGGTCATTGGCACATTTATGGATTCCTAGAATATTTGGACCAAAATGGATGATTCTATGGCCAATCGGATGCAGTGGGATTATTTGAGGTCACAGGCGGGTCATTGGTACTTTGATGGGTTCCATGGAACATTTGGACCAAAATGGATGATTCTATGGCCAATCGGATGCAGTGAGATTATCTGAGGTCACAGACGGGTCATTGGCACATTTATGGGTTCCATGGAACATTTGGACCAAAATGGATGATTCTATGGCCAATCGGATGCAGTGGTATTATCTGAGGTCACAGGTGGGTCATTGGCACATTTATGGGTTCCTAGAATATTTGGACCAAAATGGATGATTCTGTGGCCAATCGGATGCAGTTGGATTATCTGAGGTCACAGGTGGGTCATTGGCATATTTTTGGGTTCCATGGAACATTTGGACCAAAATGGATGATTCTATGGCCAATCGGATGCAGTGGTATTATCTGAGGTCACAGGTGGGTCATTGGCACATTTATGGGTTCCTAGAATATTTGGACCAAAATGGATGATTCTATGGCCAATCGGATGCAGTGGGATTATCTGTGGTCACAGGTGGGTCATTGGCACATTTATGGTTTCCTAGAATATTTGGACCAAAATGGATGATTCTATGGCCAATCGGATGCAGTGGGATTATCTGAGGTCACAGGTGGGTCATTGGTACTCTGATGGGTTCCATGGAACATTTGGACCAAAATGGATGATTCTATGGCCAATCGGATGCAGTGGTATTATCTGAGGTCACAGGTGGGTTATTGGCACATTTATGGATTCCTAGAATATTTGGACCAAAATGGATGATTCTATGGCCAATCGGATGCAGTGGGATTATTTGAGGTCACAGGTGGGTCATTGGCACATTTATGGGTTCCTAGAATATTTGGACCAAAATGGATGATTCTATGGCCAATCGGATGCAGTGGGATTATCTGAGGTCACAGGCGGGTCATTGGTACATTGATGGGTTCCATGGAACATTTGGACCAAAAAGGATGATTCTATGGCCAATTGGATGCAGTGGGATTATCTGAGGTCACAGGCGGGTCATTGGTACTTTGATGGGTTCCATGGAATATTTGGACCAAAATGGATGATTCTATGGCCAATCGGATGCAGTTGGATTATCTGACGTCACAGGTGGGTCATTGGCATATTTATGGGTTCCATGGAATATTTGGACCAAAATCGATGATTCTATGGCCAATCTGATGCAGTGGAATTATCTGAGGTCACAGGTGGGTCATTGGCACATTTATGGGTTCCATGGAATATTTGGACCAAAATGGATGATTCTATGGCCAATCGGATGCAGTTGGATTATCTGACGTCACAGGTGGGTCATTGGCACATTTATGGGTTCCATGGAACATTTGGACCAAAAACGATGATTCTATGGCCAATTGGATGCAGTGGGATTATCTGAGGTCACAGGCGGGTCATTGGCACATTTGTGGGTTCCATGGAATATTTGGACCAAAATGGATGATTCTATGGCCAATCGGATGCAGTGGGATTATCTGAGGTCACAGGTGGGTCATTGGCACATTTATGGGTTCCTATAATATTTGGACCAAAATGGATGATTCTATGGCCAATCGGATGCAGTGGGATTATCTGAGGTCACAGGCGGGTCATTGGTACTTTGATGGGTTCCATGGAACATTTGGACCAAAAAGGATGATTCTATGGCCAATTGGATGCAGTGGGATTATCTGAGGTCACAGTCGGGTCATTGGCACATTTATGGGTTCCATGGAACATTTGGACCAAAATGGATGATTCTATGGCCAATCGGATGCAGTTGGATTATCTGACGTCACAGGTGGGTTATTGGAATATTTATGGGTTCCATGGAATATTTGGACCAAAATCGATTATTCTATGGCCAATCTGATGCAGTGGAATTATCTGAGGTCACAGGTGGGTCATTGGCACATTTATGGGTTCCATGGAATATTTGGACCAAAATGGATGATTCTATGGCCAATCGGATGCAGTTGGATTATCTGACGTCACAGGTGGGTCATTGGCACATTTATGGGTTCCATGGAACATTTGGACCAAAAAGGATGATTCTATGGCCAATTGGATGCAGTGGGATTATCTGAGGTCACAGGCGGGTCATTGGCACATTTATGGGTTCCTAGAATATTTGGACCAAAATGGATGATTCTATGGCCAATCGGATGCAGTGGGATTATCTGAGGTCACAGGCGGGTCATTGGCACATTTGTGGGTTCCATGGAATATTTGGACCAAAATGGATGATTCTATGGCCAATCGGATGCAGTGGGATTATCTGAGGTCACAGGTGGGTCATTGGCACATTTATGGGTTCCTAGAATATTTGGACCAAAATGGATGATTCTATGGCCAATCGGATGCAGTGGGATTATCTGAGGTCACAGGCGGGTCATTGGTACTCTGATGGGTTCCATGGAACATTTGGACCAAAATGGATGATTCTATGGCCAATCGGATGCAGTGAGATTATCTGAGGTCACAGACGGGTCATTGGCACATTTATGGATTCCATGGAACATTTGGACCAAAATCGATGATTCTATGGCCAATCTGATGCAGTGGGATTATATGAGGTCACAGGTGGGTCATTGGGACTTTTATGGGTTCCATGGAATATTTGGACCAAAATGGATGATTCTATGGCCAATCGGATGCAGTGGGATTATCTGAGGTCACAGGTGGGTCATTGGCACATTTATGGGTTCCTAGAATATTTGGACCAAAATGGATGATTCTATGGCCAATCGGATGCAGTGGGATTATCTGAGGTCACAGGCGGGTCATTGGTACTTTGATGGGTTCCATGGAATATTTGGACCAAAAAGGATGATTCTATGGCCAATTGGATGCAGTGGGATTATCTGAGGTCACAGGCGGGTCATTGGCACATTTATGGGTTCCATGGAATATTTGGACCAAAATGGATGATTCTATGGCCAATCGGATGCAGTTGGATTATCTGACGTCACAGGTGGGTCATTGGCACATTTATGGGTTCCATGGAATATTTGGACCAAAATGGATGATTCTATGGCCAATCGGATGCAGTTGGATTATCTGACGTCACAGGTGGGTCATTGGCACATTTATGGGTTCCATGGAACATTTGGACCAAAAAGGATGATTCTATGGCCAATTGGATGCAGTGGGATTATCTGAGGTCACAGGCGGGTCATTGGCACATTTATGGGTTCCTAGAATATTTGGACCAAAATGGATGATTCTATGGCCAATCGGATGCAGTGGGATTATCTGAGGTCACAGGCGGGTCATTGGCACATTTGTGGGTTCCATGGAATATTTGGACCAAAATGGATGATTCTATGGCCAATCGGATGCAGTGGGATTATCTGAGGTCACAGGTGGGTCATTGGCACATTTATGGGTTCCTAGAATATTTGGACCAAAATGGATGATTCTATGGCCAATCGGATGCAGTGGGATTATCTGACGTCACAGGCGGGTCATTGGCACATATGTGGGTTCCATGGAATATTTGGACCAAAATGGATGATTCTATGGCCAATCGGATGCAGTTGGATTATCTGACGTCACAGGTGGGTCATTGGCATATTTATTGGTTCCATGGAATATTTGGACCAAAATCGATGATTCTATGGCCAATCTGATGCAGTGGAATTATCTGAGGTCACAGGTGGGTCATTGGAACATTTATGGGTTCCATGGAATATTTGGACCAAAATGGATGATTCTATGGCCAATCGGATGCAGTTGGATTATCTGACGTCACAGGTGGGTCATTGGCACATTTTTGGGTTCCATGGAACATTTGGACCAAAAAGGATGATTCTATGGCCAATTGGATGCAGTGGGATTATCTGAGGTCACAGGCGGGTCATTGGCACATTTATGGGTTCCATGGAATATTTGGACCAAAATGGATGATTCTATGGCCAATCGGATGCAGTGGGATTATCTTAGGTCACAGGTGGGTCATTGGTACTTTGATGGGTTCCATGGAACATTTGGACCAAAATGGATGATTCTATGGCCAATCGGATGCAGTGGTATTATCTTAGGTCACAGGTGGGTCATTGGTACTTTGATGGGTTCCATGGAATATTTGGACCAAAATGGATGATTCTATGGCCAATCGGATGCAGTGGGATTATCTGAGGTCACAGGCGGGTCATTGGTACTTTGATGGGTTCCATGGAATATTTGGACCAAAAAGGATGATTCTATGGCCAATTGGATGCAGTGGGATTATCTGAGGTCACAGGCGGGTCATTGGCACATTTATGGGTTCCATGGAATATTTGGACCAAAATGGATGATTCTATGGCCAATCGGATGCAGTGGGATTATCTGACGTCACAGGCGGGTCATTGGCACATATGTGGGTTCCATGGAATATTTGGACCAAAATGGATGATTCTATGGCCAATCGGATGCAGTTGGATTATCTGACGTCACAGGTGGGTCATTGGCATATTTATTGGTTCCATGGAATATTTGGACCAAAATCGATGATTCTATGGCCAATCTGATGCAGTGGAATTATCTGAGGTCACAGGTGGGTCATTGGAACATTTATGGGTTCCATGGAATATTTGGACCAAAATGGATGATTCTATGGCCAATCGGATGCAGTTGGATTATCTGACGTCACAGGTGGGTCATTGGCACATTTTTGGGTTCCATGGAACATTTGGACCAAAAAGGATGATTCTATGGCCAATTGGATGCAGTGGGATTATCTGAGGTCACAGGCGGGTCATTGGCACATTTATGGGTTCCATGGAATATTTGGACCAAAATGGATGATTCTATGGCCAATCGGATGCAGTGGGATTATCTTAGGTCACAGGTGGGTCATTGGTACATTTATGGGTTCCATGGAACATTTGGACCAAAAAGGATGATTCTATGGCCAATTGGATGCAGTGGGATTATCTGAGGTCACAGGCGGGTCATTGGCACATTTATGGGTTCCTAGAATATTTGGACCAAAATGGATGATTCTATGGCCAATCGGATGCAGTGGGATTATCTTAGGTCACAGGCGGGTCATTGGCATATTTATGGGTTCCATGGAACATTTGGACCAAAATGGATGGTTCTATGGCCAATCGGATGCAGTGGGATTATCTTAGGTCACAGGTGGGTCATTGGTACTTTGATGGGTTCCATGGAACATTTGGACCAAAATGGATGATTCTATGGCCAATCGGATGCAGTGGTATTATCTGAGGTCACAGGTGGGTCATTGGCACATATATGGGTTCCTAGAATATTTGGACCAAAATGGATGATTCTATGGCCAATCGGATGCAGTTGGATTATCTGAGGTCTCAGGTGGGTCATTGGCATATTTTTGGGTTCCATGGAACATTTAGACCAAAATGGATGATTCTATGGCCAATCGGATGCAGTGCTATTATCTGAGGTCACAGGTGGGTCATTGGCACTTTTATGGGTTCCTAGAATATTTGGACCAAAATGGATGATTCTATGGCCAATCGGATGCAGTGGGATTATCTGTGGTCACAGGTGGGTCATTGGCACATTTATGGGTTCCTAGAATATTTGGACCAAAATGGATGATTCTATGGCCAATCGGATGCAGTGGGATTATCTGAGGTCACAGGCGGGTCTTTGGTACTCTAATGGGTTCCATGGAACATTTGGATCAAAATGGATGATTCTATGGCCAAACGGATGCAGTGGTATTATCTGAGGTCACAGGTGGGTCATTGGCACATTTATGGATTCCTAGAATATTTGGAACAAAATGGATGATTCTATGGCCAATTGGATGCAGTGGGATTATTTGAGGTCACAGGCGGGTCATTGGTACTTTGATGGGTTTCATGGAGCATTTGGACCAAAATGGATGATTCTATGGCCAATCGGATGCAGTGGGATTATTTGATGTCACAGGCGGGTCATTGGTACTTTGATGGGTTCCATGGAACATTTGGACCAAAATCGATGATTCTATGGCCAATCGGATGCAGTGGGATTATTTGAGGTCACAGGCGGGTCATTGGTACTTTGATGGGTTCCATGGAATATTTGGACCAAAATGTATGACTCTATGGCCAATCGGATGCAGTGGGATTATCTGAGGTCACAGGTGGGTCATTAGCACATTTATGGGTTCCTAGAATATTTGGACCAAAATGGATGATTCTATGGCCAATCGGATGCAGTGGGATTATCTGAGGTCACAGGCGGGTCATTAGTACTTTGATGGGTTCCATGGAACATTTGGACCAAAAAGGATTATTCTATGGCCAATTGGATGCAGTGGGATTATCTGAGGTCACAGGCGGGTCATTGGCACATTTATGGGTTCCATGGAATATTTGGACCAAAATGGATGATTCTATGGCCAATCGGATGCAGTGGGATTATCTGAGGTCACAGGCGGGTCATTGGTACTTTGATGGGTTCCATGGAATATTTGGACCAAAAAGGATGATTCTATGGCCAATCGGATGCAGTTGGATTATCTGAGGTCACAGGTGGGTCATTGGCATATTTTTGGGTTCCATGGAACATTTGGACCAAAATGGATGATTCTATGGCCAATCGGATGCAGTGGTATTATCTGAGGTGTACAGCTGGGTCATTGGCACATTTATGGGTTCCTAGAATATTTGGACCAAAATGGATGATTCTATGGCCAATCGGATGCAGTGGGATTATCTGTGGTCACAGGTGGGTCATTGGCACATTTATGGGTTCCTAGAATATTTGGACCAAAATGGATGATTCTATGGCCAATCGGATGCAGTGGGATTATCTGAGGTCACAGGCGGGTCATTGGTACTCTGATGGGTTCCATGGAACATTTGGACCAAAATCGATGATTCTATGGCCAATCGGATGCAGTGGTATTATCTGAGGTCACAGCTGGGTCATTGGCACATATATGGATTCCTAGAATATTTGGACCAAAATGGATGATTCTATGGCCAATCGGATGCAGTGGGATTATCTGAGGTCACAGGCGGGTCATTGGTACTTTGATGGGTTCCATGGAACATTTGGACCAAAATGGATGATTCTATGGCCAATCGGATGCAGTGGGATTATTTGATGTCACAGGCGGGTCATTGGTACTTTGATGGGTTCCATGGAACATTTGGACCAAAATCGATGATTCTATGGCCAATCTGATGCAGTGGGATTATCTGAGGTCACAGGTGGGTCATTGGCACTTTTATGGGTTCCATGGAATATTTGGACCAAAATGTATGATTCTATGGCCAATCGGATGCAGTGGGATTATCTGAGGTCACAGGTGGGTCATTGGCACATTTATGGGTTCCTAGAATATTTGGACCAAAATGGATGATTCTATGGCCAATCGGATGCAGTGGGATTATCTGAGGTCACAGGCGGGTCATTGGTACTTTGATGGGTTCCATGGAACATTTGGACCAAAAAGGATGATTCTATGGCCAATTGGATGCAGTGGGATTATCTGAGGTCACAGGCGGGTCATTGGCACATTTATGGGTTCCATGGAATATTTGGACCAAAATGGATGATTCTATGGCCAATCGGATGCAGTGGGATTATCTGAGGTCACAGGTGGGTCATTGGCACATTTATGGGTTCCTAGAATATTTGGACCAAAATGGATGATTCTATGGCCAATCGGATGCAGTGGGATTATCTGAGGTCACAGGCGGTTCATTGGTACTTTGATGGGTTCCATGGAACATTTGGACCAAAAAGGATGATTCTATGGCCAATTGGATGCAGTGGGATTATCTGACGTCACAGGTGGGTCATTGGCATATTTATGGGTTCCATGGAACATTTGGACCAAAATGGATGATTCTATGGCCAATCGGATGCAGTGGGATTATCTGAGGTCACAGGTGGGTCATTGGCACTTTCACGTGAATACGAACTTCACGTGTAGTTCATGAATAAAATACACGTGTAGTTGAGGTTCATGTTTTCGTGAAACTGGAAGTTCTAGTCGTATTGGTAGCATTGTAAGCATTGGTTCGCATTGGGTTTATGTATGCACTACTGTTCTAGTTTACTAAGTGCTCTATTTTGAAACCAGAGGTCATTAACCTCTTTTCAACTCAGTCAATGAACTCAACTTGTTAAATTAAATGAAATGGGTCTGTGATCCGGTTAGATTAACTCTTATGAAAAAACGAGTTGGATCATATTTCTTTTTATGCTTTTACCCGATAGATGGCGTAAGATTTTAATTTTTGTTTTTAATGCAAATTAATTTGGATTCCACATCCCACTAGCACTAGCGAGTGGAGTTCGCAAACTATACATCGAACAGAGACGAAAGTGTAGCTCGCAAACTAAATATCAGACAGAGACGAGAGGAAAGGACATGTGCTCAGCGTGAAATATAGACACCATACGATTTTGTTAAAAATTGGGGTCTTCATTTTAATTTGAAATTAGTAGTTAAACTGACTAAAGCTTGCAAACTATATATCGGGCAGAGACGAAAGTGGCACCAATGGAAAGTACATTTGCTTCGCCTTCTTTTCAACTAAGTGAATGAACTCAACCTATAAAACTTAACGAAACGATCGAAAAAATTCGAAATTTTGCTTGTTTCTTTTTGCTTGCTCATTTAATCATACTTACATTTTTACTTTTTCTTTGTTTTGGCCTCAATGAGTCCATAATTGAGTGTTATTCATTTATTTGTTAATTTTCGAAAGATCAATAAATATACGTGCAAAATGGACAAAACAATCGGACCAAAGAGACAAAGAAGAAGAGGCTAAAACTAAAACGGAATTCTACGTCTACACTTACGATACTATCGAAACTGTTTCTTTTTGTTTTTTATAAAATTTTTAAGTTCCGCTGAAAAGCCAATTAATGTGCTAAGTGGAAATTCATTTGTATTTAACGTATATGGATCTCCTAAGCCGGGGAGATTACGATTTCCGGGGCGCCGCGATTTGACGATGGATGCAAAGAGTACTCTTAATAAAAATAAGAATAGCCAAAGGAAATGTTGTGTTATCGATTTGTTTTCGAGTTATCGATTTTTAAAATTTTTTTTTTTGCTATAAGGTCTATGAAGAAAACCGGCTATAGTATTCTTAATATATAACCGATATTAATAATTAAGGTAAAATTTAAAAGGTTATATATAAATCTTTTAGAAAAATTTTAAATTAATGAAATCTGTTGAGTACTTTGTATTTTATAGGTATTTTTATGAAATAAAAAAATATTTTCTTACATAAAACCGTTATTTTCTCAAAAATTACCGTTATTACTATGATTTATAAAGAGTAAATTATCAAAGCTTGAAAATTTATCTTTCATTTGGTATATAATATATATCATTTATTTGACTTTTTGTGGTGTTTTTTATGATAAAATGATTTGCCCTTGTACGGAAAATTGCTTATTTCACTCATATTTACCTTAGATGTTTTGCTTTCTTACTCCATTTTTACGAATATCGCCATTACAATAAACAATTGTTTTTAAGGCAACATTGTAGTTACAATATTTATATGAATTAACGGGATTTTCGAGTCAGTGAAAAAATTTGTAATTTTTAGTCGATCAGTTAATAAAAAAATATACATATTTTTATCTTTCGAAAAAAAGGTAAAACTTTCAGCTTTTCAAAAAATATATATTTTTAGTATTTTAAAAACGAAAATTTTGTAGAAAAAAAAGGCATAATTGAAGAATAATGGAAATGCAAAATTTGTGTTTTTTTACATGTAATTACATGGATTTGGGGCTCCTTAGTTCGATTCTGAAAAAATTAAGAGTCGCTCTCAAGTGGTTTAGAAGTTATAGGGATCAAAAATTGAAAAATTACTACACATTTGCCTGTTTTTTTGATTTTTTTTAATAAAATTTAAGCAATATGGGTAGCAAGAGGTCATACCATGACCTATTCAGTTAGGTATTAATTATAAAAAATCCATTTATTGCTAACTATCCAAAAATGAAAAATTTTTATAAAAAATCGCGCGATTTTTTATAACAATTTTTGGCCTGCGGCGCTTTTTTTCGTCTCAATATACTATATGTACTAAGTGTACAAAAAACTTGAAAAGTACTTGCATCAATTGTTAAAATATAAAACTTTATATATTGTGCACACTTGACTGTTCATCCTTTTACGAAATAACAATAAATAACATACTTCTATGAAAACATTTATTTTTCTAGTCTCAAAGACAAACACTTCAAAAGGACAACCAAAACAGTTATATCATCCAAAATAATGCATAGATTTTTATGATTGAATGCTCATCAAAAAGATTTTAGCATAACCTTTCTTTTGATATCCATTACGTTTAATTATGTTCGAAAACAACAACAAAAAAACAGAGGTTTTTAAGCCCATTTTCATAAACGTTGACCCCTATAACTTCTAAACTACTTGAGAGCGACGCTTAATTTTTTCACCATTCAATTTGTTAGATCAAAACACGCATTTTTTAAAAAAAAAAAAGAAAAAAGACCATTTCCACTATTCTTCAATTGTCAAAAAAAAAAACGGTTCTTTTAATTAAAAAATTCAAATCTGATATATATTCGCTTATAAATTTAAAACATATTTGAAATTATATTTGTATTATATATCGTTGAAAAAGCATTTAATTACCTTTCGAATAGCATGTCAATCTTTAAGATCCATTGGATATTGGCAAAGATATAGAAAATTTTATGAACAGATTTTTTAACAAAGAAAACACTTGGAAAATTTAAATTTTATTTAATATAGTGTGAAATTATATAAAAAAATGTATATTTTTATATGTCAAACAAAAGGTCTTACTGTAAGCTTTTCAAAAAAAATATATTTTTAGTAACTTAATAACGTAAATTTTTTAGAAAATAACGGTTCTTTTTATTAAAAAATTCAATTTTGGAATAAATTCGCTTATAAAATTAAAAATATTGTAGCAATGATATTTATAACAAATATATTTGAAAGGTCGTTTAATGACCTTTCAAATGACATATCAATCTTAAAGATCCATTTAGTAACGGCAAAGATATAGATGTTTTTTTGAACACATCTTTTAACAAAAATTTTTTAAAAAAAAATCGATAACTAATAGAGTTATCGATTTTTTGTTCGGCGAATCATGTTTTTTTGTTGTTCTCTACCAGAAAACATCTTCAAATCACGGCGCCCCGGAAATCGTAATCGTGCCTCTAAGCCTAATGGTGAAATAAAAAAATGTCGGTCACGACTGTTTTAGGAGATAAAACTCGCAAAAATTTGAAAATTCAGTGTATTCATCGGAAAATATTCTCTGTTTTTGCATGATGTACCTCTTTTGCATTTTTCTGTAAGTGCCGTATATCAATCAGCTGTTCTTTAAGTTATATTGCAAAAGTTAGCACTTTGGTTTAATAAATTAGCTGAAAACTAAATAAAAAAAGGTTTCATAATTAGGCTGAAGACAAAGATATTCCAGATAAATTCTTTTATTACTCGACAACTGAAAATATGCAATGTGTTGCTTAAAAGGATTCTCAAGTTGAAAGTTGAGTAAGATGTTGTATTGCTTTTTTCGGAATAGGTGTAGATTTTAACAGTTATGGCTACGAGAATAAGAGGACAGTCAGTCCTGTACTACCTTCCTTATTGAACCATGGTCGCTATCGATATTATTTAACACCCCTGAGCTTAGTAATCGATATCAGCTGGTCGTCTATTATTTATATCTGGCTGTATGTTTGCAATAATGTTATACAGTTTCTTAAATAATTGTGCTGTAAAGTTCAAGTAAAGAACTGGTTAAAATTTCTATTCTATTTGTATTTATTTGTGTCTATATATCAGAATTATGTAAAGCATATTATTTTATAATATATGTGAATGTTATCAATCGTTTGATTTTTGATAGTGTACGTCAATATTGTTATAAATATCGAAGGAATTAGGACTTCTAGCCATCTGATTGGAGGCCAGCTGATAGAACAATTGAAGAAGACCGGATATGGCATTTTTTTATTTGTTTTTTGTGGATTATATGTAAAGACCTTCAAAGTACCTTTCCATATAAATTTATGGTTATGGTTCGTTGAATTAATCTCGGTACAATATTAACCTTTCTGTTGATACCCATAATCATCCATAAAATTACAAATCACACGTTTTTAGTCTCATTTTTCCAACTTTGGGCATTTAGATTTTCTAAACTACTTGATAACGTCTCTTTTTAGAGACATCCCAGAGAGACCTAGCTGACAAATAGCTTAATATGTTCAATCTTATTTTTACATTAATTTTAAATTATGTATGTTCGTAATGGATTGTTAGTATTGGGATAAAGCAACTTATAACATTTCCAACAGATGGTTTAGTCTTTTGGAGGGCAGCTGATATGTTGCTTTGCTGTTTCTTATGTCCAATCTTGTTTTCAACTAACTTAAAGATAGAATTTTTTTTATTATTATTATTTATTAAAATGCAATCTTTATTATTCATATTATTTACAGGTGCTTAAAAATAAAAGTTATAGCTCAAGTTGACAAGTTGTAAATTTTAAATTTTTAAATTACTAAAGATTTCAGGATATCCCAGACGGTTTTAATTCCGTGTATAAGAGGATGTATAAGTGAAAAAAAGAAATTATATAATAACCACTAGTATTGATTGATAATGATGTATAAGATTAAACTAAGTATTGATATTAACCAAGTATTTAAATAATATATGTGAAATATTGAGGTAATTCTATTTTATGAGATAATTTTAATTAAACAATTACTAGGTCTGTTTCCGTACGCACTTCAAGTAATGTTCGAGCAAAGTTCAAGATGTGAGAGTAATTTTATTATCTGTCAAAATCAGATTTTATCAAAAAGTATGGAAACTACTTCAAGCAAGTTTGGAATAATTTTTGTTTGGGGCCCACTCCCCTTTTTTTATCTATTTTGGTCTAAACGTAATGGTGCAAGAAAAAATGTCGCTCTCTTATGGCTTGGGAGATACAATTCATCAAAGTTGCGAAATTTCAGTTAAAATATATGTCTTATGGAAATATGTTACATGAATGTTTATTTGTGCAAGTAAACCAAAGTTAGAAACTAAGCAAACTGGTACACCTATAAGGGGTGGTTTGGTGGTCGACCCCTCCTCTCCAATCTCCCTCATTCCTCGCGCGATTTCTTATAACAATTTTTCAGTTTTCCTATTTAGTAACTGGTCCATATATAATACACTCAAAAAGTCCATAAGGCTCCAACCGCATATGTTATACCGTATTCTTGAAAGAATGTGCCCTGAATATATAAGTTTTGCTGCGGTTTGGTGTATTCTTTTAATGAAAATTATTAATGGTATCACCGAGTTTTTAATTTGTTTTATGTGGTTTTCGTAGTTAAGATCTTCATATATTACCATTCCAAAGTAATTGGTATATTTGACCCTCTGTATATCGATGTTGTTAATTTTAATGTTTAGATTTTCATTAACGTTTTTGTGTGAGCGGAAAACAATGTAGTTCGTTTTTTGTATGTTTATGCTTAGACCGTTTCCGAAAGTCCACTCATAATATATTTTCATGTCGTGGTTTATTTTATTTTCTAATTCTTGAAATGATTTTTCTGATGTTATGAAGATTGTGTCATCGGCATAAATGTTGTAAGTTGATTTTACTTATTAGCACATCACTCAGTTCATCATTAAACTTAGTATAATGTGGCCTGTTTGTTTAGTAGCTTTCAATCAACATGTTTGGTTCTCACTCTTCGAATACCTTTGTCGGTTAGATGTTTTAATAGCTTTTTATGATCGACTAGATCGAATGCTTTTGATAAATCTATGAAAGTATCTGCAACCAATTCTTCATGATCTAGAGCATCATAAATGTTTTCCATTGTGGATGCAATCCTGCTTTTTTCAAGGAAGCCAAATTGGTTCATCTCAAAGCCAATGGTGGTATTGATGAAATTCTCGATTCTTGTGTCGGTTGCTTTTTCAAATATTTTTCTTATGGAGTTAAGTATTGAAATAGGCCTATAATTTTCGCAAAGTTCCTTCTTCCCTTTTTTAAAAATAGGTACGTCCAGGGGATATGGAAAACGTTTGTGATAATTGTTTATCATGGAGTAAAGAAAAGCAAAAGATAAAATGTGCTCCTGTACCACTTGCACCTGGCCACCTCCATTCTGTGAGAAACTTGCGATTTTACCTCTACAAGTTGGAATTGTTCCTATAACAGATGAAGACAATGATTACTTTAACTTCTTTTTGAGGCATTCTGGATAGACACCAGTTGTGAAAAATTTGTTGATTAGTTTAACCAATATATGTTTAATTCTTGGCATAAGAAACTAGTGTCCGACCGATTACTCGGCTTCGGCTTCGGCAATCGGCATAATCTGCCAATATTTTGACCATCGGCTTCGGCCAAAATAGCCGATTGTTTTTGTATAATGTTTTTGCTTTGCTAAACAAGTTTTTTTATAAGTTTTAAGAATTTTTTTAATTATTCAGTGAACTCTGTTCAAAATTCCACATTTGAAACATTTTTCATTGTTCGTTTTGTTTTTCTCTCCTTTTCTATTCTTTCAGTTCATTTATTTCATTTTATCAATTTTTACTTGAAAACATTGTTTCGACCAAAAATTCAAATTCGGTCGGACGCTACAAGAATCTTTATACTTTTCACTGAGATTTCGTCAATCCCTTGAGCTGCATTAGTATTTAGTTTCGATATTATGATTTGTATTTCGGTATGCGTGATTGGTTTAAAGAATAAGGATTTGGAATTTGCTGCATTTAATTAATTTAAGAATGTTTCTTTCTGAGTTTACGCTGCCTTAAAGTTAAATATATTTGATGGTTATTTTAATATATGAAAATTTATTAAAATTTTTTTAATTAATGTATATTTAATAATTTAATAATTTATTGCGTGTTTAATATGAATACAGTAAGAAAAAAGTTTTTTATAGTACAAAGCTCAAATTTAAATACAAAACAATATATTAACTTAAAGCTTAGATAAATTAATCATGTATCATAATTTAAATATATTTTAACAAAACAAAAATAATATATTGAAGTAAGATTGAGATGTTAAATTGAGGAAACAAATCGAAAAACAGCTAGAGGGAGACAGATAGAGAGAAAAAGAAAGTGAAGTAGAGAACTGGAACTTTATCAAATATTAGGCGATGAAAAATCCTTGAAGACAGCGTGTTTGAAGAGTGTTTTTGATGTTATCGACTTTAGATGACTAGGCAATGCATTCCATAATCTAACAGCATTACTAAAAAATAGTCTTGTGGAGTTAAGAAAGTTAAAACTACGTATAATTAGATTTTGGTTTCTACTAGAGCGACTAAAATGGAGCTTGTCAAATAAGTATAACGGGGTTTTGGAGTGTATGAACTTGTGTAGAAATATACAATTCCTGACATTAGAGTAGCTTATTATATCGTACCAAAGTACATAGTTTTTTAATTGACCTAAATGATAAAATTTACGTTAGCCATACACATATCGAGTAGCGTTATTAAAAGCGATTTGCAACTTTAGTTGAGACTGCGAGTCTAACTTACTGTATACAAGTTCTGAATATGATATGACAGGGACAACAATTTACAAGTTTACGCCGAATATCAGTTGGCGTATACTATGACGACATCCAAAGATTACGCAAATTTTACGGACAACATTAAGATTATTTTCACTTAAGTATGATGATATGTGGTTAGCCGTGATCGATTCACATATTTTTGATCATGAAGACAGGATGCTTATAGGCCTGAAATCCTTCGGCTCACAGGCTGTAGTTTTTTTTGCCACTGGTATGACTACTGCAGATTTCCACAAATGTGGAAAAGACGATTAAGTAAAACAATAATTAATAATGTGTGTTAGAGGGCTGAGAATGTGTGGAAGGATTATCTTTATAAACTTTATATGTACACCATCTTCACCAACCGCGTTAGATTTAATGCTCAATACGGCTTAAACTACCTCTTCATATGTCACCGAAGACTCCTGAAATAACTGTTCAGCTGGAGGTTCTAAAAAAGTGTGGGTGCTAGATGAGTTATTTTGATGCTCAATGGTACTAGCAAGAAAATATTCACTAAAACTTTTAGGATAAACCTGGCAGTTAGGCATTTGCTTATCAACAACGCACAGATTTTTTAAATTATTCCATAGTTTTTTAGGTGGAAGAGTTGACTTTAGCTTAGATGAGCAATATCAGATTTTTTATTGCCTTGTTATAGAAATGGAAGCATTCCTAGCACTACAATAGTTTTCCCACTTTTCGGTTGAAGGGTTTTTTTTCCATATTCTATGCAACTTATTCTTTTTTTAATGGCAGACTCTACACGATTTGTAAACATGGCAGGACGTATTTTTAATATTAAAAGTTTTCAATGGGACATGTGTTACAAACAGATTATTTATTGCGTTTGAAAATAAAGACAGTTTATCTTCAATGTTAGCACAAAACAAAACATTATTCCACGGAGTTACAGACAGGTCATGAAGAAGAGCATAAGAGTCAATCGACTTGAAGTCATGAAAAGAAAACGAGATAGGAGATGCAGAACGAGATAGGTTAACGCCAAGTGTACAAAAATAAGGTCATGATCTGATAAAAAGTAGATTTGATCAAAAAGGACAACAGATGAAACATCAGATACAATAAAATAGTCAAGTAGACTCGGACAATCACTAGACGAGTAGCGATTTACAAAAGACAGACCAACGGATGAAATATTTTCAAAAATAACACTGGTTTACAGCCAATATGTACTTTGAATGCCACTATCCTTTTCTCATGTAAAATCGGTCGCTAATTCCGAAAAAAAAATTTTTTTTTTTTTCTGTCACTCCGTTTTCGATATATTTCCCACTGTAGGGTTTTCAACGAAAAAAAAAGTTGGTTCCACTTAATTGCATATATCTTCAGAACCAACAACAGTAATCAAACAAATGATATATCAAATAAAAGCTAATAAAATTTCTTACAAACAATGCAGACACCATTTTTTGGTCGAGTTGTTAGTTTTGGCGGAATAAATTCAAATTTCGGGGATTTTTTTTATTTTTCAGAAAAATTTCCAAAAAAAGACAAAATAGTTGCAAATTTCGTTAAGAAATCAAAATATTTTATTACTTTTGATATTTTTTACTAAAAGCCCTTATTTTTCCAAAAAAAAATAAGCTATTGTTGAAGAAAATCTATTGAGAAATGAAAAAGTTGTGTTTAATGGAACGAAATCACCCAAATTGTGTGATTATCAATTTATGCATTTGGACTTATTTTATTGCCATAAAAAAAAAAAATGAGAACTAAAGGTTGTTGTAATAAAATCATATATTCTTCATTTTTATTGTTCTTTTAATAATTTACATTATTTAAATAGTATATAATTATTATTAATAATTTTTATTGTTGCATTAAATCATTTATATTGTTATTTACAATGTAAATAATTTTTATTTATCATTCAGAAATTCAAAATGATTAGAATTCTTGTTTTGTCGTTAATTTAATTCGGGATCGGTTTCTCTGATGAGAAACCAACAATAGTCGCCCATCATTCCTTCGTCCCAAAATCCTTGGTACCGATTCTCAATTGCTTTCATCTGTTGGTGGAATCTTCTCGTATGCAACAATTCAACTTTTTGAGACCCAATGTTAAGGTGACATACTTCAGAAATCGTGAAAAACCGTTTGCTGTACACTTTACTAAGAATGACAATATCTGCTATTGCGTAGTCATTCCTGGCTTATTTAATACCTTCGGTCAGCCGTACATTCCCAAAGAGTGGCGTTTGTTTATTGATAGCAGTATTAAATATGAATAACACGACTGGAAAATATGTTCTGATATCAAAGTCGTTGGTACACCACGTCGTTGGTAAACCACTATTACAAAAAGGACTGGGCAGAAAGAATTGAGTCGATAGTTGGAGAGAGCAACGTCAAAAACGTTCTACTCGTCAAAAAGAAAACATAATTCTCCCACCGCTGCACATCAAACTTGGACTTATGAAAAACTTTGTCAAGGCGTTAGACAAAGAAAGCGAAGCATTCACATATTTGAAAACGATTTTTCCAAATCTTTCTGATGCCAAGATAAAAAAAGGTGTCTTCGTTGGATCGCAAATAAGAAGGTGTTAAGCGATCTTCAATTCGCAGAACTATTGTCACCAGTTGAGGCAGCGGCGTGGGATTCTTTTAGGACGACTGTTTCTAGCTTCCTCGGGAACAATTAAAGTGAATCTTACGAGAAAATAGTCAACGAGTTGATCAAGAACTATACAAAAATGGGCGTAAATATGTCTCTGAAAATTCACTTTCTGCACTCCCATTTGAATTTTTTTCCGAAGAATCTCGGTGACGAGAGCGACGAGCATGGGGAAAGATTCCACCAACAGATGAAAGCAATTGAGAATCGGTACCAAGGATTTTGGGACAAAGGAATGATGGGCGACTAATGTTGGTTTCTCATCAGAGAAACCGATCCCGAATTAAATAAACGACATAACAAGAATTCTAATCATTTTGAATTTCTGAATGATAAATAAAAATTATTTACAATGTAAATAACAATATAAATGATTTAATGCAACAATAAAAATTATTAATAATAATTATATACAATTTAAATAATGTAAAAATAATGTAAATTATTAAAAGAACAATAAAAATGAAGAATATATGATTTTATTACAACAACCTTCAGTTCTAATTTTTTTTTTTTATGGCAATAAAATAAGTCCAAATGCATAAATTGATAATCACACAATTTGGGTGATTTCGTTCCATTAAACACAACTTTTTCATTTCTCAATAGATTTTCTTCAACAATAGCTTATTTTTTTTTGGAAAAATAAGGGCTTTTAGTAAAAAATATCAAAAGTAATAAAATATTTTGATTTCTTAACGAAATTTGCAACTATTTTGTCTTTTTTTAGAAATTTTTCTGAAAAATAAAAAAATGCCCGAAATTTGAATTTATTCCGCCAAAACTAACAACTCGACCAAAAAATGGTGTCTGCATTGTTTGTAAGAAATTTTATTAGCTTTTATTTGATATATCATTTGTTTGATTACTGTTGTTGGTTCTGGAGATATATGCAATTAAGTGGAACCAACTTTTTTTTCGTTGAAAACCCTACAGTGGGCAATATCTCGAAAACGGAGTGACAGAAAAAAAAAATAAATTTTTTTTTGGGAATTAGCGACCGATTTTACATGAGAAAAGGATAGTGGCATTCAAAGTACAAACAACTTTTCGTTATTTGTAAACCAGTTTAAATTGCGTTATGTTGTCATTACATAAAATATTAACATTAAAATCACCGCATATAACAAAGTAATTAAAATTTATTGAGAGATTTGACAATTCAGAGAAGTAGGAGTCAAGACAATTGCACTTATTAGGGTTGTAAACACAGGACAAGAAGATTTTCATATTATTGTCAGCTATGCAGATACTCAGGTACTCAATTAGACTAGTTTTATTTGATTTATTGACAACTTTGGCATTAAAACTAGTTCGGCAGTAAATTGCAACCCCACCGCCTCTTCTCTCATGTCTATCATTTCTGATTTGTGTATTTCTGTATTGTGTATAATTTTTTATGTTCTAAGCATAATCCAACACATCACAACAGAACCACGTTTCAGATACACATATGACATCAACAGACGAGTCCTCAAAAACATATTTTACATAGTCCATCTTAGCCGAATTTAGGCTTCTAGCATTAAAATTAACAATCTTTAAACCAGATTGTCTCTTACACAAAACTTCCACAAGAACTTTATTATTAACGCCACTACAAAAATTATTCGAACATGACATAGAAAAACAAAAATAAAAAACAGACACTATACATATCAAACACACCTTTGAAACATTTAATCCCAGAATAATTAATAAAATACCAGTTATATTTATATAAATTTAAAGTAAGTAAAAGAAAAATTGCAGAAAAGTAAAATATACAAGCGGAGTAGAGATAGTAACTTAAGTAGAAAAGTAACAATAATATTAATAAATAGTAATACATCAGACTGCTGGCAACTCTGGGCTATAACGAAAACACTCCACATCTTCATCCTGCTCACTCAAAAAGATGTTATTTATACTACGTTCACATTACGGCATAAATTACATAATCATAAATTACTTTCCTAAATCTACTGCGTTCATACTAGCTGTTCGTAATTTATTTTGAAATTTCCATGACAACTCGCATATGTGTACCTTATTTTATTTTGTTTGCATGATTTTATTTCAAATTTATTCTTTATTCTTATTGACACCTTGTGATGTGTGGATTATTAATCGAAAAAATTAGAGCCGACACAGCCGATTAGATGTTAATTTGGATGGTAATTTATGATAAATTACTTAATTTCAAAGTAATTTCAATGATAGATTTTCCACGGCGAAATTACTTAATTTAGACATAATTTATGCATAAATTAAGAATGAGCCGTAAATTACGACAGTGAGAACATGGTATTAGGTCATTAACATCTTCTACCATTATGTTTTCCCCACGCTCATACCTTTTCACATAAATCAGGCCTTTCCTAACGTATACAGAGCATAGTTTCTTGTTTCGCTTCATTTTAACAGCAGTTTGTAGCAAGGTACGGTTCCGTCTTGTTATGCTCTCATTGAGAAAGCAGCTAGAGGTTGACTCCATGCCGACACTGTTCAGTAGCAGGTTTTGTTGTTGCTTTTCCTAAATACTGATGCAGCGCGCATAACATTGTCTCTCTCATATGCATTCGAAAACTTCAGAATGATTGGAGCGCTTGTTGCAGCATTCATATTCACATTTCTCTTCACTCGAAATATACTCTTGAGTGATGTTGGTCGGCACCCGATCGAGAAGCAGAGCTTGTTAAAAATCACCGTTAGATTCTCGTTCTCACACTCGGGAACTCTGAGAAGCAGTATTTGGTGTGATTTTATTTGTTTTTAATATATTTTTCGCTATTTTTATTCCAACTTCATTGAAATATATATTAAAATTATTTGACATAGCTTTGCTATTATTGCTTGGTTGTTCTTGGGTTTTTGAATTATTTGTTTGTTCAGCGTGATTTCTTAGTGTTGTATTAATAATGTTTTACACTTTTCTTGTATCATTTCCAGATTTTTCATTTGATCATTTATATGTTTTTGTTTGTTGCTTTTAATAAGCTGTTCGACTTTATTTTTTATATTCATTCATCTTTGTTTGATCTTCTAGGTGAACTTTTAATTTTTTGTATAGCTCTTGCATAAGTTTTAGTTTTTTAACAAGCTCCTTTAAAATCCATTTTCGAAGGTTCATACTTTATTTGATTAAAGTAAACATCACTTTGGTTTTAGTCAAGTTATGAATACTTATTACTTTGGTCGTGATTGTCATAAAATATTTTTAGGTTGAATTAATAGCATCTTTCTGTAAAACGAACGTAACGTGCATTTCACGAAGGCTTCGGCCAAAAGCCGAATGTCAGCTGTTTTCGCTTGATGTAAAAATAATTCCGTTGTCAAACGAGAACAGCTGATTCAGAAATGAACGATAACGTAACAGCAGTGTAAATTTGGCTTTATGTTGCAAAACAAACTGAAACGAAACGTCAAATATAGACGATGAAAATTTTCTTATCGTTTAGAAATTTGTTGACATGGAAGTTGCTTTAAAGAAATCGTAATTATAATTTTATTGACAAATACAAGAATGTAGAATAAATTAATTTATTTTTAGCACAAAAAAAAACCACAAGCGAGCAGTTTGGAGTCCTGGTGCAACAAATGGAAAAAAATCCAGAGCTTGCAAGTTTACAGAAAAAAACATATGTGTTAAAAAATCAAAACAAGCAAAACAGCTGATGCAAATAGTATTGCCAGCATGAGATATTTTGCCAAAATATGCCCAACATTTTTAGAAAAAAAAGAGCATGTAAAGAAATTTTGTAACTTTTATAATCTGGTAATGCTGCTTTTGACAATTGCTTATGGTTGGAGAGTTTGAATAACGTAAGAAAAGTAAATGAGAACGATGACGCAAAGTAAAAATACAGAAAGCAAATTGTGAACGACATCGTTTACAAACGAACGAGGAGTTCAACGAAGCTTTTGGTTTACAGAAAGATGCTATAAGTGTTTGAAAGAGTAGAATCACAATAAAATAACATTAAAAATTACTTTCGACTTTGATTTAGCTATAAATGCCTTGGTTTTGTTAGTCAGAAATTGTTTCGGTTGGATTAAGTTAAGTGAAAGTTTTTTTTTGTGTTTTCAACTTGACGTTTGGAAGAGCATAAAGAAATGTATATTAAGTTCGTAGTAGATTGTTATTAGACAACAATACCAAGCCATGTGCAGAATAAGCACGGTTGACAATTGAAGAGGTAGCTACAATGAGGGCTCAAGGTGAGATGTCTTTTTACGCAAAACAAATTTGAAACTTTATATGGGCATTTCCAAATCGGCGTTATGTACGTTTTATTCGGAAAAATATTAAAAAAAAATTGAAAAAGTTAAATTTTTAAAAAACTAGTAGTACTCAGTAGTTAAGTAGCACTATATTAAGTAAAAACATTATAAAACAGAAGTGCTTTTCTTCTTTCTATTAAACGTAACTATAACTATATATTATATTTTTGAACTCCTACCCCTCGATTATGAGAAGCTGGAAAAAAATGCCACTAAAATACCTCCATTCAAATTCAGTAACGAAATCAGGCTAACTTCGAGCAATGTGGCGTGACGTTACACACTTAACAAATTTAGTATGAAATTACTTTCTTACTTACTTAGATGGCGATTACAACCATTGGTCGGTTTTGGCCTGGTCTAAGAATTTGCGCCAGCCTCTTTTGTCGTGCGCTTGCTGGCGGCAGTTGGAAACTCCAAGCGTTGTCAGGTTATCCAATGCCTGGTCTTTCTAACGGAGATGCTGTTTACCTCGTCCGTGTTGGCCACCGGTGGGTACCGAATCCAATAATTTTTTCGCTGGAGCTTCGTCGTTCATTCTCTCGACATGACGTAGCCAGCGAAGCCGTCCTATTTTAATACGCTTCACTATATAGATGTCGGCATATAGCTCATACAGCTCGTGGTTCCAACGTGTTCGGTACTCGCCATTGACGCAGATTGGACCATAGATCTTGCGAAGGATTTTTCCCTCGAACGCTCCCAAAGTCGTCGAGAGAGAGCTCTGATTCTCAATTGCCTACTAAGCCCAAAGCAACACCTGTTGGCAAGAGTTATCCTTCGTTTAATCTTAATACTGATATCGTTGGAGGAGTTAATACTGGATTCCAGGTAAACAAAGTCCTTCAATACCTCAAAGGAGGTATTGTCAACAGTGCTGTGGTTTCCAAGACGCTGGGACTGTTTGTTTGTTGACACAAGATACTTATTTTGGCCCATGATGTCAATATCATCAGCATACGCCAGCAGCATAACACTCTTATAGAAAATAGTGCCGCTGCGTCTCAGGTCAGCAGCTCGGATGATCTTCTCCATGACTATATTAAAGAAGTCGCACGATAAGGAATCACTTCGGGTGAAACCTCGCTTGGGATCGAACGGAAGGGAGAGGTCCTTCTCGATTTTCACTGCGCTGCTGGTGTTCTTCAGTGTCATCCTGCAAAGACCTATTAGCTTCACAGGAATACCAAATTCAGACATGATGGAGTATGGGTGACTCCTTATTTGACTGTCGGAAATCGACAAAAAAATGGTGTGTGTCGCTTTGTTTTTCGAGAATCTTTTCCAAGATTTGTCGGAGCGTGAAGATCTGGTCAATATTGAACTTTCCAGGTCTAAAGCCACACTGATAAGGTCCAATCAGTTGGTTGACGATGGGCTTTAGTCTTTCACACAATACGCTCGACAGGACCTTATATGCGATATTAAGAAGGCTAATCCCACGGTAGTTGGCGCAAATGGTAGGATCGCCTTTCTTGTGGCTTGGGCAGAGCACACTTCCAATCATCTGTGAAGTCTGTGAATGCATTTAAAACGAAGTTCCGCCACCGGTCTTAAAAAGCTCAGCCGGTAGGCCATCGGCTCCTGCGGCTTTGTTGTTTTTAAGCCGAGCTATAGCTGTTAATACCTCGTTAAAGTAGGGCAGCGGAACTTCAACGCTGTCATCCATAATTGTTTCGTGCTGCGGCGAAGTCAATCAACCTCATTCCGTTATCGGATGTGTTGTCGTGGAGGCTGAACTTTCCGACTGTTGGATCAAACGGTTTTTGTGTCATGACGGGGGCAGCGCTTGTATGCGTCTTCAAGGCGCTCGTAAAAACTTTCTTTGGCCTCTTCATCTTTTTCTTCTGTCGGAGCGTGCGCACATATTAGGCTAACGTTAAAAATGTTGCCTTGAAGCGGATTATGGCAAGTCGTTCGTTCACAGGAGTGAATCGCAAGACATGATGCCGTATTCTCTTGCCAACTACAAATCCGCATCCAAACTCACGCTTCTCCGCATGGCCGCTGTAGTAGATATCACAGGATGCTTGCCGTAAGCAACCCTGTCCCTTCCATCGCATTTCTTGGATTGAAGTGATATCAGAATTATATCTTTCCAAGATATCAATCAGTTGGATAGAGGCACCATTCCAATTTAGGGTCCAGACATTCCAGGTGCATTCAGACTCGTCAGACTCGTTGTCATGGGAAGATCGCCCCTTATCTCCCGTATGAAATTTACTATTTTTTTTTAATAAAATTAACTTCGTTTTATTAAGCTTTTTTAAAATGCAATATTTAACACAATTTCGATCGTCTGCGTAAAAATAATAGCATTAAATCCTTTTTTGTTTGGTGTGAAGTTAACTCAGAATATCATTAAAAGCTCTTTTGCATTTATTTTGCGGTTAATTGTTGTTGTCATTTATATGTTTATTTTGCGGTTAGGTGTTGTAGCAAAAGTTTTGCGATAAGCGCGCAATTACACAATTACTCTTAGAAATGGAAATTATAAAGATAACATGCTCATAGAAATAAACATAATAATAAAATAAATAAAACGTAACCTTTAACTTGGTAGCCCGATATCTTGCCATCGTAATGATTTGAACTCTTAAATTAAAGTAACTTTGAATATTTCTCTTTAATAATACAAGCCAGAAAAAATATTTGTTATCTTATTTTTTTGGTCACGGTAGACTTTTCTGCAGAAATGCCCATATGTGAGTTTTAAACAAAACAAGACTAAAAGAAAATAAGACAACTAAGCCAAAAATAAAATTATTCTTTGATTTGTCTTATTGCTTTTTTTTTCATTCCAACTCCCACTCCCACTCCAACACCATTGCTTGTCTCTGCTTGATAACAATGGAGTTCCATCGGCTGCATATTGGCTATAAAATTCTGCATTGGATTGGTGCTGGCTGTGTCGCTAAGCAGTGAGCGTTTTTGATACATCCGTTTGATGCTAGTGGCGACTGCTGGATCGAAGGCATTTATTTTATCATCTTCGTTTTCCGACAACGATGCTTTTGTGTCAAGCTGTTCTTCATTGAAGTGCGGCTGAGGTTTGCAGACAATGGCAAACCTCAGAGAGTAAATAATGCTATGTAAAGCCTCTTGAGAACATGAACTTTAGCCTGTGTACAAACATTTATTAACACACGCAACACAATTGATCATAAGAAGCTCGGTCAAAGTCCTTTTAAGGGCTGAAATGGACATTTTGTTTTTTTTTGTTTTTTTTTTAACACCGTCGTAGACAATTTTTCAATAAGTTTACCACGAACAAGTTTAACTTCGTCTCAACATCTCCACCAAGGTCTGTATCATCGCCAGCAAGTCAATGACATCTCAAGGACATAAATGTGTACGTCATCAGCAAATCAATGTCAACTCAAGGACATAACTGAGAACGTCGCCAGCAAGTCAATGTCAACTCAAGGACATAACTGTGTCTATTCTCAGCAAGTCAATGTCAACTCAAGGACATAACTAAGTACAACAGCAACATAGAAAGAATTTGATTTCAAATGCTTATGTAGGTTAGACGTATTCCCACAAAAACGCACGTATGTGAAACATTCCATCAGGCGCGGTTACAAGGGGGGGGGGGTAAAGGGGGTAATTACCCCCCAATAACTTTTAAATACTTTACTTTTTAATACTTTATTTGAAGAAAATAATTGTGCCCACAGCTTAAGGGTACTTTATATATATATAAGCGTTTTTGAAGGCGTTTTTTGAAAAATACTACAAAAAAAGGTCAGAGACATTGTTAAACTCTAGTTTTTTTTATTACAATTATTAAAGTATATAAAAAAATGTTGTTTTTTTTTTGTTTTGTGACGTCATTTGCGTGTAGGTGCCGTTTTTATGAAGCGATGCGAGAAGAGTAGGACCATTTTGCTTGTAGATTAACACGATCTGTAGTTATCTTCAAAAAACAAAATATAATCATATGTAAAGCAAACACTTAAGTCGAGGTAGTGTAACTTCACCTTTTAATTTACAGCCATTTTTTAAACAATCAACTTTAAACAGCTGAGCGAAGTTTTATTACACTGCGACGATTAAAAACATGGTAACGTTCAGCTATGCAATAAGAACGATTGAATGGACTCGGATTATTACATATACTTAGAGCTATTAAAACAAATATTTACGAAGTTATTGATAATTTTGCGATGATTTTATCATATAATTTTTTCTCTATCTAATGACTATTTAATAACACAGAGTAACAAAATTAAGCTTTATAAAAGGTGCAGAGATCTCGATAAACAATCCCGAATGTATTTTAGCTGCTGATTTCAAAAATGGACTCCGTTTTTCTCCATCAGCTCGAGTTTTTGAGTTAAAGGCAAAAACATAAAAATCAGTGCTTTTTCTGATAATTTTCTTATATCTATTATATTGATCTACCGATTTGTATTACTTTGACTGATTTTCACATTCCATTTTATTAAAATTCACTTCAAAAAGTACGTAAGTAGAAAAGAGTTTTGTATAAAAGTAGTGAGCATTTTAATAAAATTGAACGTACAAAACTATTTGTTTTTTCAATTTCTTTGAAAATATGCAAGATAATAAAAATACCAAAATGTTTATTAAAATTCCGAAGATTTTCTACCAAGTAAAAAAAAATTTTTGTAAATTCGTTGAAAAATATCAAAGATGCAAGGGTTTCAATAGAGCAGCCTACCTAATATTGTGAAATTTGTTTGACTCTAAACGTCGATATCTTCGAATCTGCCAAAGATATTGTTATTGAATGTGCAAAAATTGAGAGGTCTACTATGTCTTGGTTGAAATCAGTCATACTAATACAAATCGGTAGATCAATATAATAGATTGAGCAAAATAATCAGGCAAAGAACTGATTTTCATGTTTTTACCTATAGCTCAAAAACTCAAGCTGATGGAGAAAAACGGAGTTCATATTTGAAATCAGGTAACCCTATTTGTCTATAATCAGCTGCAAAATCTCCGGCACCAGAACGTCCGTCACGCAGTGTAATCAGTATTCATTTTGTATTGTTCATTTATTTTCAAAGTGTACCATATCATAGTCGTAACGTCAGAACAATAAGTTTCAAGTTCCTTTAATTATTTTTTATTGAAAAAACTATGTTTTTTCATTGCACATACTTGAAAATATAATTATGCAATTTTTTAATAATGGAATAAATGTGAAAAATTAGAATAAATCAGCCTTAACTCTAAAATAAGTTAAGTTTAGAGTTTTATTTACTTTTTGCTAAGATATTATTCCAGAAAAAGGGAGAAATAAATAAATACGGAAATTTGCGTGTATGTGTCTGGGAAAAACGCTTCTTAAACAATTCAATAATTTCAATTAAAAAAAGTACAATTTGTCTATTTGTAAAAAGACAAAATTTTTTCAAAACGAAAATGTGGGTCTTTGATAATTAACCCAACCCAAGATTTTTTCCAGATCCGCCCCTGCATTTCATAAAGGCCGCTGATTTTTCACATTTTTTAGTAAAATACAGCCACGCAAAAGATTTTGAAGGACCAATTCTTCAATACTTAATTATTTTATTGTAACTTAGTAAATTATATTATGGACTCCATTTTTCTCCATAAAAATACAGCAAAATAAGATGTAAAAACCTTATAAATTGTAGAGGAAGATGCCCACCTGCTGAACACGTTTCGTTTAGAGGCCATAACTTTGGTTTAAAACATTATTTTTCGGAGCTATCAGTTTCGGTTTAAAGCTAAGTACAATAGCTACCAAGAAATTTAAATGGAATTTTAAATATGGAAAAAATACACTTTTGGCAGTCGATCTGGCAAAAGTCTCGAAAATAAATAATTATTTATGTTGTTTGCAGTGACTTATACTATGTTCACACTGGAAGCTAAATGCGCATTTAAAGCTTAATTCGCATTTATTTCATTAATGCTTCTCTAAATGCGCATTTACCCATAGAAAATTCTGTCAAGTTAATTCACTTAAATGCTACTTCTAATGAGCATTTAGCAGTTTGCGACCCTGATTCAATATTCGAAAAACTGCTACTCGCTACTTTTTGCTCATCTCTGACTTGAACTCGTTTCATTAGTTGTCAATTTTGTTTACTGTCAGATTTTTTTGCTTAGGCTGTGTGCCAATCGGAAACTTTTGACTCGGATTGATACTCAGTGCGGGCGCTGGTGTAGTGCTCAAAATGTAATGTAAATAAGGATTAATAAATGTAATTATAGAGTATAAATATACAGTATTTTGGATTTTGAAAATTTTACCTTCAGGTAAATTGCACACAAATGGGGGAAATAAAATAAGAGCCACACATTATTAAACAAAGAGCCGCACATGCCTATTGATGGTTTACAGTATTTTTCCAGCAGGTCTTTTCCCCAATATAATTTTTTTTTTAAATTAGTCCTTTTTTGTTATTCGGTTTAAGCAATTCTGTCCAAAAATAAATGACAGCCGTCCATACTTTTCCAATGGTATATTTATAACGAAGATTGTATAAGAAATAATAAAGTTATTTGAAGTTTTGTGAAAATAATCTAAAAAAAATACATGAAAACATTATTATCATTAATCCAATTGCAAATATTTTCAAATTCTTGATGCAGATTGAACGAACTTTTTCAGGCCTATAACTTGAGACAGTTTATTTGCTTACAACTATTACACTTGTTAATATATACATATATGGAAAACATGATTTTTGGAGGTTAGCACTGCTACTGATATTTTTTTTATAAGTATATTTTATAAATGGAATAAAATGATATCAAAAACATGTTGAATGAAAATAATTATGAATAAATCGATGGTTAAGTACACTTAACTGATAAGTGAAAAATTTTACATGTGCAGAAACGTCGATTTTGTTTTTACATTTCAATACATTTCCGTACAAAATACTAATTTGAACTACAAATGTATTGAGCAAGCATTCATTGGTTATGCATTTTCAACAAATTAACACAATAAAGATATTATATTGACGACGACCTATTTTTGTCAAAAGACCGAATGGTTTTTTGTTTAATTTTTATACATGTTTACACAACTATTGCTTTAATAATCTTATTTACGCAAAGCAACAGTATTTATTTAAAACGCAGCAGTTAACTTTTCATGCTTCATTTGGCACAGTAAAAATGACAATTCAATTTCAATAGACAGAAATTTTGATAAACTCAGATTTTTTCTTCCTACCACGAGTGAAAAGTTTCCGATTGGCACACAGCCTTATAAATGTTCGGCATGTTCGAATACTTGTCAATGCATGTTCGAATACTTGTCAATTTAAATTCGCATTTTACGCTTCTCCCTAATGTGAACACTTAAGATTGGTTGAATTTTCGAACTTCTAAATGCGCATTTAGAAATCAGTGTGAACGTACTATTACTGAAAATACCGCAACAGAAAATTCGTTTGGATTCGAAAAAGTATAAATATAAGTCAACAAAATTAAATTAAATGAAAATAAGGCATCATAAACATAATTTAGCATGTTTTCAGCTAAAGCCATCACATTAGGAGCTATATTTGTTCTACGACAACATGCTGAAATTGTTTAGTAGGTATTTTAACCCTTAACTGCTACACCTCAAAAAATCACACTTACAGTACATGTGGTCCCAAAAATACAACTATAACTAAACATTTTTAAGAACGCCATAAATAAAGTATTTTTATATACCCCACACGTACTGCGTAAGGCATATATTAATTTTGTCACGACGTGTGTAACGCCCATAAGGAGGCGTGGTAGATATAGAAAAGTATATATATTCTTCATCAGCATCACCACCTGAGTTGGCTATGTCTACTGTATATAATTATCTATTTGGCCACTGATTTTAATATCCAACTATTTGTTGGCCATACTTAATTTATTACTTATAAACCATACTTATTTATTTATGACTGTAGACAACTTATATGATTTCAATGATTGCGCGTACGATTTGATAAGAATCTTATATAAACAAAGGAACGATTTAAAAATACTACCTTGATCAAAAAGTTCCCGGAATCACCACCGTGTGGCGCTCTCAGTCACCCAATTTGAGTTTTTTTTTTTATGTGGCCACATCTGCCATTGACATTCTATGCAACTTTCGGCTTGATTGCTTGACATTTGTAAAACTGAAATTTGTTTATGTTTATTGTGACCAATTTTAAGGCAATTAAGTTCTTAGCAAGCTAAGTATATTATATTACTATAACATAATTCCGTAAAATGTGAGTGCGGAACGCTTGATTTTTTTGAAAAAAATGTATTCTAATTAAGCTTCAAGAAAATCAATATTTCATGTTTTTTCCTTTATTAAAACCGGGCCCGTCATTTTTGACGGGAAAGAACTTTTGTTACAAACGTATTGCGGCATGTTATGCACAAAACTATTTTTTTATCACATCAATCATATGTTTGCCATCGTTATCCGTGAACATTTGGCTAAAAACGAAACGAATACCATTCAACAACCAAACCGCTCCGCGGAACGCGTTTTAGCGCCCAAGATGAGATCATGGTAAAATCGAAGATGGCTCTGATGGCTAAACCGCAAAAAAAAACAAAAAAACAAATTGGCCATTTCAGCCCTTGAAAGGACTTTGACCGAGCTTCTTATGATCAATTGTGTTGTGTGTGCTATTAAATGTTTGCACACAATTGACCGAGAACTGGACCTACATGTTTTATGCCAACTCCGAACGGCTAAAGTTCATGTTCTCAAGAAGTTTTACATGGCATTATTTACTCTCTGGGGTTTGCGATTGTCTGCAGAGAGGTGGTGACCGATTAGAAAAATTTGTTTGTTGAAAAACTTTTCTCCGCGACTGGGGATCGAACTCGGGCTCCGAGCATGCTAAGCCACACACTCAATCTGCATGCCAAGGTCACCACATACGACTATACCGAATATAAAAAATGTTTAGACGATTGGATCAAGCGCTGGCATAAGTGCGTTGCAGTCGGAGTACTATGAAGGGTACAATATCGATTTTGATGTATAATCTTGTATTTTTAATTTCCTGAATAAATTCCGGGAACTTTTTGATCAAGGTATACCACACAAATACAAAAAGTCTTGTGAACAAAAACGATGAGTCGGATTCATTTTTGAAAATGCAAATGCTTGTGAGGGATGGTATTCAGTGTAGACTAAAGCGCTGCAGGAATGTTCTTTTTGCTTACCATTCTATGTGAGTATTCCATATTCTCAAATCATTTATCAAGCGAAACGAATGAGCGCGAAATATAAATTTTGCAAAGCGGATGAATGTGTCATTCTATTTGAGAGAGTTTTAACGAATTTTGATTTTGTAGTCGTTTGTCTCTATTTTTAATGGAATGAATTCGAAGTATTGAGAGTACTCTCAAATGGTTTGCATGGACTATCGAGACGCATAGATAAGATCGCACTATACCAAAATATTGCACCAAAATTATTTAAAAAAACACAGAAAAAGAAAGAAAATATCTCGAAAACAGAGCGAGATAGACCAAAAATAACCACTTGACAGATATCCAAAGGGGATTGTATTATCGAGACGCGTAGATAGAGGGGTCGCACTATACCAAAATATTGCACCAAAATTATTTAAAAACAGAAAAAGCGGGACATCTCGAAAACGGAGCGAGATAGGCTAAAAATAACCACTTTTTACAGATTTCTTAGGGGGATTGTATTATCGAGACGCGTAGATAGAGGGTAGCATTATACCAAAATTATTTAATAACGAAAACAGCGGGATATCTCGAAAACGAAGCGAGATAGGCAAAAAATAACAACTTTATACGGTTTTTTAAAGTGGATTGTGTTATCGCGACGCGTAGATAGAGGGGTCGTACTATACCAAAATATTGCATCAAAATTGCAACAAATAACGAAAACAGCGGGGTGTCTCGAAAACGGAGCGAGATAGGCCAAAAATAACCACTTTTTACGGTTTTCTAAGGGGGATGTATTATCGAGACGCGTAGATAGAGAGGTTACACTACATCAAAATATTGCACCAAAAATATTTAAAAAAAAAATTGTAAATGGGATAGGCCAAAAATAACCACTTTTTACGGGTTTTCAATTTGCATTTAAATGATGTGATTGAAAAAATAAGCCATAAATAAACCTTATTTTTTTCTAAAACCATTTAAGAGTACTCTCAAAGGAATCAATATAATTATGCATAATTACACTGGTTTACAAATAACGAAAAGTTGTTTGTACTTTGAATGCCACTATCGTTTTCTCATGTAAAATCGGTCGCTAATTCCGAAAAAAATTTTGTTTTTTTTTTCTGTCACTCCGTTTTCGAGATATTGCCCACTGTAAGGTTTTCAACGAAAAAAAAGTTGGTTCCACTTAATTGCATATATCTCCAGAACCAACAACAGTAATCAAACAAATGATATATCAAATAAAAGCTAATAAAATTTCTTACAAACAATGCAAACATCATTTTTTGGTCGAGCTGTTAGTTTTGGCGGAATTAATTCAAATATCGAGGATTTTTTTTATTTTTCAGAAAAATTTCCAAAAAAAGACAAAATAGTTGCAAATTTCGTTAAGAAATCAAAATATTTTGTTACTTTTGATATTTTTTACTAAGAGCCTTTATTTTTCCAAAAAAAATAAGCTATTGTTGAAGAAAATCTATTGAGAAATGAAAAAGTTGTGTTCAATGGAAAACGAACCCAACAGTTTGGAATTAAAATCATAAAAAGTTTTCTCTCAGAAAGGTTTTCCTCAGTTTGCATAAAAAACGAACATTCTGATTTTTTACAGATACCTGCAGGTGTTCCTCAAGGTTCAGTCCTTGGACCACTTTTATACATTATCTTTATCTCTGATATACCACGGTTCAGAGATTGTGAGTATGCAGCTTATGCAGATGATATCGGAGTATTTACATCGCATGAATTTGGTCATATTTCTGTGAACAATTTACAGTGCACCTTGGATACTCTGTATGACTATTTTATAAAGTGGAAAATCAAATTAAACGTAAATAAATCACAAGCTATCTTTTTCACCAGAAAAAGACATCCTTGCTTTTTACCACGTTCGAATATAAAAATTAAAAATTTTGAAATACCATGGAATAGCTGTGTTAAATACCTAGGTGTTTACCTTGACAAAAAGCTAATTTACAGAGACCATATTCACAACATTAAAACCAATTTTAATATAGCAATAAAGCTATTATAACCTCTTATAAATAGACACTCTAAGCTTAGTAATCATAATTAACTAACTATTGTTAAATCAATTTTTCAACCAATTGCGTTGTATGCGTGTCCTATCTGGGGTGACTGTGCAACAAGCCACATCAAGAAAATTCAAATATGTCAAAATAAATTATTAAAAATGGTTTTAAGGCTTCCTTGGCATTTCCACTAAACATCTTCATAAAATAAGTAATGTTGACTATATACATAATCGTATTATAAAAATAACAGAACGCTTTATACTTCTTTGCAATAAGTCAAACAATGATCTGATTTCTAGTCTTTATTCTGACAACTAAGATTTTGAATTGTATAATTTAATTCTTAAAAATTTTTGAAATTGTATTTTCATTAATTAATTACACTAATTTTCGTATTTCTTTTTATTTTTAAGGTTTTTTATAGTAGATTTTTTGCCTTAAACGAATATGTTTCTTCAACAAAAAATTATTTATAACCCATTATGAGCTTTTATTTTTGTAAGGTATTTTACCAAATCTCTGTAAGTTGTGCAATAACTTTAAGTTTTATAACGATTTTCTTCTACTTAAAAAATAAACAAAATAAAATCAAAATAGGTCGTGTTTGGAGAACATAGGAACTGAAATTTGGTCATACAGAAGACTTTTTGAAATATTATTGACTAGGAATAAATCTAGAAGGGTATCGCTTGAGTTAGTAAAATGTGTTGGCATAGCACAATTAATTGGGAGAAGTCCATTCCTAGCATCAGATCCACGAGATTTTCGTCGACTAAAATATTGCTATTAAGGTCGTCTCCTAGAATGATTTCGCGGTAGGTTAAGGAGAAATCATCTAGAACTATCATTAACGCTGATATATTAACATGCTTATTTGATCTGTAAATGGAACCAACAAGAATTTTTCTGAAGGTGCATTCAATTTTAGCAAATGATATTCAATAATAGAATCAGGAGCAGAAGCGCAGATTGGTCTACACTAAAAAGCTGCCCAACTGCAATTGAAAGCCGTTTGTTCATCCGTTGATGAACAAGTTTTATTTTTAGAAAATAATCTCAATAATCTTAATTGATGAATTCGTACCACTGAAGTGCAAAAAAATTAAAATGAGGGAAGACCTTGGTTCGATATCCGAATAAAAAATATAATAGCACAAAGAAATGCGGGGTATGATTATTGGAAGCTGTACAAAACACCAGAATCCTTTACAAGATATCGTAGTTTAAAGAAAAGTGTTACAAAAATGGTTAAGGATGCCAAAATAAGATTCTATTCAAATAAATTCGCATCTGCTATGAGTAGAAAAGCAAATGAAAAGAAATACGTTATATCGGTATAGGTAATACTAACAAGTTTCCGGCTGTTGAGACAAATATTGATGAACTTAATAGAAAATTTATAAACAATACAGTACCTATTCCTTGTGGAAATCATTATTTTCCCTTCTCTGCAGTGGATCCACAGGAAGTGTTACAAAGTTTTCTCTCTGTGAAATCAGACGCTGTTGGTGTCCAATTTATAGAGTTTATTTGAACGATAGAGTTTGTCCAATTTTTGAGAAAGCATTACTTCCCAAAAATATGCACATAACCTTAATTTTCAATACTGTTTTAACTAAATCTATTTTGCCCTGCAAATGGAAGAGAGCGAAGGTCATTACTTACTTTCTTAGATGGCGCTTACAACCGTTGGTCGGTTTTGGTCTCGTCTAAGAATATACGCCAGTCTCTTTTGTTGTGCGGCCTATAACTATTCCTCCGCTTTTATCGAAAGCTTTGGAAAGATTAATTTATTCACAAATTAAAAAATGTTCAGCAATACACTCACTTCTTTCCGATAAACAGTCATGTTTTCTAGAAGTGACGGAAAAAATTCGTTCTGCATTAGACAAAAATAAAGTCGATGTTCTCACCCTCTTAGATCATTCCCAAGCATTTGATTATCTAGATCACAATATTCTCTTAATAAAACTTACAAAATCTTTCAAAGCTTTTCAACATCAGCAGCACGGCTTATTGCTTCATATCTGAATGGGAGATCACAAACAGTTTTCTGTGGTGACACATATTCCAGATATCTAGCGGTTTAAAGAGGAGTTCCCCAAGCAATCGTTCTAGGGCCGCTTCTGTTCTCAATCTATATTAATGATCTTCCAGACGCACTAAGAGGATGTGGAATTTATATGCATGCATGTGATGTTAAAATTTTTACTTTCTGTAATATGAAATCAATAAATCTGTGTCGACAAGGAATAACCGCTAGAGTCGAGTTAGGACAAAGTTAGATAATTACTTTCATTGCTTTTTTTCGCAACGAAATACACGAGTACGCAAATTCTTATGGTTGTACCTTGAAAAGTAAATGTTTGAGGCCATAAAATCTAAACAGCAAAAGTCTCCTGAAAGGTACCCTGACAATAGGTAGCGATTTTAATCTTAAAAATGGCATGCTGAAATTTTGAAAATGAGTTTAGCTGTTATTTCTGTTATTTATTTAGCTGCAGATATCTGTGTCCTGTGTGACCACAAGGACATTAAACAACGATTGATTGAAATTTAAGCATTTCATGTATTTTCTCGTTTTCTCGTTTTCACATGCTGAATAATTTTATTAAATACCACTTCTAGCTTTTTAACATTGTATCCTACGGTACAAGAATGGATTTTAATGCAATAAGATAGCCTAGACATTAAAAGGGAATGATTAATTTTGTTTTTGAAAGGGCATGAAAGGGAAGGTATAAATTAAACTATATAGTTTCCTTTATGTTGAGCTTATCTTATGACTTAGAGAGTCCATGTGGTGTTCAAATGTCAGTTTCTTGTCGATTATTACCTCAAGACATATAAGTCTGTAAACAAATTTAATTTGATAAATTTAATTTAATAAATTCGTTTTGGATGCGAACACTTAGAGCTGATGTGTGGTTGAAGGGCTAAATTTTTTTTAGTGCCTTTTTTAACGTAAAGTTACGTCTTACAGCGCGGTTTGTACTACTACTTTTGGTTATACTCACAGCCTTTAATACTCATCCTTCAAAGATAATATATATACTAAAATATCAGATATAGAGCCCGAACAGAACCAAAGCGGTCGACGGCTGGCGGATTCGCCGTTCAGCAGAATACATGCAAATGTATGCAGTCGGCAAAAACGAATTCACTGGGCGAATCCGCGACGGAAAAACGCCAGAATAGAATCTATTCTATTTTTGATATGGCGGCTGGCGGTCCTCTCTCTGAGTAACATAAATGTTGCCATACTTTTGCTAAGAATTGGCTGTGTTTAATGTAATTTTTTTAGTTGTTAGTATATTCTGACGTTTTGTTTTTTGTGTCTGTGTTATATTTATGTGAATTCACAATAATATACGAACAAATTTTCTTCATAATGGATTTTGATGAAAATTTAATTGAATAAGTCAAAATTTTTCATTATATGTTAATCATGTTGTCCGTCTGCTGCACACCTATCTGTCAATTGTACCACTACCGTGACAAAAAGCAACTCTGTTCCGACAACCGCCAGCCGCTCTTGTTGAAGACGTGTTTTCAGCTCAATTCGCCGAGAGAGGACCGCCAGCCGTCAGCCGCTTTGGTTCTGTTCGGGCTCATATCCTGCACTGAATGAATATCTAATTTTGGATTTTGTCACTATTATATTAATGTCAAAAAATAGTAAAATATAAGAAGAAAAATGCATGTGTTTATATAAGAAAATCAACCATCAGCTGCTTATGCTGTGCCTGCTGCTTTCTTTGTTTTTGTTTCGTTGTTTTTGCTTGTGCTGGTTTTGTTTTGTTCGAATTTGGTTCTCTACTCCATGGCATTGGCAGCATTGGTTCTCTGCTCCACGTAAAGAGGGTGATCCGATTAGATTTAAATCTAACGAACAAAATTACTTGCATCATATTTCGTTTTGTGCTATTATCCAATAGATGGCGCTATCTCCGGCTGTCATGATGTATGCATCTAACGATCGTTGGCTATTTCGTCTAGTAGAAAGTAGCAGAACTAAAAATGTGAAATAAACAATCTATTTTTGATTTAAGAAGTGAACCAGGTTTCGTTCTGGATAAATTGTTTTTGTTTTCAATGCAAATTAATTTGGATGATCACCATATACATCCCACTACTCATTGTAGTGTAGCTCGCAAACTATACATCGGACAGAGACGAAAGTGGCACCCGTGGCAAGGCCATTTGCTCAGCTTGAGGTATAACCACCATCCGATTTCTGGAAAAATCAGGGCATTCACTTTATTTAAAATTAAATTGAAGCCAAATTGAGTGTAGCTCGCAAACTATACATCAGACAGAGACGACAGTGACACCAATGAAAAGGACATTCGCTTAGCCTTCTTTTCAACGAAGTCAACGAACTCAACCTGTCAATCTTAACAAAATGATTGTAAGAATTTGACATTATGCTTGTTTCTTTTGCTTGCTCTATTTATCATGCTTACTTTGAACTTTTTCTGTGTTCTGGTCTCGATAAGAAGTCCATCACTTAAGTGTTATTAATTTATTTATGAATTTTCGGAAGATAAATAAAAAATATGTGCAAAATAGACAAAACAATCGGACTTAAGAGACAAAGCAGAAAAAGTTACTATTAAAACGGAATTTTACGGCTACACTTACGATACTATCGAGACTGTTTCTTTTTTTGTTTTTGATTGAATGTAAGTTTATTAGACTCCATCCACGTTGACAGATAACATAAATTGAAATTTATCACTGATTCAAGGACATCCTAAAACTGCCGCTCGCCAGCAAACAAAAGTTGGATATCATCAGCAAAAATACAAATTTTACAAGTATCACGATCTACAGAATTTACATCATCATTTAAATATAACATAAAGAGAATAGTACTTAGAACGGAACCTTGGGAACACCCGAAACATAACTCAGCAAAATTGATTTGAAACTATTATACGACTCTTATTGCATACGATCAAAAAAATTCTCGGTCAAAATGTCACCTCATATGACAACATTACGAAAATATTGCCATAGTCCCAGCGAAAATGTTGCATTTTTCATATGAGTAAAGAACAAGAAAAATGCAACCCTGCCACAAATCAACTCTTTGACTCTTTTCGGTTACTGCTGAAATTTTGGCATTATTAAAATGGATCAGCACACAATTGAAAATCCGTGCTTCAAATGTATACAAAGTAAGTATACAAATAAATAACATAAATAGGTTAAGCGGAAAAAAGGCATTTTATGTTTTTTGTTGCAGTGTGATACCTGGCTTCTGCTCAACAGATACGCCAACTATTTTCCGGATATTGGATCGATAAAGGCTGTTCGGAATAAGAAGGAAATGTGAGAGAAGATCTTAACTGAAATACAGGATAGGACAGCAAAACAAAACGAAGAAAGATATATAAGATAAGATATAAAAGTCGGAAAGCAGCGGTTAATATAATTATTAATTTATTAATTTAATTTTATTTATTTATTTATTAATTTAACCCCACCCGTACTACGTATGTGGTACATAAAGTATTATGAAGACTTTTTACGCCCATAAGGAGGCGTGGCAGATATAGAAAAGTGCATACTAATGTATGCATCCTGCAGTATTACCATCTAAGTTGATTTTACCATGTCCGTCCCTGTTTTTGTGTGTCCCCCTGTCTGTTGACATGCTTACAGCTGTTATTATTAAGTTACACTGGCTTACAAATAACGAAAAGTTGTTTGTACTTTGAATGCCACTATCCTTTTCTCATGTAAAATCGGTCGGTAATTCCGAAAAAAAATTTTTTTTTTTCTGTCACTCCGTTTTCGTTTTCGCCCACTGTAGGGATATCTCCAGAACCAACAACAGTAATCAAACAAATGATATATCAAATAAAAGCTAATAAAATTTCTTACAAACAATGCAAACATCATTTTTTGGTGAAGCTGTTAGTTTTGGCGGAATAAATTCAAATTTCGGGGATTTTTTATTTTCTAGAAAAATTTCCAAAAAAAAACAAAATAGTTGCAAATTTCATTAAGAAATCAAAATATTTTGTTACTTTTGATATATTTTACTAAAAGCCTTTATTTTTCCAAAAAAAATAAGCTACTGTTGAAGAAAATCTATTGAGAAATGAAAAAGTTGTGTTTAATGGAACGAAATCACTCAAATTGTGTGATTATCAATTTATGCATTTGGACTTATTTTATTGCCATAAAAAAAAATGAGAACTGAAGGTTGTTGTAATAAAATCATATATTCTTCATTTTTATTGTTCTTTTAATAATTTACATTATTTTTACATTATTTAAATTGTATATAATTATTATTAATAATTTTTCTTAATAATTTCCCATAAATCATTTATATTGTTATTTACATTGTAAATAATTTTTATTTATCATTCAGAAATTCAAAATGATTAGAATTCTTGTTTTGTCGTGAATTTAATTCGGGATCGGTTTCTCTGATGAGAAACCAACAATAGTCGCCCATCATTCCTTCGTCCCAAAATCCTTGGTACCGATTCTGAATTGCTTTCATCTGTTGGTGGAATCTTTCCCCATGTTCGTCGCTCTCGTCACCGAGATTCTTCGGAAAAAAATTCAAATGGGAGTGCAGAAAGTGAATTTTCAGAGACATATTTACGCCCATTTTTGTATAGTTCTTGAGCAACTCGTTGACTATTTTCTCGTAAGATTCACTTTAATTGTTCCCGAGGAAGCTATAAACAGTCGTCCTAAAAGAATCCCACGCCGCTGCCTCAACTGGTGACAATAGTCACACCTTTTTTGATTGCGGTCCAACGAAGACACCTTCTTTTATCTTGGCATCAGAAAGATTTGGAAAAATTCACCGCACACGTAGCAGAAAATTTCTGGGTCATTTTTACACTGAAATTCTCGCAGTCTTTTACTCATTTTATTTTGAAGTATATCTTATTTTCTATTTTTTTTTTTCGTTACAAATTGTGCGTCCGTTTGTTTGCCACTTTTTTTAGTATAATGCATGAATGTTTCTGCTTTTATACATCTCGAAAGTGCTGCAGATATGGTACAATAAAATATAGGTAGGTCCACGACTCAGAGCGCGACCGCCGAAACTGTAAAAAAAACACAAAATAAGTATTCACATGGTATAATAAAAACAGGTAGGCTCTCTTTCTTATAGCCATAGGTGTCGAAACCAGGTGTTTTGCTGTGACGGTTTCGACGTTTGCACTCTCAGTCGTGAGCCTACCAGTTTTTATTGTAGCCTGTTTGTTATTATCTTTTCTTTCGTAAAACCCTTGAAAATCCTATGAACAATAAAAATGAAAAATAAAAAATTATAGTACAAAAACCCAATTTATTTATATGACAATAAAATTTTTAAAAATAACATAACTTGGGTGTTTTCGTTCCATTGAACACAACTTTTCAATTCTCAATAGATTTTCTTCAACAATAGCTTATTTTTTTTGGAAAAAAAGGCTTTTAATAAAAAATATCAAAAGTAACAAAATATTTTGATTTCTTAACGAAATTTGCAACTATTTTGTCTTTTTTTGGAAATTTTTCTGAAAAATAAAAAAAAAACCCGAAATTTGAATTTATTCCGCCAAAACTAACAAAAAACAAATTGGCCATTTCAGCCCTTGAAAGGACTTTGACCGAACTTCTTATGATCAATTGTGTTGTGTGTGTTATTAAATGTTTGCACACAATTGACCGAGAACTGGACCTACATGTTTTATGCCGACTCCGAACGGCTAAAGTTCATGTTCTCAAGAAGCTTTACATGGCATTTATTACTCTCTGAGGTTTGCCATTGTCTGCAGAGAGGTGGTGACCGATCAGAAAAATTTTTTATTGAAATAAACTTTTCGCTGCGGCTGGGGATCGAACCCGGGCTCCGAGCATGCTAAGCCACACACTTTAACCTGCATGCCACGATCACCACAAAAACTAACAGCTCCACCAAAAATGATGTTTGCATTGTTTGTAAGAAATTTTATAAGCTTTTATTTGGTATATCATTTGTTTGATTAATATTGTTGTTTCTGGAGATATATGCAATTAAGTGGTACAAACTGTTTTTTTTCGTTGAAAACCCTACAGTGGGCAATATCTCGAAAACGGAGTGACAGAAAAAAAAATTTTTTGTTTCGGAATTAGCGACCGATTTTACATGAGAAAAGGATAGTGGTATTCAAAGTACATATTGGCTGTAAACCAGTGTTATCGTAATGAAATTATATATTTAAGCTTATATCGTAAAAATAAAGATCATGTTCGAAAATAAGCCAAATAGGATGAAAACCACGTATACCTCCCATACAAACTCACGTTCTCAAAATGGAAAATTTCTTAAAAATCTATTAAAAAATCAATCCAATGACTTGCGCATTATCCCATAAGCTTTAATTTGAGCTCTTAACACTTTGTTAAAAATTCAGGAAAATCGAATGAAAACTTTCCATACTTCTCATACAAAGTGTATTTAAAGAAACGGCGCAGGATCGCGATCAAGACACACATTGAAAATCAATATTAAAGGTTTATTATGATTTTTACCTGCCGTAACATTTTTTTTTATAGTGAGGCAACCAAATTTGATTTAAGTTACAATTTTCAGACACTTGCTTGGATCGATCACGATTTTCTGATAACAAATGATGTTATCACCACAAAAGGTACAAGAACGCGACATTCGAATAGTAATTAAAGCAATATAAAAAATTTTCCGTTAATCGAGCTTTGTTTGGTATCTTTTTATTTTTCATTGTTTATATGTAGTTTATAGATGGATTTTTTAAGAAAAGTGCAAACTTAATGTTAATAAATAAACGAAAAATACTAGAAAACTAGCCCTTAAAAGCAGCTAAAAACAAGAAAAACATATTTTTCAGATATCAGTCTGATTTTCTCAGAATAAAAACTGAAATAAGTTGTAAATGCAAAAAATTCTAAAAATTCAAACATTTTTATAAATAATAACAAAAAAATTATTTGTTTATTTAAAATTTATTTTTCTGTCCCAGTAGACCATTGTGTGGAAATGCCCATATCACAAAACACTTGCTATAAAGAGTGAGATGCATATATGCACCTTTTGCTATAAAACTTTGTCAAATGGGAAATTTGTAAACAAATAAATTAATAAATTTTTGCAAAAGTTTCGAAATGTGGTGCTCTTCAGAATACAACTGCTGTTTTTGCTCAAGCTTGGAAACAAATTTGTAAATAAAGCATCACATCTTTTTATTTCCTGTCCGACATCATATCTGGCATATATTAAAATTGGAGAACTCTTTGAAGTGTTGGGAAGTTGATTTATCAGAGAACCAAATTGACTTTGCTTTTATGGCTTTCAGATTGTCATGGAAAATGTGCACTCGGATAATTAATTCGATTGAAACTATGCCTGTCGTTAAGACTTAGTTTATATTATTATAACCTCATGTAAACCATTAAAATTAATGAAAAAACTGCTTCTGAAAAACATGATAATTTTTATTTACAAAATAAAATATAATAATTTACATGATGTAAAATGTGCGTTACAGGCCCAGAGCCCCAACACCTTTACTGACGCTATTCAAAATGTATGGCCTTGACTTTCACACTTCATATGCAACGGCAGCGTCTACAAATTCTTCATGTATTCCTCAGTGCCCAACTAAGTATGGTCAACTCTTGCGCGCTCTGCCTGATGTGCTCAATATTCTCCATTGTCTGCCTAATGCTGCTTTCTATCTATCGCACGCATTTTGACACGTTCGAGGCCTTTAAGCCAATTCTGGCGTTCGTGCTCACGTCTTCTCTGCCATAGATTTCTCTGCACTGTGATTTCCCTCCCATAGAGCAGTTGCTCCTGCTGGTGTTGCTACTGCTGATGTTGCTGTTCCACAAAAACAATCACGTATTCTTTTGGCGCTTTTTGTTGTTGCACATAAAGATTATTGGCACATGCTTTAAGTGAATAACCTTGTGTGGAAATTTGCTATTGACTGTTTGTTTTTTGGCGTCGCTAAGAGCTGAGTTCAGAATAATTCACGTTCAACTGTTTTCTTTAGCCAGAATTAATAAAATTCAGGTTATGATACATTTTGACAATGACACACAAAATAAAATATGCCATGCAGCTATAAAAACGGTTTTATAAATTATAGCATGTGATACACTTAGCCCAACAGATTTTAAAGGAAAAGTTCAAGAATTTGAATTATTTCTGTCTTCTTATATCTCACAGAGGATATCACATGCTTTGAAAATAGAAAATATATTCCTGTTTCACACTAACATTAGCCAATCCCATAAGATAGGGTTCGCATGCTCATTATTTCTTACAAAAAATGTGATTGTGGGAGATCGTAGAAGATATCATGGAAACGCGGCATTAGGCTAAATGAAACTGAAAGTGTATTATAAAAATCGTATCGAAAATTGCATAATCGCTATAATCCTTGTATTGCCCTCGAAGGCAGCTATGTTGAATAATATAATCGAATTTTGGCAAAAAAAATGTGTGTTGTGAGCCTACGAACTTTTCAGCCCACCTGTTAAGTTCACGTAATAAAAAAACGGTAAACGTTTTTGACGGCCTCGGTATTCGAGTGTTAAGCGCGCCTGACTGCCAACCCAGTAGCGGAATTCCCGTAAAGTTAACGCTCGATAATCGATATCGGTCATTGTGCGTGCTACTTTAATAAAAAACTACACTATTAGAATTAATACTTTTCGAAATACTAGAAATATTTCTAGTGAAGGCTGTACTTAAATTTAATAAGTTGGGAATAAAATTTTATTTTTAGTTCCTAAGGTTTAAAATTTAATACAAAATAACTAGACGCCATAAAATCTTGGAGTAATTTTTAAACCAATCGTTTGGCAAAAGCATTTTTAAATACTTATTTATTAGAATTGATATTTTTCAAAATACTAGAAGTATTTGTAGTCAAGGCTGTACTTAAATTTAATGAAATGGGAATAAAATTCGAATTTAAATTTGATAAAAGTTTTATTTTGTATTTTGTTAACATTTTGTTCATGCTCTAGCAAGCAACAGATTAGCCCGAGGTTAGAACTCGCGACTCTAATGCGATGGTTGCCGCAGTCCGCGGTTCGATCCTAGGATGTGAAAAAAAAATGTAATTGTTGCACAATGCAATTTTAACATTTAATAATTAATTATATAAGATTATAATAATGTAAAGAAAACAAGAAAAAAAACAAAAAAAAAGGTTTGACTGAGAGTCGAACTAGGGTAACTCGATTCATCAAATCAAATCGACAACGGAACGGAGCCACGGAATAAAATTTTTTGCGCGTGATAAATGTGTACTTTAATGCTAACAAAATATAAAAACCAACCGGATAGCAGTTTAAAGTTTACATTTTAAGCCCATGCGAGGGTTTAAATTTTAAATCCATGTGGAACTAAAACTTAGTTTTAATATCTAAAATGGTTTAAATTTTAGACCCATGTGAACTAAACATAGTTTTAGTATTTGGTGTGGTTTAAATTTTAATACAATTTCGGTGTCGTCATATATACAGTACAGGATTGACTTAAATTTAGTCCAAGATTTTTCCGCCTTGACCGAAGTTAAAATACCCCATGGCCTATTCGTTGAAATAATAAAGTAAAATTTGTATTCTTTTTATTATTAATTTATAGGAATGGAAAATGAGCGTGTGTGGATGACGCCCACTTTTATTAAACAATTTATTTTTGAATTAAATATATACATACTCTTTTTTATTTATGTAGCTTGAATATTAAACTCGTTATAGAGTTTTCAATCTTGCTGTTGTAAGGGAGGTAGGTAGGTAGGTGTATTCGAGGGTGAATTGTGCCCATTTTTTAATATGCCTTACAGCCTTACCAATAACGAGCTCTCTTAACCCATTTTGGTCAGGTACCCGAACGCGTTGGAATTTTCTAATGAAATTTTCAGGCTCTGTTGTTGTTGATCATTTTCCCATTTTCCGTTTTCCGGCTATAAGGTGGTCGAAAAATCGACCAATGGCCCAATGTGTATACAAAAATTTAAAAATTTTGAATAAATTATTTTAGCTTTAAATTCAGCATAATATGCCTTGAGAGTGTTCCTGTGAAGTTTGGTACCGATAGAACATAGGGGCGTGGCACCTTCCACCTTCCAGAGTGTTCCTGTGAAGTTTGGTACCAATAGAACATGGGGGCGTGGCACCTTCCATGCAACTCTTATTTTCGATATCGAATAGCTTTGGAACTACATGTTTTACAGTCACAAAATTCGGAATTCAAGCTCAATTTACACGTATTGTTTCAATGGCAATATTTTATAGGCGTTAGACAAGGGGCGTGACACTTTTTAAACATTCAAACTTTTCGGTAAAAATTATAAAATTCATTATACAATTGAAATGTTTAACATGGAATATCTTAGTACAAATGTCGCATAACATTGAAACTCAGTATAAAGTTACTTATTGGTCATATCTTCTACCAGAAAATTGACACGGGCATTAGAAAATAGGGTGTGAAGGAGTAGTAACGCGCGTAGGGTATTGCTAGTATAAAATAAATAAGTTATTATACTTTGATATTCATATTATGATATTGTCCAAAACATTTTGTGTGCAAATGTAAATTGCATTTTTTGCATATAAAATATATCTAAATGGTATGCTTGTGGCATACAACGCATCTCCGAGGCTTATTCTCTAGTTGATATCAATGACGTGCTCAAGTTTGTTAACTTGAGGCAAACCGGCCGGTCTTTCCTATTCATCTATATCTGAGTCCACTTTTGGATCCGCCACTTATAAGTTTCTTTCGATATAAACTGTAACTGTGATATTGGCTTGTGTTTGTTTATTTTAGCCACAAGACATTGCAATTTCCATGCATTCACTTTCGAATTGCCGATAGCGTTTACCCACAATGACCACACCATTTCCTACTGCGAATGTCAACGCGATAATTTGCGACCCCACTGAAGTGTAAATCATCTCCACCCATATTGATATTATAGTTATATTCGTTTGAGTTATGACGACGTACTTCTTTCTCATACGATTATATCGGAGAGTAGACTTTATTGGCACAATGGAATCGTAGTTACCAGCAATTATTACTTGGGTGGTGTTGTAACAACGCACGAAGTTGAGTTCATTCCTCTTGTCAAAAATGTTATTCACTTCCCCACGTTTTGCTGAGTTTGTCAACGCAGCGCTTTATACCCGGTTTGAACGTTGCCGATTGTAACTGAACGTTTGTACCGGTTACATACAATTTTCTCTCATTTAGCAAACAGAGCAATTGGAAAGAGGTAAAAAAGTTGTCGAAGAAAACAGTGTATCTTTCTGGATGGTCAACGTTGTGAAGAAGTCTCAAAATAATATATGCGCCAAGTCCAATGCCAATGTTGTAAGCTTCAATGCCAGTCTACGGTATAAAGAAAAACATGTACCCATCGCTTGAGCACCAGTATTTGAATCTAAAATGGATTGATTTTTCTGTAAACATTTAACATGAATGTTTCCCAAAGTTGGGTACCATTTGTTAGTCAATTGACAATGCGGGCTTAAAAATTCCATTAAATTTATTACATGTGAAAATGTTTAAATAAAGTATACATATTAGGCCAGTGGTCGAAAAATCGACCACCAATATTCCAACAAAAGTAGCTCGTAGGTAAATTAACCTCAGATGTCCAAAACCGACTGATTCTCATAATTTAGTCTTATGGCTGTCTGCTGATGTAAATAGTTTTATTATTCATTACATTTATTAGATTTTTTTTATTTTTTCTAAAATGGTCCAAAAAAGGTGTTTTTTTTTAAACGCTTACCTGAGTAGGTAAAATGGAAAATTTCTAAATTGTTATTTTTTTTCTGAATTTCCATTTAACCAAATTGTGCTTATGTGGAAAGAGTTCAAAAAAATTTTGAATAATTTTTCCAGAAATAAATTTTAAAGTTAGTGGTCAAAAAATCGACCAGCTGACCAAAATGGGTTAAACTCGGTTTTACTTAAAACTGATTACTTTTTAAAGCTCCACACTTTTTGTATGCTACCAATACAAAACGAGTATTGTGGTGAAGCCAGCAATCATTAAAGGTAAACAAGGAAATATCACGGTACAAAGATGGGTAATTAATGCTCTTAAAATCACGATAAGAAAAAGTTAAAGGTATATCTAAACGAGACAACTGGACATTTAACGTACAAAAGATCAAATCGTGATCACAGACAAAGTACATTTGGTTGAAAAGTGAAATAGCGGAGGGATCAGAAACAATGAAAAAGTCAAGAAGACTGGGCGTAGAGTTATTAGAAAATCGAGTAGGTAAAGAATCATTGACAATAGATAAGCCTAACGAGGATATCTTATCATTCAGAAGTTGCTTCGGTAATTCATTGGAAAGAAGGTTTATGTTAAAGTCGCCACACAACAAAATCAAGTCATAATCCAGAATATAATTTGACAACACAGAAAACAAAGGCTCAACAGAATGACATTTATTCGGATTATACACACAAGAGACGAGAATTTTATTGTTATTGTCTGAAACACATAAATTAAGAAATTCAATTCCTGATCCAACAGAGCGACTGACAATATAAGCATTAAGACTAGTTTACAATATATTGCAACTCCCCCACCCTTTTTATCAGAACGATCATTTCTAAAGATTTTATAACTATTAATGTCACAAGAGTTATCACTTACATCACTACAAAGCCAAGTTTCCGAAATGCAAATAATGTCGACCAAAGAACTATCAAATATGTACCTGACATAGTCCAATGTAGCCATGTTCAAGCTACGTGCATTAAAATGGACAACATTAAGTCCACTGCGTTGTTTACATAACACCTGAATTAACACTTTTTGGTTTTCATCAGCACCACTAGAAGTTAAGCTAGAAGTCAACACGAGAAGAAACAAAGAAGGAGTACATTTTAGGCAAAAAAGAAAATAAGTAGATTAAAGAAATTAAGAAGAATAGAAGAATTAGCTTAGAATAAACTAGAAACATTATAACATTAAGCAAAGATAACAACGTAATAAGAGATATATAATCAATATTAAAGAAATTAAAAAGCTTAAAATAAACTGATAGAATTATAACATTAAGCGATGATAAAAACATAATAAAAGAAATATAATTAGTTTGGAGGAGACAAAGTAACAGAGCTAGCATCACGAACATAGCACTGAAGCTCATCAATATTACTGATGAGAACGCTCTCCGCATTATTTTCCATTCTGATGTACACAGAGCCACGAAAAGTAAACGCATTATAAATACTTTTCTTCCGTTTATAAGCAATTGCAGCTTGTAAGAGTTTGCGGCTGTCAGCATCAAGGCTCTCATGAATAAATATGCAGCTATCAGAATCAAATCCAGCATCCCGCAGGTTGACTGCAGATTTAGTTCGCCTTCGAAAATCTCCAAATGCTTTTAGTACACGATTTCTGTCGCTAGGTGACAAATATTTGATGATAACTACTGCATTCGGGTTGCGCTGGTTAGATTTTGCCCTAAATATATCTCTTATAAGAGGCGGCTTAAAATCAATGTAGTGGCAGATGCGATTAAAAATGCTTTTCAAATTTTCATCATTTGTCACAGGCAGACCAAATAATATGGCATCCGAAGAGAAGTCAGCAACTTTGCTGCAGTTAGCATGGCTGTTATTGTTGCTGATCAGCTTATCTCTTGAGCGTTCATAATCATCTAATCGACTTTTAAGAGCACACAATTCCTTTTCCAGCAATATAACCTTTTTATCTAAACCACTGTACACAGAATTAAGAGCACTCACATCAGTCTCCACTTTTTTTATAATTCTTAATTCAATGCTCGCAATTTCATCAGTTAGTTGCCTATAAGAGCTATCATATTTAGAAAGAAGCTCCTCTTTAAGTTGCCTGATGTCGCTTCTAAAATGAGCACAAAGCCGCTCTTCCATATCAAGCAGCTGAGCACGAAAAGATTTCAAAGAAGGTTCGGCACTCAAGAGCTTTGGCGTACCGTCGTCTCTGTTGTTGATGCGATGAGACAGATGCTGTTGTTGTTGGCGCGTTAAACGTGGTGAAGGCGGCATTGTGGCTTGTTTACACTCAGCACTGGAACAAATAAACAAGAAGAAACAGCAACGAAGAGTAGAAGAAAGACTGAAGAATGTGAGAGATGCAGAACTGAAGAGTGTGGGCAGCAGAGTTGCGAAGAAAATAGGAACAGCAAGTGCAGGTTTTGGTGACCAAAGAATACTCAATTTGTAGTGCACTCAGTAATAGTTGGTTAGTCACAGCATGAGTCAAGCTAGGGGTGCAAGAATCTTGTCGCGTTCACACAGTAGAAGAAATTCCAGTGTTTATTATATAAATTTTAATTATATGCACAATAATGCTGCATTTAAGAAGAAACAAATAGCACACTAGATATATAAAAGCAATTGGCTTGTTGCTTGTTCGGTGGATTGTTTGTTTGTTTGTTGAAAGAGTTTTTATTTTTAAAATAGATTAATCGACAAATGACAAAGTGTGTTTTCCTCAACGAAAAATTCTGCCCTCTGAAGATGCAGAATTTTTTCCATTTTGACCTGACTCCACAGAATTCTGACCTGTTTTTGGTTTCTGCACCTGAATTCTTCGAGAATAGATCACAAAAAATGCAAAATTTTTTTTAATTTTTTCGAGTTGGCACCCTTTTTGAAAAACTTCAAAAGAATTTAAGAAAACAAATTTAAAACTTCAAATTCAAACATTTTTTTCCCGCTAAAAAAAAATTTATTTTATTTTTTCATAGAAAAATTTTGACTTTTCCGTAGATGAGCTCAATCTTTTCTGAACTGTCAATGGTAACGTTTACTATTTTCACACATGTCATTTATTTTGTTTATTCAGTTGGTAGCATTTCAGGTCAGAATTTTTCGAACCGTCGAAGTAGAGAGGGCAGAAATTCTGCATTTTTTCTACTTTTAAGGTCAAAATTTTCGAGAAATGAACACGATTCAATTTCAAAGGTCAGAATTTTATTTGAGAAAAGAACGAAAAAAATGCAAAAAACTCAAAGCAGAAAAAATTAAAAATTTTTTTGAGAAAAGAAAACGCTATAAACCAACGCTCAGAAAATGCCCCCTATAAATGAGTAAGCATTGTGTTAGTTCGGAAAAAGAGTAAGGTTGGGAGGGTGGGAAAGTAAAGTATTGTCGGTGAAGGTTTGTTTTAAATTTGTGCAGCTCGGAACTTCCGGGAATGGCACTCGCAGGGAGATTATTCCACAATTTACTGAGCAATTGAAGAACGAATTGTGTTAGTAATGGGATGTTCTATTGGACATCAAGGTAACGGTAAAGAGATGAGCTTTGAGAGGTTTACTCCAACGTCAATGAATAAGAAGTTGGAAAATATTTAGGAGTCATAAAATCAAATGCAGTATCTGATGATGGTATTCCTATGAAGTTTATTAATACAACCAGTTGCAAACCAAACCCCACAGGGGCTAATGATTTTAGGCCGATAAGCATTTTATCGCCATTAACTAAGGTATGTGAGAAAATTATGGCTCAACAAATCAGTAATTATTTATCTGAAAAGAAATTGTTATCACCATTTCAGTCAGGTTTTCGAGCTGGACATGGCTGTTCATCTGTAGTATAGTAAAGGTTATTGATGATATCAGACCTTATTTTGATGCATATGAGTTTGTTATGCCTTCTTGATTTCTCTAAGGCTTTTGATTAAGTTAACCATACTTGTCTATGTCAAAAGCTTAGGTGTCTTTTTGGCGCTTGTGATAGTCCTGTTAATCTTATGTCCAGTTACTTGTCTTGTAGGTTACAAAGAGTTAAAGTTGGTCAACAAACATGTGAATATAAATTGATCTCAAGTGGTGTCCCACAGAGCTCTTTACTTGGCCCACTCCTTTTCTCTGTGTTTATAAATTATATTTTTAGTGTTTGTAAGCATATGGGCATTTCCAAACTGGCGTTATGTACGTTTTGTACGAAAAAATTAAAAAAAAAAAAAAGTCTAAATTTTAAAAACTTTTTTTTATATTTACGTAGTAATTAAGACGCACTATATTAAGTAAAAAAATTATGACAATCGACTCTAAGAATTAAAAGATATAAGCCAAAATATGCACTGGCGTGACGTTACAAAATACAGAAGTGGTTTTATACTTAGATTAGAAAATTTGCAAAACTCTGCGATTGGGCAAAACTTTTTATACAAAAATTTATTTGGAAGAATTTAAAATAATATAAGTTTATTTAGCTAGTTATCAATTTAAAAAATCTTTTCTCGGTTTTTTTTTTATTAGGCTAAGTCATCTGGCGTGACGTTACTACCGTTACGTTACTTAAATTTCCATCTGAACATTTTAAGTTAACATTTAAAAAAAAAAAAATATTTGACGTTAATAAAACATAGTTTAGCTATTATATATAGCATGATGCTAAAACAGCGTTTTTTGGAAAAAATATTTTTTATTGTCGAAGATGGTGAAGATATATAGTTGTAGCAATGTTTGTTTAGGAACTTGGCTGTCATTTTTATTCGTGGTAATTCAGAAGCTGTTTAAAGGTTACCTCCGATAAAACTCAATTTGAAACTTAATCTTACCAATTTGTATAAAAAAATTGTAAAAGTTGAAAATTGACTGTCAAGCCCATATTTTGGTAGGACATTATAACTGTCAATTCTGACTTTTGGATATCAAAATGCTGATCCTTTTAAAAAAATAAGAAAAGCTACGTCTTCTGAAGCCAGTGATGCCCAGAAAAATTATTTGAAGAGAGCTACAACAATTACAACAAATTACCGCAATAATAACAAATCATTGGATTCGTGGCACACTATTTTTTTCCAACAACAAAAACACATAAAAACAACAACGCACATACAACAACATCCGCGCCAGCGCAAAAGTTCATATAAATTGAACGCGCAAAACAACAACACGAATCATTCAATGAGCGCAAATACAACAATAAAGTAATAAGAAGTAAGGGTGAAGCTGAAAACTTAATTACCATTACAATAATCATTGCGAATTACAACAATCATTGCAATATTGAAGTTTTTGTAGAGTGGAGAGAGTGTAACATGTAAAAAACAACAACACGAATGCTGGCAGCACCCAAGAAAAACAACAAAAGGACATACAAACAACAACACGCATGCTGACAGTGCCCAAGCGCACAAGTTTAAATGTTGTATACACAATAACAACAACATGCAAATGCTTAAAAAAACAACAAAGCATTAAGAAACAATGATTTGACTTCAAACTGAATTCGTCGAATTACAACAATCATGAAAAAACATCGAAGTTGTTGTAAAGAGTGGAAAGAGTTAGGCGCTGGGCATCCCTGTTCTGAAGCTGTTTCTTACTACATTTATTTGCTGAACAAAAAGAAGATTTCATCACCATCATTCATGTTTTAGGAAAGTGTTTTTTAAAAAAAAAATCTATGGATAACAAAGAAAATGTATAAGTTTTTCTCGTAAGTCATTTTCTACGCTATGATTTCGCACACTCAAAGCTTTAAAAATAATTCCTTTTTTGCACACGACTTTTTTAAGAGTCTTCAATTTGAGCTAAACGTTTCATCCATTCCAGTACATCCCATTTTGCTTGCAGTCAAAGTATTTTCTCACCAATTTTGTACCCTCGTTGAATTTAAAGTTTGTTAAGTCATTTTCTACCAAATCGAAAATATTTTGTGTAAATTTATTTGAACGTCCCTTGATTTGTTGACACCTTGAATATATTTCCTTGTAATGAGACATATCCTCATTTCTTTTTGTGATTGCATAAATACCCTTTCAGTTTATGTTATTAAAAAATGAATTGACATCATCAAGCAGTCTACTTAAATATTTTTTTGTTGTTGAATCTTAAGCCAAAATTAAAGCATCTTTATATAAATGACGTAACTGGATTTAAGCAGTTTAAAAACTGATGGTAAAAACATACAATACAGTAATCCCCGCTTAATTGCACAAGCAAAAATGTTCACACGTTTGTTCAAATAAACGGGAAATTCAATTAACGAAATCCCGCTTAATTGAACAATTGCTCAATAAAAAAAAACCCGTTTAACTGCACTTTTCGTTCAATTATGCAAAACCACTTTTTTGGAAAGAAAACCAAAAGTATAAGAAGAAAATATACGTAGTTTATATGTTTTCCCAAATCTTTACTTAAATAATTTTAAACTTAAAATTTTCCAAGAAGTTCGTTATTGTTGTTTGTTATTTGTCGTGCCTAAATGAATTTTCGGTGAGAAAATGTTGTTGAAAAAGTTCAACTGCTCCCAGCAGTTCTTTCAGTGGATGGGTTTATTTAAGACTTCCTCCTTCTCCGCATCAGTCTCATCCGAGATGAATCTGTAAGAACGCTCTCTGCGATTTCCAAGTTGGTTAATTATCCATAGCGTTGTTTGTCGACGTCACAATCAATGAAGTCCCGTTAAAGGCTAAAGTCGAAACACTTGTCAGCACAAATATGTATTGCCAAAAACAGCTGTTTAAATTATTACCAGTTAAAGTTTCGTTAAACATTATTAAAATGATGTAATTTTTTGGGGGACAACTAAGCGGGATTTTTTATATTGATTTAACTAAAAGATCCAAATTTTTGTTGTGCATATAACCGGGAAATTCAATAAAGCGGGAATTAATAAAACGGGAATTACACTATACATTTCATATGGAAGCGTAAGATTGACACATTTTTCGGTCAATTAAGCAGGGAAATCAATTAAGTGCGATGCAATTAAACGGGGATTAAAAATTAAAATTTCACATAAGATATTATTTGATCAAGTATACATAAATATACACAGTGAGCGTCGTCTCCATGTGCCTAAAACAACATTTAATTCAACTTTGATTCTACTCTATGTCTAATGTTGAGCAAAAAAATTTGTTTTTCTTGTTGTTTTTAATTTTTTTTTCCTAACCCTACTTCATATTTAGGTTAATTTCTCAACAATGGTAAGGAAAAATTTAAAGCCACTCAGTGAATTTTTTACAAAAAGTGCAATTTTCTTGCATTTTTGAAAACAACTATTTTTATAATTGGTTTTTTAAATCTTGTAGTATAGAGCATTATTCTGTAAAGAATATATCATTTGTAATAATACAAAATTATAAAATGTTTGATTTTCCACCAAGAAAATGGATAAAAAGATTAAAAACACAACACCTCAAAAAAAAGAGATTTTGCTAAACATTTAGTTATGAGGCACCCTGTACGCAAGGACATTTTGGATTACTACGAAATGAAGTTTGAAGAAATATATACTCTCTTTATTGAGTGTAGTCACACATTTGTACCCTTAAGTTAAAAAAATTTATTTTTTTGGAATCATGCTAATTATATATTATATTTTTTTAACTAATACCTCCTAACTTTAACATCGACCATGAGAAGTTGGAAAAACTTCCACTAAAATACCTGCAACCAAATTCAGAAACGAAATCAGGCAAACTTCGAACAATGTGGCGTGACGTTACTCATTTTTCAAATAAAATATATAAAACAGTGTGACCGCTAAATTATTACAAGAACCATTTGTAAAAATTCTCAAAGATGAACCTTTTGCGAGTTCAACGCACCTAGTGTGACCTCTCAATGTCGTCACAACTTTTTTTAATTGATTTTTAAAAATTATGTCTTCGAATTTTGCTGTACTGACGTTTAATGACGTTTTCCAGTTATTTGCCTTATCGGAAATGGAAAACAAAATCCACTTTTATTCAGTTGAATTTGTCGTCGAACAAGACTGTGCAAAAAAAAACTGCGAAAAAATCCAAGCGGAGCGTGGAGCGAAACCAGTTCTTGTAATTTTTGTAAATTTCTCAAAAAAATATGTCTTTCTTTTAATTTTATTTAAAAAATGTGCCATGGAGGACATTTGTTTTTTCACGGAACTGACGTCCACTATAAAAGACCTTTCCATTGAATACAATAACATAGACATCGGTTGTGAATTCGCTAAATGCCAGCAATTTTAACGTTTTTTTGTCACCATAAAATACTGATTCCCATATAAATCTGCTTCTAAACAAAGTGGTCCCATTTACTCAAAAATTAACTGATTTTGGTCATCTTTATCTCGTTGGAAAGACAATATGTAGCAGAATAGAATTTAAAAAAATAAAATTTAAAAGATATGTATAAAGACATTTAAGAAATGAAAATAAAATCAACCATTTACCAAATATTGTCGAACTTAAATGTTCACAATTCTTAAAGGGCTTCATCTGCTTCAGTCCATCATAATAATCCATTATACTTCATCAAAACAGCAGTGTCGACAATTTCTTGGCCAATGTGCAGGTACGAACCAGGGGATACTGTCCTTCATGACAGAATAATAAGGTAGGCTCATATTTTTACGGCTGCTCAAATGTCTAATTTTACACTAACAAAGCTGTGAGGTGCTATAAACGTCAAGCGAAAAGGCAACAACAACAATTAGAAAACTTAAATTCGAACAGCTGAGTTTTGACATCTAGCTCACTTTCTCTCCAATATGCGCCTACCTTGTTATTCTATCATGCTGTCCTTAAACAACATACCAGCTGATTGATGATGGTTTTTGATGAAATTGGAACACTGATATTTCGTGACTTAAATATCTGAAGCACATCATCAAAGCACTTGCGGTATACATTAAGGGTTATGCTCCATTGCAGTCAAGCGTTGCAGCCAATGTCTCTTGCTGTACATTTCTTATTAAACACTTATTCTAACTTGCAAAAAGAATTAAAGACAAATGAAATAATTAAAACTCACAAAATTTATAACAGCCAAAGCAAATTCCACTTGCTTTGTTATTTTCAGAATCCACAGTTTCTAATTTACAGTTTTTTTTTACTGACAAAAAACTGAAAGTAAACAATACTTTCATTCAAAATAAAACAAGTTCGAATTCTATGATATTGTACTCGGTCAATATCAACGAAGAATTCATGCGTTCTTAAAGTCATGCATTCCACTTTTTCCTTCTGGGAACCAACAAAACTGACAAAAACTTTAACTTTAACTTGGTAGCCCGGTATCTTGCCATCGCAACATGGGAAAAATTTGAACTCTTTAATTAAATTAATTTTGAATATTTCTCTTTAATAATACAGGTAAAAGGAAATTTGGTTAACTTTTAATTTTTTGGTCACGGTTGACTTTTCTGCGGAAATGCCCATATGCTGATGATGTCCAGCTTTATCTTTCTAGACGAACTGGACTTCTTGAAGATCTGTGTTGCAGACTGCAGATCTTTATCGTGTTGAGACCATGTTAATAGCGTTGCACAAAAAAATCTATTATATTCTGCGTAATTTAAGAATGTCGTCTAGTTACCTATTATATAATAGGAGTTACCTATTAGTATTAAATGGAGGTTAGTGATACAACTGATATTACCAAGAATAACGTAATCTGATGTAGTTTATAGTAGGCTAGACTCATCCTCTCAAATGAAACTGCAAATTGCTTTCAACTATGCTACTCGTTATGTTTTTGGTCTTCGGAAATTTGACCACCCGTCAACCTTTATAAACGCTATTCTCAGTTGTGACATATTAGCTTACCTTCATGTACAAACCTGTATTTTTCTACACAAGCTCATACACACAAAAAAAACACCTATACACTATCTGTATGAAAAACTACAGTTTAGTGTATCAAGGAGAAGTCTTGTTCTTATTGTTCCTAGACATAGATCATTAATATCGTCCAACTTATTCTTCGTCAAAGCCATTAGACTGCGTAATGCACTGCCTCGTACGATAAGAGGAATCAGTGGAAGAGTTATTTTCAGACAATCTATCTTATCTTTCTTTTCTTCTCCTTAGTCTATTTGATCTTCGAGTCAATTTTTTGTTTTTTTTATTCTTTTTGTTTCCCTTTCCTACACCATATAATTTTTAATATATTTTTAATTATTAGCTTTTATGAACTGTTGAATTTTATTTGGAATTTATATTTACTCTTTTATTAATTACATTATCATAGCCTTTTGTTGATGTAATAATTTAAGGTATTCTTATTATATATATATTTTTTGTCGTACTGTAAAATAACTTAGTTCTTATTGTACTATGTTTTTGTTTTTTTTTTTTGGAAATAAAGTAAAGTTGTAAGTTGTTACCAAAAAAATAAGGTGGCTCACTTTGAGTGTGACGTGGGGGGCCCCGGTAGTTGGGGCCTCGGAAGTCAAGTGGTTAGCGTGCTTGACTGCCAACCCAGAGGTTCTGGGTTCGAATCCCGGTCTAGCCATGGTCCTACGCTCTTACCTTTCTTTAATTCTTTCCTCATTTCTAATCAAGTGAAATTAAATCTTCATCAATATATACGACTTTGGAAGTTGTAGTTGGTGGTAGATATGTTTGTGGATTGAGAATGCTTGATAACTCGAATTGACTGAGGTAAAGGCATAACACTTGCCTCAGATCCAAATTCGATGTTGATATAGCACTCCGCCACACTAGAACATTCTACACTTGTTTCTCTTGATTACCTTTCTCTCCTACTTATCTTTCACCCCATTTTCCGCACTAAGGCAGACTTGACTGAATAGGTTTGACACCTGAAATCCTTGGTTCAAAGCTAAAAAAAAAAAAAAATTTCGTAAGAATGTTAGAAAAAAAGATGTGCAAGCATGGATATTTTTTAAACAGTGGCTCACTCTCACTGTGAGTCACTGTATGTAGCGACATAAACTTTTTAACAAAAAATTGTTGTAAAGTTGAATATAAAAAATAAATGACAAATTTTGGCACTTTGCTTCCTGTTCGGAAATGTTATAAATAAAAACATTTTAAATACTAGCAAATTAAATACTATTAGCTTAATAATTGTCTATATCGTCGCTGCGCTTAAAATATCAGTAATGTGATTTTTTATGATTTTGTTTTATTGCATAAAAGATTAGCACTACTCGATGGTCTAAACATTGGATACATTTTTTTTATTAGTTTTGCAATAAATTCCTTGCACAGTTTTTAAAATTTTTAATTAAATATTTAAAAAATCAGGTTTGTGCTCGAAAAATGTGCTCATAGTAAAAACAAAATTCTTATAAAAAATTCAGTTATGTGTCTTAAAACGAAGGAATTTATCCTCGCTTCGAGCTGAAGAAAGATGTTGGAGTTATTTTTTTAATATATATCTCAAGAATTTTATCGCGAAAAATACAAAATTATGACATTGCAATAAATTTGCAAGCGCACAGGACAAATCAGTTTTTGCTCCCCTGAAAAGTTGTCCAAATGCACACAACTGATTTTTGAGGCGCAGCGACGATATGTTCTTTCTGATAACTAGTGCAACGTTATAAAATTGTAAAAAATGCCAAATAAAATCGATAATTCTGATAATAAAAACCTGACAATGAGGGATTGTGTTGATTCCAATATGAAAAGTGCTTCGGTATCCGATGAATCAAAGACTGAGAAGGAAACTATACACTCAGGCCAGTTTATGGTTTCTCATTTTGAGGCTGAAGAAGCAATGGATGATTTAGACGATGGTGAAGTTAAGATGTTGGACCCCGAAGATCCAAGTCTCATAAAACCAGATGAACCGAACGCTTGCATGCAGGTGCAGCTCTATGTGCCACGAAATACTTGTCAGACAAAGAAAGTGGAAAACTCTATGGCGGGTTTGGTAACTTCTCATCTGGAGATTGAGACTTCATTAACGAAGCTTTTTAAGTGCATGAATTTGGCTTACAGGTATTTATTTTATAATGTTTTTTAAATAACTAACCAAAAATTTATTATTATATTTGTTTAACCATATGACGCACACTGACTCGTATAGATATTGGTCACTACGAATAAAATAAAATTATAATTATAAATCGGATAGGCCGAAGAAACGGTGCATTTAAAGATTTTATATTTTAACTTACAAGGAAAGGTCCCCAGGTGACAGTCTCCGATTTGAAAGATTTTCGGATATGTGATAGAAAACAAAAATCTAAGGTTGACGTATTTTTTTATATGTGCTCAATCGATGGTTTAGGGTTTCAAACTCGCGTTCAAAAATCGGCGAAAATTTCGTTTGTTTGCTATAATTTCGCAATTTTTCAGGAAACATTTACAAACATAAATACATTTATACATACATTTAAATTCGTTTTGATATGGTTTTTTAAAAAAACATTATATTTTTGATAGATCTTTAAAAAAGTACCACTTCTTGTAATTTTTTATTTATTATTTTCTAATTCAAAATTTTTTTTATTACCATTAATAAAATAAATAAATTTAAAAAAACAAAAAAAAAGGTAAGTTTATAAATTGTCTTAAATCTAACATAAATTAATATGAAATAATTGTGTCAACATACTTCTTTGATATTGACTAAACATTACTAAAAATTACAACAACAAAATTACAACAAAATTTTCTTATGAAAAATTGATGCCATCATGTGTGGTCTTGTAAGAGCTTTCGTTTGGTACCAAATTTGTAAATGTTTCCATGAAAAATTGCGAAATTATAGGAAAAAAAACGAAATTTTCGCCGATTTTTGAACGCGAGTTTGAAACCCTAAACCATCGATTGAGCACATATAAAAAAATACGTCAACCTTGGTTTTTTGTCTTCTATCACATATCCGAAAATCATTCAAATCGGAGACTGTCACCTGGGGACCTTTCCTTGTAAGTCGATAAATCAACTATATAACAGCACATATTTAATTCGATTCTTCAAATTCTTTTTCCTGATTAGCAATTCCAATAATTCTTCAAAAATATATACTACCCCGACAACAATCAGTTCGTACGGCTGCATATTTTATGATATTAACACTTTCAACTTTTATTTATAATAAGAAAACAATATTTCTGATACAAAGTTTGTAGTATCCTTAAAGCTTGAAATGTAATTTTTGGAATGAATAGGAAAAGTAAAAAACATTACAAAAACAACAACGTTAATACCGAGATTAACCAACACAGTCATAAAATGCAATCCAGATACTGACAACATTCAATTCGTACGATAGAAAGAATGCGAGTGTGCTCAAGGATAACGGGACAAATTCTTTTTTGCTGATTCCGTGTATCAATTGAGGATGTATTGAGAATGAATTGTGAATGTTTTGAGAAAATTTTGGTCACTCTTTGATTTTATACCAGTAGTTTTTTTGAATGATTTTCTACTATGGCACGTGGCAAAGCGGTTTGCAAAGAAATAAGAAAGTTAATTGTTAAAAACTTTCTTTAACACAGAAGTTATGGCTTTTATTGCATAGCCCCTAGGATTAGCAAAGTCAACTGTCTAATAAGTCATCAAAAATTATGTGAATATCGCCTCAATTGAGCCACAGCAGCAAGGGCGAGGTAATAAATCAAAACTAAATGATCGAATATCTAAATGCTTGAATATCTCGATCATTAAATTTGATTTATTACCTCGCCCTTGCTGCTGTGGCTCAATTGAGGCGATATTCACATAATTTTTGATGACTTATTAGGCAGTTCACTTTGCTAATCCTAGGGGCTATGCAATAAGAGCCATAACTTTTGTGTAAACGAAAGTTTTTAACAAATAACTTTCTTATTTCTTTGCAAACTGCTTTGCCACGTGCCATAGTAGAAAATCATTCAAAAAAACTACTGGTATAAAATCAAAGAGTGACCGAAATTTTCTCAAAACATTCCCAATTCATTCTCAATACATCCTCAATTGATATACGGAATCAGCAAAAAAGAATTTGTCCCGTTATCCTTGTGCACACTCGCATTCTTTCTATCGTACGAATTGAATGTTGTCAGTTTTTGGATTGCATTTTATGACTGTGTTGGTTAATCTCGGTATTAACGTTGTTGTTTTTGTAATGTTTTTACTTTTCGTATTAATTCTAAAAAATTACATTTCAAGCGTTAAGGATACTACAAAGTTTGTATCAGAAATATTTGTTTCTTATTACAAATAAAAGTAGAAAGTTTAAATATTGTAAAATATGCAGCCGTACGAACTGATTGTTGTCGGGGTAGTAATTATATTAAGTATTTAAGTAAATACTTAATTAGTATAAGTATTTATTTAAATGTTGAAATTATTTCAGTTATTTTAATTTACTTACCTAAAAGTGCAGTAAACTGTACAGTGGACAGTAGTCAGATTTGTTTGAAAAATGCTTAAGTATTTGGGATTCTGCGTGTCTGATATAATTTGATCTATTAAAAGTTCAAGGATGATTGTCGAAACCGGCCCGGTTCTACTAAAAAGACCGGCTTTTTGCGATTTTTATAAGACATTTATAATGCATTTGAAATTTGTTTCATACTATTTTTTTCATGCTTATCTTTGGGTGATCCTGATGATTTTTTCAAAGCTTTTTAATGCACTATTGATCCTGATGATTTTTTCAAAACGTTTTTATGCACTAATGAATGGCAGAAGACAGTAGCTTAGAAAAAACATGAAATTTTTGGAAAAGTTCTTATATACACCCAGCGACAAAAAAACCCTCGCAGAGTAAAATTTTTTTTATTTTTTAGAAATTAGAATTTTAACGTTGTTAAATAAACTGATGTTGCTTTTAAATTAATTATTGGACATTTTTCTTTAACACAGAGTTCATTTTACATTTTATTTAAAAAGCAAGTACTGCAGTTGAAAAAAATAGAAGAATATCCAAATTCGAAAAGTTTTGACACGAAAAGAAAATTATTTTTAAATTTCGTAAATATTTTAAATTTTGTTTTTTAGAGATACCATGAAACTATAATAAATATAAAAGTTAAAAAAAATAATAAAAACTCAAAAAAAGCATGTTAGTATATCAATACTTTGTTGCGCCGCCTTTGTTAGTAATGACGTCATTGATACGTCTTGGCATTGAATCATACAGGTTTTCCAAAGAATTTTTTGTGATATTGTTATACAAGACTTCTTTTATCACATTTTTCATATTTTCAAGAGAACTTGGTCTTTTTTCTCTTATTTTCTGACCAATCATGTGCCAACAGTTCTCAATGAGATTCAGATCTGGACTGTTTCCGGGCCAGGGCAGTGACGTAATACCAAGAAATTCCTTGTGTTTTTGTACTTAAAATAGTATCTTATAAAGTGAGTTTTGAAAGTGTCACATTAAAAAATGTTGTTTCTCACTTGCTATAGAACAGATCGCTTTCGAATTGGATAGGAAATGGGGTAGGAAATTTAATTTGTGCCCTTTTCTGTTTTAAAGCACCAAACTTTTATCGAACAATCACCCACCTTCTGTGTGAATGCGCAGATCTTCAGAATCGTCGCACTATGGAGTATTTCTTCGATTTAGCTGGACATTAGGCCGGGTCAATTTGTGGGGAGGCAAAAAAATCGCCCATTGCTCTGTGAAAATCGTATTCTATGGATTAAAATAAGAAACTTTGCCGAAGGAACCATACTTCTAAAACGAATTCTGATGTCCCCCAATTTGGGTCGTACTTTTGGGTAGGGGCAAATTTTGAAAAATCCCACTTTGAACTGTTTAGAGTGCTCCAATCGAGTCCAAATGTATGACCGACCCCCACTAAATTTAAAGGCCCGACCCACCCATGCCAGTGGCACACCCCCTGGAACCCTTCTGGGGGTTCCCCATACAAACATTTCAAAAAATCGCCAGTTTTGGCACTTTACATGGAAAAATCAGCGAAATGCCTATGTTTTTTTCTTTTTGGAGTTTTTTTCTCTTTAGAAATTTATTCAACCCTTTTAAAAAATTAAGGTATCACTGTGACACAATTGCAAATCGGAAAATTGCTTGTGTGCGTTTTTTAAGGCCCCACAAGACACAGTAGGTAGAATTGAAATTACCATTTCATTCTTTTTACCTCGTCTCGTCGACCATACATAACGCAACAGTTTTTGTAAATGCATTAAGTCGTTGTGAAGAACTCAAAGTGTGAAGTGCTAATTTCAGATAAAAAAATATTTTAAAAAAAAATTATAAGTGAAGTTGACCATTCCAAATCAAAAAGTTTACAATGAATCCACTATCCTCTACACCGCAAGATGAAGCAACAACAACTATCGAAAACCCAATGAGTCATATACTCAAGCACGATGTTACTGTTTTTGGTGTGTCTACTGATTTGACTGATCTTAATTTACCAACCCATCTGGATATCTTGAAATATTATTTTTACTTAAGCGAACGTGCTAAAACAGAACAAAAAAAAATTTTCCCATAAATCATTCACTATTCAAGTACAAGATAAGTTAAATGGAATTTGGGAAAAACTTGGTACGGAAATAATGCTGAAAAGAAGTGTATTTAATAAATTGAATAAATTGCTTGACGAGTATCAAGATCAAATCAAGAGAAGAAACAAAACCCAACAATTTACAGAGTATGTAAAATCTCTGGAAACAATTTTTTACATTGGAACATGTAAATGCGATTTGAAGGCAGCTCCATGTGCATGTGGCTGGGTTCCCGAACGTCTCAAAGAGTTCATGCACGATCAACATAATCAGAGAAGACTTACAATGGATGCAGTTGTGATGGAAACTGAAGAGCAAGGAGCAACGTCTATGTCATCAATGCCAACATACCAAGATTCCGATGATTCAACATACGCACCGCCACCGGTTCAAGAAGATATGGATAGAAGCACAAGTTCCCAATACACAGAGAGATACGATTGTTTTAACTTTGCCTTGGTATGTGACAGATTTGGTGTGCCTGATAGAGTAGCATCGGCATTGGGAACCACTCTTTTCCAAGATTTTAAAATGAAAGATAATCATGGCAAACCTCTCATCATGGATAAATCGAAAGTTCGCAGAGAAAAAGAGAAATGCAGACAAGAAGTGGTTCGCAAATGGTTAGATCATACCAATTTGTTAGCGTTTTCATTCGATGGCAGAAAAGATGATACTTTAACGACAGCTAAAGTTTATGAAAAGTATCATACTAGGATGGTAAAAGAACCTCATCTTGTTATTTTGAGAGAACCCAATTCTGAATTGATTGGTTACGTAAGACTGGAACATGAAAGCGCTGAATACAAAACAACCAAATTAAATGATTTTTTCAACGATAAAAATATATCACTGGATGCATTAATTGGAATATGCACTGACGGTGAGCCAACAAACACTGGCCCACACGGTGGAATTATATGACGATTCGAATTGCTGTTAAAAAGACCATTGCATTGGTTCGTTTGCCTTCTACACCTCAACGAACTTCCGTTTCGGCATTTGTTTGAAGCTTTGGATAAATCAACCAACACTGGACCAAGATCGGCAACCGGAAAACTGAGCCGTCAAATCGAAACTTGTGAAATTCTTCCGGTAAGTTATTGCTATCACTCATCTATACTATTATATAAAAGGAGACTCACGGATTTGCGGCGACGTGTTCTCAATAACCGCTGAACCGATTTTTATAATTTTTTCACTATTCAATTGCTATGATTAGCGAAATTAAAATAGGGTACTACGTTTTTTACAAAACTTTTTCTTTAATTATTTAAGAATTCATGTGTTTTAATTCATGCTAATGCTGCACAAGCAGCACAACAAGCAGCAGAAAACCAATGCTTAAGCTCTGGCTGTGAGAGTAACTCAGCACACAGCACGGCTGCCATTTTGTGTCGGGAGTTGCTCTCAGTTTGGTCTCTTGAGCAGTGTTGCCAACAATCTGACATCGTATTTGTTATGGTTTTCAGACTTGAATTGTTTATACATATTTACAGTCAAAAAAATCTTTTTCCTCTTATGCCTGATATATAACCAAATTATTATTTTGTTCTTTATTGCAAATGTTATTCATCGACAATAACGCAATCCCGACGGATTGAAAGCTTTATACAATAGTTCAGATTTAAAATTTGTTTTTATGGCAACACTAGCTACTTTATTTGCAGTCAACTTCTTGCTCAGAGAGAAATATAAATATATTAAAATCTTACCATGAAATGGGGGATGAAATTTTTTATTGTTGTAGTTATTTCAGTATACAAATATTCCATTGCATATGCTCAAATGCTTCTCAGAGGATCTCAGTACGATCTGAAATGTCGCGTTGATATGTCATTGTTTGTGTTCATCTGCGCAGAAATTATGTTCATGCATACAGCCTTATAAAATAGATTTCCTTAAAACTTTTCAATAGGTTTATATTGGACGCATCAGAAAATAATTTTTGTTTTTATTTTCCAACGTCTTTTTTAAAATCAAATAGGTTGGTACTATGAAATGAAGTTGTAACAAAATGATGACCATAAATGTAGAGGAATACCAATATAACTTCTTTAATTTAGTTGGATTTTCGATTTTGTTCCAAACAGAAGCCTAAAATTTTTTTATTTCGCGTGTTAATAAATGTTGCACATTAAAAGAGTTATTGTGATTGGTGTGCAAAGCATATTTTTTATTTTTAACCGATTTCAAAAAGGAGGAGGGTCTCAAGTTGGTTGGTTTCTTTGTTTTTTTGTAATAGCATTATAAGTAATGCATTTGCATTGGTCTCCGGTAGTTTTAGTTGAACCTTAATATTATAATTCAACTTTTGAATGGTTTTCCATTATATTAGACAGCCTGGCATAAGCTACGCAGCGCATGTAAAACGCATCGAAAACGTATGTTTGACGCAAATTTTAGTGTTTAAAGGATGCGTAAGTTAAGCATATTTTAAACAAGCTGTTAACATCTTCTTTGTATATTAAAATGATTGTATGTACAAGTAGATTTCAAAACCGCTAAACCAATTGTTATGAAATTTTCAGGGAAACTCTAGCAAAGTCTGGAGAGCGCTCCTGTGAAGTTTGGCACCGATATCGAATAGCTTTAGAATTACATGTTGCACAGCTCCAAAATTCTGTATTCGACCTCAATTTTCACGTGCTGTTCTACTGGTAAAATTTTAAAGCCGTTGCAGAAGGGGCGTGACACTTTTAAGGCATTCAAACTTTTCAGTATAATTTAAGAAACATAAGTCACAAATTTGTGAAACTCGGAAGGAATATAACATTAAGTCGTGTCCATCCACCGGAAAAATTCAGCAAGCATTGGAAAATGGGGCGTGGCACCATCAACATAGTTTAAATGTTGAATATCGAATAGCTGTGGTACTTAATGTTTCATAATATTTAAACTCAGTATAAATTTAATTTTTGGGAATGTCTTTCGACAAGAAATATAGCACGGGCATTGGAAAACGGGGTGTGACTCCGACCATACAAGCCAAATTTTTAATAGCAAATAGCATTGGAAATAAAAATCGCTGATCAGTGAAATTCCGAATGGAGTTGCCATTTGGTAATGTCCTTCTAATAGAAAACTGGTCTGAGCTTTGGTCAAGTGGGTGCACCTTCCCCTACAAGCTTCATTTTTGATCGAATAGGTTCTGAAGTCACAGATGAAGTACATGTGTTTGTCTAAGGCTGCGTGCATTTTCAACGCCGATTCAGACAGACAGGCAGGCTGAAATCTGTGTGAACAAATGAGATACAAATATCTATCTATCTCGCTTTTTCACACACTCTGCGCACACAGGCAGGCAGTCTGAATCGGCGTTTACTATGCACGTGGCCTAAGGCGTAGCAACGCGCGCCGGGTATTGCTAGTTTATTATAATTGTCAACCATTTTTAATTATTTTATTATTATACATTTTCAGGTGGTGGACGGCTTCCAGAAAATTGAGTTGCAAAATACGCCCCCGCTCCAGAAAAAAATTGAACTTCCCACCGATTCGAAGTACTTTTCCGACATGGCCCATTTAATTTCTAGCGGCGTGGTTTCGGTGGATCTGGCTAACATCAAACCAGGGAAAATTATACATTCTCGGTGGCTCACCAAGGCCGCTAGATTATTACTATTATATGTGACAACGGAAAATCCATATGCAATTTTAAGAATTCTGGTTGAATTTATAATTAAATGTTATGTGCCAATGAACTTCAATATCAAGTATTACAGCTCTGTCGTGTACGGCAGTGCATTATTTTTCAACTTCATTTGTTGGTCACGATTTCTAGAACCTCGTTTACGCAAAATTGTCAATCAAGTAATTACAGATAATTCATATTATGCGCATTCGGAAAATATCTTGTTATCAATGTTGTTTGATGATAGCAAAGAAAAGCGCGACTGTGCTATCAACATAATTCTACGCTATCGAACAGATGTTGACGACGAACTTAGAGCTTATAAAAAACCAGATATAAAGTTTAATTGCACAAGTTACACGGAAATGATCAATATGAATGACATAAATAACGTATTTGAACCACCATTCACGCGAAGCATTCCGTACGATACATTGAAAGAATATTTAAATCAAGATGATCCACCGTTTAATGATCCAAAAATTCCATCACACAGACAAGGAACTGAACGACATGTTCAATTGCTAGCTAGCGTTTCCAAACGGGTTATACCGGAAAATATAGAGGCTGTTATGGCGACGACATTAGAGAGCCCTGCGAAATTGCCCAGACTTGAAAGTAAAAAAGACTTCAAACAATAATTTTTTTAGTTTCTTTTCTATAACTAACTTTTTCATTTACATATGTTCTGACTAAATAAATTTCAAAAGGGAAAAAATAGATATTATTATAAATAAATAATAAATATTATTATAAATAAATAAAGAAAAAACATAGCCATTTCGCTGATTTTTCTATGTTAAGTGCCAAAACTGGCGATTTTTTTAAATGTTTGTATGGGGAACCGCCAGGGGTTCCAGGGGGTGTGCCACTGGCATGGGTGGGTCGGGCCTCCAAAGTTAGTGGGGGTCGGTCATACATTTGGACTCGATTGGAGCACTCCAAATGGGTCAAAGTGGGATTTTTTAAAATGTGCCCCTACCCAAAAGTTCGACCCAAATTGGGGGACATCAGAATTCGTTTTAGATTTCTTATTTTGATCCCTAGAGTACGATTTTCACAGAGCATTGAGTGATTTTTAAATCGACCCGCCCTACTGGACATTATTCAATTTTGTCAAACACCGATTTAAAAAAAATATATATATTTTTAGTTTGTTGAAAAGTGTAAGAATAACGGACAAGGAGTATTTTTTACCTTGCCTTGCTCAAACATTATTTTTTTTGGTCTCTTTGTCATTTTTAGTTTAACTTTTCTTTGGGTTGCTAGCTGTTTAGAGGAGTGCATACTTAAAAATTAATATTTTGTTCCCCAATTTTTCTAAGAAGTTAATATGGATTGTACAGAAACAGGTATTTAAAAATAAATTTAAAGTGGTTTGGATGGTAGGGGAGCGAGGGGCTAGTTGTAACACTTTTTGGAAAATATGATGGGAAAACGAAACTACACGATATATCCTGGTTTTAAAAACATGAGTTGAAAGGTTTAATATTTGAATATCCTTGCGTTAAAAAAAGTTTTGGAATAGGAAGCATTTTGTAACTGAGGGACATTTTTAAAAAAATTTGGAAGTGTTACATCTTACCCCGTGCATGGGGCTAGTTGTAACAGCCTTGGGGCATGTTGTAACAAGCTATAAAACTGAAGTTTTTTTAAAAACAAGTATTTAACAACATTAAGGCCTAGTTTCACTAACTTCTAGTTTCATATTTTTTGAAAAATTCTTAATCGTTAGACCGGCTTAGAGAAGTGGTTTCAGGTGTCTTAAGAGAAAGTTGTGAGTTTTGTTTTTTTAATGAATTTTTTTCAACCAATCAGGTCCAGCCATATTATTTGGTGCCATGAGGCTGGTTTATTTGGTGAACAGCACATTGGTAGGTATGCCAACTCTTTCACCTCTATAAGAAGCAGTCCAAAAGAGATATTTGCACACGTCAGTAGGTACGAAGATATTTTATCTTCATATTTATCTTTAAACACCACTCTGGGTTATTGAAGCCAACAAATGGCAATTCAATGTTATTTTTTGTATCTTTCTATTTAAGGATACATGACAAAAATTGAACAAGCTTTTCTGACCATTGTCTTCTTTTCTTTAACTGCAATAGCAGCCAACTCGAAAATTTCTTTACTTTGAGTTGCCCGATTAGACTTTCGTTTATAATTTCTCATTCTGCAAAAAATTATTAAGACATAATAATAAAATAAACAAACACCGAATATCCAGTTCGAATGTGTAGAGCAAGTTGTTACATGTTACAACTTACCCCACAAAATTGTAAGAACTTGCCCCGCAGTATAATTTTTGACAAACATTTAAATATATAAAAATCAACTTAATTTGAAGAAAAAAAAAAAATATATATCAGTAAACTGTAATAAAATATGCTCCGATTAAAATTAAATTAGTTTTAAAAATCCTTAAGACGCTTTCAAGAAGCAAAAAATAAAATGATATTTTTTTTATAATAACTGCTAGAAATAAAGCCTATGTTTGCGCCCACTCGATGTAAAGTCCGATGAGACACTAATAAAATAGCGTGTTACAACTAACCCCTGTTACAACTAGCCCCCCGCTCCCCTATTGTATTTATTTAAAATTAGTAATTGTATTTTAAAAATGGGTGTTTTTTGAGGATTTTTTTTTAATAATTGGATATCCGAAGGGTTTTGTTATATGCGGCTGACCGTGTCTGTACATTTTTCTTCATAAACTTAACACTACAGGTGTTTACATCTTAAAAAATATAAACTCGTTGTCCGCTTCGTTCCGTAAAGTGCTGAATTTTTTTAAAAACCGTTTAAAGCCAAAAAACTGGTAAATCTTCATAAAATCTTAAGTTTTTAATGATATCGCCATAAAACTTGGTGGTACATAAGTTTATCTCTTCTATTTAAATGTCAGGTTTAAAAATGAATGGTTTAAAAAAATCGGATAAGAACTGCACTTACCTCCCATATAAAGAGACGTCATCAACATGGTAAAACATTTATAAATCCCATAGTTTTAAAGATATCGACTTGAAACTTGACGCATACATTTTTATTTTAAAAGTCAATGTTAAAAACTATCAAAATCTGAAAAAACCACTCTTACCTCCCTTAAAAATGACGCGATCCGATTTGTGTTCCCATTTTTTAAAAAAAAAAAACAAACAAATTGGCCATTTCAGCCCTTGAAAGGACTTTGACCGAACTTCTTATGATCAATTGTGTTGTGTGTGTTATTAAATGTTTGCACAATTGACCGAGAACTGGACCTACATGTTTTATGCCGACTCCGAACGGATAAAGTTCATGTTCTCAAGAAGTTTTACATGGCATTATTTACTCTCTGAGGTTTGCCATTGTCTGCAGAGAGGTGGTGACCGATCAGAAAAATTGTTTTATTGAAAAAAACTTTTCGCCACGGCTGGGATCGAACCCGGGCTCCGAGCATGTTAAGCCACACACTTAACCTGCATGCCACGGTCACCACCCATTTTGCTACAAACTAAAAACCCAAAATTAGAAAAAAATATTTGTATCATATGCTGCGGTTTGTTGGTAGTCGTATTCTTCGTATTCTTAAAACAGCGATTCAGAATGAGTTCCGAATTAAAATGGGATTGATTGTAGATATACCTAAGGCGGGGTTTGGTAACTCCAATGGTGGAAATACAAGCCACAGATTTTTCACGGACCCGAATTTAGCAGCAACCATTTTTTTAATAATAATAATTGCAGTAATGACACTTTGTTAAAGGAAAGTTTAACAGGAATTATAATTTTAAATAAAAAATATAGGCTCACACAGTATTTTTTTGACAAAACTGACTTTAAACTCAAAAATTGTGACTGTTTTCCAAAACTTCCTGATTTGACCAAAAAAAAAATAGTAATGTTTATCGTTGGAAAGTCCATGAAAATATCTTTTTAAAATGTCTTTGAAGAATGTTCTGTATCAAAAACTTTCGTTGCTAGAGCATTTTTAGTGAAACAATCTCCTATATCCTATAAATTAACTCATGGCTCTCCAGGGGGTCAATATAGACCCCCACTTGCCTTAACTTGCCTTAACTTTTTTATAGGTTGCCTGTACGCAACAATGTCTGAGTTCGGTATACCTGCAAAGACACTGCAGGATAACGTTGAGCAAGACATGTAGCTCTGTCAAGGTAGGAAATGACTTCTCCGAAACCTTTAATACCGAACGAGGTTTCAGACAAGGCAACCCGCTGTCATGCAATCTCTTCAATTTCATCATGGAGCGGATCCTACGAAAAGAAGATGTACATCGTAATGGAACCATATTCCACAAAGGTGTCCAGCTCCTTGACGGTTTGACGATGAACGAGGGCAAAACAAAGTATATACTGGAGATCAGTCTGGAGATTAAGCGAAGAATAACAATTGCTAATAGGCGCTACTACTGGCTAAGTAAGCAATTAGGTTCCAGAGCCCTCTATCGATCGACATAATTAACACTCTACAAGACGCTCATCATACCTGTTGTTCTCTATGGCGCTGAGACATGGGTGGTATCGCAAACAGATGCAGCCGCTCTTGGGATGTTCGAGAGGAAAGTTTTTCGCAAAATCTTTGGCCCTGTGCGAGTTGGCGACGACTATCGCATTCGAATGAACCACGAACTGTACGAGCTCTACGACGGTATTGATTTAGTCCAGCGTCTAACAATTCAGCGACTACGTTGGCTGGGTCATGTTTTTCGTATAGATGAAGAAGCTCCAGCGAAAAAGGTGTTTGAGGTGAAAGCCGAGGGCCGACGATGCAGAGGAAGACCATGCCTCCGATGGATTGACCAGGCCGAAGAAGCCTTTACCGCGCTTGGTGAAAGAGATTTGAGACGGCGCACGCGAAGCAGAGACGCCTAGCGAGAGCTGACGAAGCCACCTAAATAAAAATAAAAAATAATATAAATAAAACTCATATTCACTTGAATTTTACCTGCAAAACAAAAAAAGTGAAGGTAACTATAGCAGCTTTTGTCAATTTTGTTAAAACTTTTATGCACAATCAATGTTCTTGCTTAGAAAAACACTCTTTAAAAGCTCTTTAGAAGAAGAAGCATTAAATTTTATAATGAATATTAGCGAAACCGTTATAAGAAGCATTTTTATAATATATTTAGTAAGAAGTATTTTTTAAGTATTTTAATCTTTTATTATTAAATAAAAAATCTTATTTTACTATGCAAGAAAAAGCTGTGATTATTAATTAACTATTCATCACGGTTGTGAGAAAATTGCTCACTGCTACTCGTGGTATTAATTTAACGGTAAGAGAGGAAGCATTATTGCAATATTGTTTAATTTTTTGAAAACTATGACAAACACAGTTACAGAAATGTCGATTTTCTGCGCACATAGTGCGTGATTCCATGCATTTTGTCATTGAGAGTGCAAAAAATCATATAATTGCAATTACTACGGCAGACTGGGAAGAAATTCTTAGATCAAAAAGAGAGCAAACAAGAATTACAGAAATAAGTATGACGAATTGGCTAAAGCTACTCTTAATATCACAAACATATATGAACAGAGATGAAGAGATACAATGTTATAGTGAAAAACAAAATTCATTAAACTCGAAAAGGCCACAAAGGAACGCTTTTTTATCGCTATGACCATTGTTACGCAGATTGAATTGCTGTACGTAAAATACTAGCAAAACTGGAGCCTGAAGAACCAGTGCGGGACCCCTTAATACGGCTTGCACTACAGAGTTGGGTAGATTCGTGGTCTATTAGACTACCCAGCTATACTACATTAACTTATATTATAGAGTCCCTAGTTAACACAACACAAGAAGAACTAAAAATTGCGTTTTCTTTATCTCCCCTAACTACAAACGAAAAGTATCGCTTTGGTGTAATTTGCGATACTATCTCTCATCCCTCCCGACCATGAAATGTACGAATGTTATACAAATCCCTTATATTTGAATTTCCTCCCTTTACCACCTCAAGGAAAAATAACTAGATTTAGTTACTCATTATTATAAATTTTATTCAATAAAATTCAAAAATAGTAATTGTTTTAATGGATTTGTGTTTGTATAAACTCAAATCATATTGTCATATATTTTGGTTTTCAAAATTGTTTCCCTTTTTTTTTTGTAGTATTAACATAAGTATTTAAATAATAATGATTTCTTATAATAATTTGAATTTTAGAAAAGAAAGAAAAAAACAAAAACCATTAAAAGTAGAAAAAGTTATTTATAAGGAAAAGAAAAAAATATAAAAATTTACTCCATTTTATGAGATACTCTAGGTTCGCATGTTAAAAAATAGAGAAAGCAAAAGAATAAAATTTTTTTTTTTTAGATGTTACCGACGTGCAAATTCTATAACGCGCCTTTCAATATGAGAAAAGTTCGCATATAATAGCGAAAGAACAAAAAAAAAACTAGCTTATAACACTTAAAGAAAAGAAATAATTAGCAAAACAAAATCAATAAATTTAAGCAAACTTAAATATAGCAAGAAAACTGTAAACGCAAAAAGATTAGTTTTATAAAAAAAAATAAACGTCAGCGATTATTTTTATTTGGTTTTGTATTGGTTATTTGTTTTGCTTAGTTGGTTGTAGTTAAATTACTCTGAGAAATCGCTTAAACTTATTATTTGTTTTTTTTTAGTTTTTTTGTTTATGGTTTGAGAGCAATATATAAAAGCATTATAATAATAAAACAATAACAAACTTGCTTTGTTACTTCCAACGAGGTCAGCAGGTCTGATGATTCGTGTTGAAGAATACGCTGATGAGAGAGAGACTTTATATTTTGCTCCCTACTTTAAGCTTAACTTCGGCTTTTTATTTTTACTTCAATTGTTTAACTTAACATCATTAAAATTTGTTTTTTGTTTTATAGAAAAAAAAAGATTCGAACAATGTTGCTTTTTTTTTGTTTTTGTTTTGAAACAAACTTGAGTTGTTCAAATGTCGCGATATAACAAGATTACAAAAAAATTAACGTAGTTTTGTAAGTTAAGCATAGTACTATGTTCGGCTTCACGTGAAATTCCACTCAAATCTCCATACAAAAAATGACAGCTGTGAAACAACCGTGAACATTTCACAACTTTTTCGTCAAAGCTGTACTATGCTTCACTGGTGAAAATCTGGTACTGTATTCTGCAACATGGATCTAGAAACATTGTTTTCACGGCAATTTAATTGAACCGACCATTTATTTTGCCGTGAAAAGTGACAATTGCCATTTCATTTAAGAAATAAGTGCAAGCAAAAGAACAATAATGGTATTCCCTTAACGATCAAAATTTCCCATTTCGTAAACTCGTAAAATTCCGAGCCTCTGTTAAAGGAACGCACCTTTAGACATCTGATAAATTTGTCATGCATATTTGTCATCATGCCGTAACAAATCGACCGAAAATTTGTTCGTAGAATCTGTTTGCTCTAGGTTTCTGAGATGGGAATAATTGAGTTAGCTGCCTACTGCCTACTTACAAAGTTAGCTGTCTACTCCAAACTTTTCCGGGTAATCTTTAGCCACATCCAATACCAATTGCAGCAGTTTTACTGTCTGACAGAGCACCTAACGATGTGTCGAAGTGTTTATTTTCCGTTTTCAAGCACTGCCACTATCCACTTCTATGCTTGCCAATTGGGATGAATTGAGCGCCAAAATAAATAATAAAACACACCACACACTTTTTGATAGTTTGACAGCTGAAAGTTTAACCAAACTTTTTTACATTGTTTAAGCACTGAAATTGTAGCTTAAACATCGTAAAAAAATCGCCATACAAAATATTTCCATCATTTCCCATTTTCTTAAAATTAAGCAGTTTACGAGGTTTAAGCTGTTTCCGAGGCGTTAAGGGAATGCCATTAATGTTTATAATTGAAATAATATTTTTATACTATTTCTAAAGTTTTGCAATTAATAATTGCAGTTGTTTGAAATTGTAATGCACCTTTCCGCGGTGTTGGCGGTCGCAAAACTTCGCAGCTTGCAGACTGCCATAAACTAATGACTTGTTCTGCTCCAAAACAAAGGACATGCATACTTGTATAAATATTTATTTTGTATTTATATAATCACAAATATGAAAATTAAAGAATTTAAATGATTTTCTGCTTTTCCTCTAATAAATTGTGGCTGTTTATTTACATCTTGTCGAAATTTGTAAGCTGATCATCAGCTGTTCGTTCGCAACAAAACTTCTGTCAAAATTTTCACGCAACAAATAAATGGATGTTGTCAGCGAAATTTCACGCGAACGAGCATAGTACTAGGCTTTATCGCTAACTAGGCGAGAATGATTTAAGAATACAATAGAGAAGATTTGCTCGCGCTTAAGAATTGATATTTAATAAATGCATCGACTTGCAAACAGTTCGGACGTGATTTATAAACCGCTCCAGTTTTAATTTTGCTGTATTCTTGTGCCTTATTCTTATTAATCAATAAAAAAAAAAATAAAAAATAGCAAAAGTTTTTCTGACCCAATTTTTGTGGCTTTCAACTTAAAATAAATATTTAGTGTTTTTGCCAGCTTGCATATTAATAACCAAAAGCTAAAAAAACATAAGTCAATCACTCCAAGTAAAATTTAGTTGACAATATATACATAAAACAATAGTCAAGCATTAACCTATAAAAATAAAAAAAATTTGTGCGTGTCATCATTTCGTATAATAATAATATAATAAAGAACTTAATCACACCAAATAAAACAAAGTTGACAATATACAATGGAATTCACTTGTGCCAACAACAACTGCTCTATCGATGACAAAAATGCACTAACACTGAGCTGCAATGGTCTCTGCGGAAAATCTTACCACGGCTGCTGTGTGGGCATGACAAAGAGGAGTCTGAACTACATTCAGGATTACTCTTCACATTTTAAATTTTTCTGTGACGAGTGTAGGGATTTGTCGATTTCACACGTGATGCTCGCCATTAAATGTCTGAGCGATTCTCTACAGGCATTACACGTAAACAATAAACTACTCTGCAGTAACCAACCTAACTTCGACGTCTTCACGCACTTATCTGATGATGTAGCCAGAGTAGAGTCCATGTGTAAAGCAAATAACTCTGACATCTCAACTATTTCAAAGAATCTCAGAGTATTAACTGAAATAGTAAGAGATAGTGAGAAAGCTTTGCATTATGATAAGGCGATTAATGAGCTTAAAAAAGAAGTAAAAAATGGCTTCGAAATCTTAAAAAATGACGACTGCACCAGAAATATAATGAGTAACCTTTCTTCTTTGCGATATGATTTGGACATTGCACTACAATCTAATTCAAGTGCAGCCAAATCAACACCTCTGCAGCCTGATCCTATGTTTGAAATACTATTTCAAAAAATGAATGACATCAGCGATGATCTAGATGTGTTCCGTGTGACGCTCGCAGATATAGCAGATGAAGTTAGATCAGCGCCCATTAGAGTTGAATCCCCATCACCACAGGCGCTTCAACATAACTCCTCTTCTATTTTCGATGAAATCACGTTAGCATCCAAGCATTCTAAATCAGCTGCCCCTTTACCGACAAGGCAACATAGTATAACTATGGATTCTACCATTGCCTCAGACACCACCATGCTTACAACTCCAATCGCTGCACCTAGAAGAGTTATCGAACGTTTTGGAACTTCGTGGACAATACCAGAATGGGAAAGCCGCATCCAAAAGTTAAATTCGGTCAACCAAAATGAGTGCATCACTGTATTTATCAAAGGCTTCCCCTCCAATGCAAGTATATCCTGGGTGCGTAAATACTTTTTAAAAAAGTTCCGCCTCACCATATCCGATTGCCAAAAAACATCTCCAATTCGTGCCAAGTTAAGCAGTTTTAAACTTAGCTTACCATCTAAATACGCTTGGATGGTCCTGAATCCTTCCTATGGTATGCAAGAACACGGAAATATACGAATATCAAGGTGGACGGACAAACCTGGCAGAACCTGGCAACCGAGATATATATCTAAGGCAAACGTATCTCAAAGTTATGCACCTAAGTCTAATTCAAATATTTCTAATGTTATTTCTAATCCTTGCATAAACACTAAATCTAATCATAAGATAAGCAAAAGTTATAAGCCTAAATCAACATCAAATAATATTATTTCTTATGGTATTCCAAACTCCAGCTTAAATTCCAACCCTAATTCTCGTAAACCCCATCACAGCTCTGTCCCCAACTGGGAACTTAAAACCAATATTTTTCCCACCTTCTCTCCACAGATCAGTCATAAGCCCAGATCGGTCAACAATGACAATACTTTTAAAAATACTACAACTCACTACAGCAACAACAAGCACAACGGTAATCCAATTCCTGCAAAATCATATCAAAAGTCAGCTCCCACACAACCTATCGCACAACGTCGCCGTGTATCTTTCAACCTTTCACCCGTCTCCGACTCTAGAGTAAACCCAACAAACACATCTACCAACTATCCGAATTTCATTCACTCCCATACTCTCAACCCGTCTCCATCCCCCTCCGTAGACACTAAATCATCAATTAACTCACCTACCATCCATCCCCGCACTTTACACCCATCTCCTTTCCATAGCATCCCTTCCAATCAACCTGGTAACACTGAAACCTTTTTAGACCCTCTAATACCTCCAAGAGTGAAATTAACATTGAACTCCTGTGCAGGCACTGAAAGCAGATATGCCCTTTCTCGCCTTAGAGAGAACAGCGTCTATAACAACGTCCGTCTGTATCTCGCCTATATGCATAAAGCCCCTGATTCTACATGCATAGAGGGTAAGACCAAAACTAATTTAAAAGTTTTAATACAACAAGAAGGGCTGCCGACCGATGTGAACGATTTGCGTGCAACTTGGAGTGTCCATAAGTCAAGTCAATTCGGACCTTGACACCTATGGCACTCACGTCAGGTCTAAACATGTCTCTTTTCTGCAAAAGTCCCGTAAGGAGCACCAACAGTATTATTGCCCCTAACTTGGACCCTAACACTACCCCTATTGCTGTGATGGGGTTTCGTAGTTTAGTAGTTTATAGCTCAATTCGCCTGAGAACAAAAGTTGTTCTCAGGCGAATTGAGCTATAAACTACATGGACATGCGCACTGAATTGTCATTACGAAAGCTTTTTCGATGGTTCTTTATTGGCTTAACCCCTTGAAGCACAAATATTTAAGTTTAAATACAAATTTAAAAAATGAAGCGGTTTTTTTAAATTGTGATTTCTGGATTTTTTCATTATTCACAAAAACAATTAAAGGTTCATTACAAAAACCGTATAAGATAAAATTAATAATTGTAATCTTACCAGGAGTCCTTTGTTGTCTTTATTAGAGACGGATATCTTTTGTACTAAAGGTCCCAACTAAGTTTCCGCTTAAGTTTTCCAATATATAATAACCATTTCCGACTTTGTCTCTTATCCTCGCTTTTAAAAAAATTGTATTCAGCTTTGAGTTGACATTTGTTTGGAAATTGCTTTGTGAAAAATTTCGCCTGAACACCTCTTGGCCTTTTTTAAATGAAACGGGGTTAGAACGTAAGTTATTTGCTTTACATTTCGGTCATATGCCTTGCGAATATTTTTGGTAATATTTTTCCTAAGCAAGGTCATTTGATCATCTCTATTAATTTGAATACAAGGTTCTTCAAGAAGATTTAACTGTTAAAGAAGTTGGTAAGTAGATCCGTGAGTGATCATATTGAAGCTGAACAAAGCATGGTAAGGTGAATATTGTATAGATTGATGGGTGGCATTCCGTAAAGCACAAGAGATTTGAGTCAGATTTACGTTTATGGTCTTGATTAATATACGCACGAATGGCAGCTAAAAGTGAACGATTCTGAAACATTAGCTTGAGGCGAGTATAATGCGGTATAAACGTGGTGCATACCATATGCTGTTAACATTTCATTAAATTCTTTCGATTTAAATTGAACTCCGTTATCACATATTAACGTCTCTGGGACGCCATACATAAGAAAAATATTGTTAATAAGAAAATCCTGAATCAATCGTGACTCAAATTTTTTCAAAGGGCAAAGCCAATGGTATTTTGAAAAGTGGTCGACAACAATTAGCAAACCTATATATCATTTTTTGCTGCGCGGATATGGACCCAGCAGATCACCATAAAGACGTTGAAATGGCCTTACTGAAGGCACATGTTTTCCCATTGGCGCACGTAAGGTATTATTGGGTGCTTTAGTGCTCTTACATATGTCGCAATTTTGAATATAATTTCGAACATCTTTCATCATTCCTGGCCAGAAAAAATTTCTTCGCAAAAGCTCAGTAGTTTTGGCCATACCGCCATGCGATGCCATGACAGAATCATGGGCTCGCGCAATGATATCTTGACGCATTTTGTCGGGAATCCATAACTTCCAAGAGTGTTCTTCCTGAGACAAGTCGCCAGACGTGTAATTGGTCAATAACTTTTAAGTCCGGTAATTTTTCAGACTCTTCAGAGATTTTTCCTAAGAATGGCATAGTCAGAATCAGTAAAATGAGTAGAATGTAAATCAACTTCCGGACCTATCTGTTCTATTGATGCAATTTGATCAGTGTGAATTCTTGAGAGCGCGTCTGGAACAATATGTTCCTTGCTTTTTCTATGAATTATTTCAAATTTATAACGCTGCAATTTGAGAGCCCATCGAGCGAGCCGTCCGCTGAGATTTGGTTGGCGCATTAGACATAACAAGCTTGAATGATCAGTTATTACTTCAAATTCTTGCAGATCTACACAACAACGGAATTTCTCAATAGCTTCTAAAGCGGCTAAACACTCGCGTTCCGTCACACTATAATTTCGGTGTGCTGAATTTAGTTTGCGAGACATAAAGCTATGGGTTATTCTTCTTCTTCATAATTTTTTTGTATTAGCACTGCACCAATGCCAAAATCACTGGCGTCACAATGGATAAAAAATGTACGTTTAAAGTCGGGATTGACAAGGACGTGGGCAGTAGTAAGCATTTTCTTCAACTTTAAAAAAGCAGCATCAGCTTCATTTGTCCACAAAAATTTTTTCTTGGTTGAAAGAGTGTCTGTTATTGGACACTCTATTTCCGCAAAATTTGGTATAAATCTGCGGTACCAACCCGCTAGCCCCAAAAATTGTCTATCTTGACGAATTGATTTTGGAATTGGCCAAGAGACAATTGAATCCACCTTTTCTGGGTCGACGGATACTCCCCCGTCTCCAATAATGTAACCAAGGTACTTTGTTTTTGTAACACAAAAGCTACTTTTCGTTATATTAAGTGTAAGATTGGTCTCTCGAAATCGATTTGCTATTTTTACAAGAATTGACAGATGTGTCGAAAAATCTTCCGAAACGATACACATGTCATCTAAATAACCAAATACACAGTGCGTCAGCTCAGGTGGAATGAGTTGATCCATAAGGCGGCACATAGTTGAAGGCGCCTTACACAGGCCGAATGGCATAACCCTAAATTGATAAAGAGGTCTACCCGGGACTGTGAAGGCCGTTCAGGACTTCGATTTTTCTGACGAACCAATTTGCCAGTAGGCGTCCTTCAAATCCAATTTAGTAATAATTTGAGCTTTTGGTAAGCGTGAAAAGATACCTTCAATACTTTGAATTGGGTACGCATTTTTCAAAGTGACATTATTAAGTTTCCGAGCGTCAAGACATAGTCTTACTTTTCTCGGTTTTAAGACTAGGCGCATCGGTGAAATCCATGCGCTGGACGACTCTTCAATAACTCCTAATTTAAGCTTGCGGTCGACTTCTTCATACATTAATTTTTCCACGGCTGGTGACACTGGATAACTACGCTGTTTGCTTGGTCTTGCCGTATCAACATCAATGTCATGCTCAAGAAGTGAGGTTTTGCCGAGACCAGCCGGTTCAAAATTTTGGAAAAGAGTTTTTACGATCTCTATTAACTGTTGTTTTTATATTTGGGTCAAGGCAAACTCGGTGTCCTTGAACTCTGACTTTACATTAAGACCTGGGGCCGATAGAGAACTCATTATGCCGGGAGCTAAATTAAAAATACGCCAAAAGTCAACTCATAAAATAAGCTCTTGAGAAATAGAGGGAATAACATATAAGTGCAAAATTTCTTTTCGCTTTTTAAATTCAGTATCTACATCTACAAAGCCTGTTACCTGATGTTTCTTACCATCCGCAGTTTGTACTAAAGAATTTATTTTTCGGAAGCTTGGTAAACTAGAATTTAATTCATTGGCTAAACAAGAACCCACGCAGCTTATATTAGCTCCAGTGTCTAATAGACCAAATTTAGTTCTGTCAAGAAATTTAACTTCAGCATAAAATTGTTGATCTTTGCTGTTTAGGATAGATGAAACTAATAATTTTTTTGTATTTCGCAACGCTTTGTAAAAATTTCGTATACGAGTCAGAATTCGTGAAATCAGCACAAAAAATTAAAGTTGCTTATTTTTTAACGAAAATGACTCACTCAGAAGACTTGCTTGAGGAGAAAAAATTTGCTTACTTTTTTTTTCGAAAATTTTGTTTTTGTAAAAGTTATAGGCAGTAAAACTTTTGGACTAGACTTTTTTAAAAAAATCATAACTTCTCAACGGTTCCATTGATTTTGATAATTTTTATGTCATATTAAAGATAATTCATGGTAGTTTAATAATACTTTTGTAAAATAAGTCATAACTTTTTTTTCATAATTTAAAATCAATTTGTTTATTTGCAAAAGATTTTTCTCAATGTTCGCCCTCCTTCTAAAAATTTAAAAAATATTGACCACCTCTAATAAACCATTACAAACTGAAATCCGTTTAAAAATCGATGGAGACTCTTCCCGTTTGGCCACAATCTTCAAATAGCTGCAAGCGCATGAAACCAATTCCTTACTTTTTTTTTCTATACAAGTTTATCTACGATATAGGCTAAACTGTAAATAATAAATCAATAATACGTTTACCTTCTAAACAACATAAAAATTAAGAAACACAGTATCATCCAGTCATATAAATTGAAATAAAAATAGTTTGTTAATAATTGTTTGTTAAAAAACATTATGAACCTTTAAGTTATCGGAAGCGGAGATAGGCGGAGATAAGCGGAGATAGACACAAAAGAATGATATGATCGAGTTCCTTTGATTGTCATTGCTCTTTGAAAACGTTCAAACAGCTCTTCCTTTTCTGCTTTGTGCTCTTCTTTTGAGCAGAAGTCAAAAGCTATATTTTCAAAATATCCTTCGGCCCATTGATACAGTGCTTGTGGCGTTGTAATTTGATTATCTATTGGTCGTTGCAAGCTCGCTTGTGAAGCCAGACGTTTGATGGTTCCACCGACGCCGTCACAAGCACCTTTTCCGTGTGAAGTTGCGAAGAAGTGCCGCTCACATTTAATACCATATTCGGATTCGTGAAGGACTAAGTTTGCAAAATTGTACTTATTTTTATACTGCCCCGCGCAGCCGTCAGAAAAATATATTATTTTTTGCACATTCTTGCCTCCGAATGTTGTTTTTAGATAATCTATCATTTTTTTATTAAATAAATGCACGGCGACTGTATCATGTTCATTGCACTCCGAAATAAGTGCGAAACATTCACTTACTGTCGTATTCTCAATTTTGTAATAAATTACATAAGGGTGCAGAGTTGCTTGATCATTAGACTAGTCATTAGACCAGTAATAATTTTCTGAAAAATCAAGAGCGACCAAATACTCGCCGTCCTTCAAGTTTTCTTTAATATTTGAAAAATATTCGTTCTGCGACTTGGCGATGAAGTCATGTTTTTTGTATAAAGGTATTTCTACAAAGAGTTTTGCCCAAAATGTTTCAATATTTTCTGCGACATCGATAAGCTCACACCTTAAAATAAAACAGCATACAATAACATTAAGTAGGTTAAATGAATATGAAATTTTCAGTTTTTTTTATAATAAGTAAATCAGGAATATTCACCTGTCAGTGCATGACCATTGCTTGTAGGTAATTGTCAAGGTTTCAAATAAACTCCGGTCAAATTTTTCCGGAAATCCTGGACAACGCACACAATTTTGCATATGGCAAAATTCATTCGGCACAGAACACATTCCGCCGTTTGTTAAATCTTGTATTGAAATCTGTTCATTGGAGTCGCAACTTCGTAAAGCATTGTTAAATCCATGTAGTTTTAATTTCATGTTTTGGTGAATTTTACACACACAAACATTGTGGCTACCGCTGCATCCAACGACCACGCAATACGGAGGTCGTAATTTGATAAATTTAGATACGCTTATCTTAATGTCCGGGTTCCTTCTCAAAAAATGCGCATGCAATTCTTTCAAATTGCAGAGCAGGAGTTTTTTTTTAACATTTTCTCTGTGGCCATCTCTTAAAATGGATATGCAGTCTTTTTTTCCTGGCATTATACGGCAATACTCTTCACACTCGTAAAACGTTTGCACTTTCTTTACAATTTCTTGGGGCAAGCGCCTGCCTACTTTAGGAGTTATATTTGAGTTAAATCCTAAAGCTTTGCGAAGTTTTATTGAGGTTTCTGCCATATAGCGAGTAACGCCAAGATTTCTTCGTATCTTTGCAGCCGACCATTCAATCGGAGCAGTTGTCAAAATTCTCATTTTTGCTTGCCTATTGCTTTCTTTTAGCAAAGCAATTCTCATTTCTTCTGCTACCATGGTATCTGCCGTTGAATTTTTCACGTGCGAGTCCAGCTTTTTATTATTTGAGACCATACAAAATGATTCTATAGGTCGAAAGAACCACAAGATTCTTAGATTTACCAACGAATAAAAACAAAAATGAGGAAACAATAGTAACTTACCGTCTGAATCCTCAGCGTCCGAACTGAAAATTTCATCTTCTAAATCATATTCGTCATGAGTTTCAGTACAACTGGCTTTTTCAACTGCAGGCAAAATAGCACTCAAAACTTTTTCTTTGTTTGATTCTAGCCTGCAGCTGTTGCACAAATATTTGCCAACTATATTTTTGTATTGACCACTCCACTTGTTCGTTACTAACCTAACACCGGTAGTTATTTTTGTGTGTTTTCTTTTTAAGAACGGATTGCAACAACGAGCTGACATTATAATTTTATTATGATTCCAAGCCGATAATTTTACAACAAAATCTAAGGTGATACTGTGTTTTTTAATTTTTATGTTCTATAGAAGGTATATGTACTATTTATTTATTTATTATTTACAGTTTTTGTATTGTATTTTTGTAAATTGTATAGAAAAAAAAGTAAGGAATTGGTTTCATGCGCTTGCAGCTATTTGAAGATTGTGGCCAAACGGGAAGAGTCTCCATCGATTTTTAAACGGATTTCAGTTTGTAATGGTTTATTAGAGGTGGTCAATATTTTTTAAATTTTTAGAAGGAGGGCGAACATTGAGAAAAATCTTTTGCAAATAAACAAATTGATTTTAAATTATGAAAAAAAAGTTATGACTTATTTTACAAAAGTATTATTAAACTACCATGAATTATCTTTAATATGACATACAAATTATCAAAATCAATGGAACCGTTGAGAAGTTATGATTTTTTAAAAAAAGTCTAGTCCAAAAGTTTTACTGCCTATAACTTTTACAAAAACAAAATTTTCGAAAAAAAAGTAAGCAAATTTTTTCTCCTCAAGCAAGTCTTCTGAGTGAGTCATTTTCGTTAAAAAATAAGCAACTTTAATTTTTTGTGCTGATTTCACGAATTCTGACTCATACGCAAAGTAGAACGTTTTGGTTTTTTGTTAACCTGAGTTTTTGGAAGATCTTTAAAAATTCGAGCTCGAACTTCGTTGTAATTGCGCAACCGCTCATGGTGTAAGGTAACTTAGGATAAATGAGTTTGTCAACAGGTAACTTTTCAATATCGCGTTTCGATATTGTACATTGGTGAGTTTCTTTTTCGGGTACCCTTTCAGGTTCGATACAATATTGATTAAGACTACCTAAGCTAGCCGGCAAATTGGTTTTACTTGTAAAATTTGAGTTGGTAATTTGGGAGGTACTCGGTTGTTGTTGAATAGCCAATGCTTCAAGTTTTCCGATTTTTTAGCAGCACAAATAATGCATTGAGGTTTATACACATTAGGCAACCCACAGCCATAACAAAACACTCTTCGTTCTCTCAAACAATCTTCCCAGTGGTAATTTTCCTCAAGGCAGTTCCAGCATTTCATTTTGGAAAGGAGCAGAGAATATTTCTTGATGGCTGAAACCAGTGATGATATGAGATCATTTTCGAGAGTTCTTTTTTATGAAGGCAAATAGTACTTTTTTATTGTTTAGGGTACTTTTTATTAAGTAAGGATATGTGTATAAATACATAATAAAGAAATAAAGAAAGGACATATCTCTTAATTTATCAAAATAGTGTTTTTTTGCATTATATGTTAGAATACCCTCCATGAAACCATGCATGTATTGATAAGAAACCATGGGGAATTCTGAAAATTTTTGAAAACATATTTACATTTAGCTCATTTTTTATTACCTCCACTTCAGCCCAGAATTCGGAAATAGTCGAATTCTTAAAATTTTCAATTCCTCATAATATGACAGCACCCTGTATTCCGTATTGATCGACTCTGCATTTAAAAGTTCTTGTTCTCGGAACATTTTTAAAATCATCGTCAATATGCTGGTTTTTTCACCATATAATACGAAACTGGGCGAGCATTATGGTGAATTTTGGCAAGAAGTTTATGACTTCATTTTCAAAACTGTTTTTTTCAACTCTTGACAAAATTTCAAGTAAAATTCTTTAATATAAGTTTAAAACTCAGGAACTTATCAGCTGGTACCTTCTCCGTTATAAAGTAAGCCATTAGAATACCCTAAAAGTAAACAAATCAATTTTGATTATGGGAATGGTACCTTTACCTTTAAAAAAAATGTAGGGGAGAGTGGGGTGTTGTGAGACAGGCTTTGTTTTTGGATGATAACTCCTTTAAAAGTTAATATTTTTTTTTCTGGAAACATTTTTATTTACCTTTTTTCGATTGCCTAACATCCTGCGATCAAATTTTTTTAAAATTTAAAAATTTTAATGATTTTCTTGAAGCCTGAAAAAAAGATGAGATTTTTGGATTTTAAAAAATTATGGGGTGTTGTGAGACACTACTTTATATATAAAAAAATGGCATTTTTTGTTTAAAAGTCTGTACTGAAATAGGAAAAAATGAAAATACAGACAAGAAAATTATTCACTTTCATCTGATTTGGCTAATTCGCAGCGAGTACAGTAAAAATAACCGGTTTTCATTTTGGCACACTGCAGTTGAACAGTTTTGTTTTCGTCCAAACTTTTTGGCATGTTTGACCTTCAAATGATGCAAAAGTCAACATCTTCGTCACCTGATGACAAAACTCTTGCCGGTGCGTATTTTTTATAACGAATACGCTTTGCTGGTTCCTTCAGCGGTTTTTTTTGTTTTCGTTTTTTTTCCTTCTTTTGGTTGGATCCTCAATAATGCCACATTCTTGGAAGTTATAAATACGGTTGCATACATAGGCTTCCAGCCGCGTTTTGATTTTTGGAATAGAGGATCAAATTTCAGAGGACTTACCTTTAGTGCACTGTTCAGCTCAGACGCCATAAAAAACCCATTTAATTTGTAAAATATTGGAAAAACTTGTTTCCTGCCAGTTTGGCCACTTTGCTGTGCAACAAAATCGACAAATTTATCATTTGAAGCCGATGTGGAAGAAATTTTGACTTCTACTTTTCCATATAACTCTCGATTTATCAAGATAATATGATTTGTAGACAGCCCGAAAACAATTATTTTGTATGGCAATTTATTTTTGATGGCTGCCACTAGGTGGATGGATGCCCCATTTCCTTTTCGCTTTGGTGATATTTTATTTGCATTACGTGGCATGATGGCTATTGTACTGGACTGTTATATGTACTAGTTACTGATTGACTCCTCATTAGCTCGCGGACTAATAGTGCACACCTCCGTAGCCCAAAAAGAATTTGATCATTTCTGGCTTAGCGACAAGCTTAAAAGTTAGCGGAACATCTTTGTCTTTAGCACCCTACGCAACAGCCAGAAGCATTAAATTCATTTGGAATACTTATGTGTATGTAAATGATATTTAATTAAAATAATAAATAAAAAAAAAAAAAACATAAAGAAAAAAAATTATATGATAACATATACAACATGTTACATAAATAAAGAATTAAAAATATATAAAAGTAAATAATTATAAATAATAAACTAAACATAAACTCCTAAAGTAGGGATGCATACATATTGGTATGACCGACTGTATGCACTATTGCGTTAGTTAAGAAAAAAAAAATATAAACAAGAACAAATCAAACTTTAAATTTACCGCATGCCAGCAAGCACAGAGCAGAAAAAAAAAACGCTAATCGATCGCCTGATGCCAAGAACAGTTTGACCGCTTATTGTTTTGGATAGTAAGATTTTGGGAGTCAAACGTGCAAGATGTTCGTGCTATCGTGTTAAATTATAAAAAACTAAAAATTAACTCAACGTCTAAGATTTAAAAACTATATATATATATGAAAAAAAAGGATAATAAGAACTAAAACAAGAACTACACTAAGTTTGAAAGAAATAAAAAAACAAAAAAAAAAGTATATATAATTATAAAGAATAAGGATGCCACCAGGCAAACAAAACCAAGAAAAAAAGATCATAAGACAAAACGTGGTTGGAAATCCACACTAAACCATAAATAAAATAAAAAAAGGATATTTTGTTATAAAAATACAAGAAAAAAATATATATATAAATAATCCTACGTGCTAAACGCGGCATAAGCAAAATGTAGAATCATCAATCGTATTTCCCTGGCTTTAAAATGCCGAATGCAGACAGGATCAATCTTTGGTGAAAGACTGGCTAAAATTTACCTGGAATATCTTATTTTCAACCATGTTTGATGTTACACAATTTTGTAATCCTAGAAATTTTAATATTAATTATTCTATTTTCTTCTAAAAATTCTTAAATAACTTAAATGTAAATACTAAGTATTAATATATCGTTAAAATAAAATTATAATAGTGAAAAGAAAAAAAAAACTAAATATAATGAAGAATTTTAATTTTAGAAACCTAAGTTAATAATAAACAACAACAATAATCAGAAAGAAAAAAAAAAATAAATGAAATCGCGTACATATCTACATATATAAGTAAAACCAAAAAAAAAAAAAAGGAAAACAAAAAAAAAAAAATGGCAATTAATCGAAAGAGATTCTTAAACTACTTCAATTAAATGTAACAGCAACAAAAGCCACCGATGGTTAAAACTTTTGTTGAAAATACAAAAAAAAAAAAAAAAAAAACAACATTTCTTTTAGGTTCTCTCAACATTATCAGTCGCTGGGCCCATCGATGGAAACGATCGAGAAAACAAAGTAAGTAAGCACATAATATGAAAAAGAAAGAAGCATAACAAAAAAAAAAAATAGAATTAAAATAGAATTATAAAAGTTAGTTTTACTTAAAAGAAAAAAATAAAAGAAACTAAAATCCTAAAAAGCTAAGAAAAAAAAACATAAGAAAAGAATTATTACATGACGTTTACCCTATAAAAATACACCACGGCTGTAATTTAGAAAAGATGGTAAACCAAAAACATATTTGGCTTAAACATCTACCAATAGCTAGTATTGTTGTTGTAATATGTTCCTGGTTTACTCAGGGCTTGCTATTCGGTTGTTGTTGTTAATAGATCAAAATCTCAATTATCGCGCTCTTCGTTATGTTACAAAGTACGTTAAAATCTCTTTCAATTTAAGCTCAATTTCAATTTAAGCTTAAAAATTACTCAATTTCAATATGTGCTAAATAAACATTTTTGTTTTTCTCTTTCTCTCTCACTAATGCAATAGACATGTTCTCTTAAATTTTCTTTTCAATTCGATTTAAAATTTTTTTTTTCTTTCTCTTCACTCAAATAACAAACTAATGTATGTAAATCTCACTCAAAATATTATTCTCTTTTGATATAAAATAAATGTTGTAAACTTATAGTAATTTTCTTTTGCTAGCTACTACTAAACATTAAACAAAAATACTGATATAGACTTTTTTTGTTCATTTACAAAAAAATGTTAATATATAAATTGAATTCTAAATATCTTAATATTTTTTTTTTTCTTTACCGAATTGTTATATATCTAATGTTATAATATAAAACTCATTCGAAAGTTATATGTTGTTTAAAAACTTATTATTTTTTTTTTTCACTAAATAAAACCTAAAATGAATTTGTAAACCTAAACTTTCGTGGTCTTGATTTCTTGTAGACGTTGTTAAGGTTGTTGTTAATATTTGGGGCTTTTATTCACAGCAAAAAAGGCCATGGTTAGGGTGGGCAAAGGAGTAACCAAAAAAAAAAAAAAAAAACAAATTTCATGCGTTACTAGAATGGTGCTTTCTCCGCGAGATTGATAGAGTCAATATTTATTAATTTTTCGTGTGCAAATATCTTGATGTTAGGATTGCATGTAATGTTGGTGGTTTGTGGTTGTTTTTCGGTTGCTTAGAGAACCTACGAAACTGAAGCTCCGGGTAGAGCCAGTGCACACGGAAGCAACTGAAGACATTTGAAATAATTCAATCTAAACAATTTTATTTAAATATATATATATACAAGCAAACCACACAGCTTCGCGCTGGAACTAATTGTTGAAGCCAACCGCACCTGTGATTCCATAACACTATAAAAATAATGAAATAAAAACAAAAATTGACTGTCGCACAACACCCCATATTCATTGTCTCACAACACCCCATATTCGACATTTTCAAATGGCCATTGCGCCATCATCACATACAATATTTTTTGCAAAATCTCTTCGGTGGGCTTAAAGGCAATGGAATATAGATCATTTTGATAAATATTTGCCTTTACTTTGAATTGGCAATGTTTCTGGAAATTGAACAAAGGCAAACTATACAAAAAACTTTTAAGAGCTTTAAGAGCGATAAAAATTCAAAATTGTTACAGACACTAGGAACACGTGTCAATACGATGAGTGCACATATAAAGTGAGATCCCATTGAGAAAATATTTTACAGTTGTGAGCATTCACAACATTACCACTATGTCAAATATTGACGTGTCCCACAACACCCCATGTCTCACAATACCCCACTCTCCCCTATGTATATTCAGATACACACAAAAACAGTTGTGTGTTGCCTGCACGAGTTTTTTAATTCTGTTCATGTGAATCAAATGTATGTTCTTTGTAAACGATAAAGCTTCATTATAAAATGTTTACTTACTTATATCAAGAAACTGTGCCATTTTCATTTTTAAATGCATTCATACGCTTTAAAGCAATGTCTTAAAAAAATTAGGAAAGATCATTAAATTTCCCTTTGCTAAGGAAATTAGGAATTGCTTAAGGAAAAATTAATTGCTCAAGATTTTATGTATACCACACTTTAGTAATTCCTTAGAAATTCCAAGGAAAAGCAATTGCTTACATTTTATTCAGTAGTCTCATTGTCATATCCCAGTAAAGATTTTGGTGCTGATGCAATTAGTTTACTTCTTGTTTTGTGTGTTCTGTGCTTGCAGATCGTGAAAGCTATACGTGACATAAGGAGTTAAATATGAAATAGTAAAAGTATAAAATATAAAAGTACCAGGGTACTTTTTCGGCAAGAAGGTACTCGGGTACTTTTGTAGAGTCAATAGTACTCAAAAAAGTACTATTCCACTCAAAATATCATCCCAAAATATCATACACTCTACCGTCAGCTTCTAACACATCGGGCTTGTATGCACTTATATCGGTCTGTTCCATTTTTAGCAATATTTTTTGTATAGTTCACAAAATTGTTATGAGGTAATTTCGATTGCGGGCGACGAAAAGACTCCTCCGCTAGTAGGTTTTCTCTCATCTCACACAATTTTCATAAAGTGGAGATGGTGTGAATTGGTATATATAAAAGTTCATGGCTGATATCAGGTCTTAAGTTGCGGACAACTATTTCTACTAGTTTTTCTTCTGGTATAGGTACGGATAATCTATCCTGAATTTGGACAATAGCGTCATAATGGCTTTCAAATGGATCATTCGGCTTTTGTTTCTGGTTTCGCAGTTGCTCCCGAATGTCATAGTCTCATTTATAATCTTGAAATTGGTAACGTAAGCCTGAAAAAAAGCAGTCTTTGAACACTTTGTTCAACCATCTCACTGATTTGAGCGTAGTCCAGTTCGGCATGAGTTCTGGGCTGTATGTTTTGAGTATTATTATTAGGACTTGGTAAGATAGGATTAACATTCGAGTCAGAAATTTCTTTTGAGATAGGCGAAAGACGCACAGACGATTGGGATATGTTATTTAAAGGCAATGATGAATTTTGACTTTCTGTTAAAAGATTATCCGTAGTAAGGCTATCTGTAAGGTTGTTACTGCTTTTAGAAAGAGTTTTATTTGAATGTAGTTGTTTCATTGTAGTTGCCTATTCCACGACCACGACTTGATCGCGTTACTGGTCTATTTTTGGTAGATAAATTTAACGGTCTTAAATTTTTAGCATGTACTCATTTTCTACAGCACGGGCATTCATGGTTGTCTTTTAACCAATTCTCAATACAATTTTGGTGAAAGCCATGATTGCAAGGTGTCATTAAAACTTGCAGATTTGGAAAAAAACTTGTAAACAAATAACGCAATCTGAGGCATCTTTTGATGCTGACAGCAAGGGTAAATCTTCACTACTGTGTACCAGTGACATTTTTGGACAAGAATAAAAATATGTATATTAAAATAATTTAAAAATTATTTAAAATAATTTGAAAAAGATTTAAAATAAATAAATAATTTTGACAATAATTTGAAAAAATGTTTTAAAAATAAATTGAAAAAATACTCAAAAAATTTTAAAAATTTGAATACATAAAATGTTTGAAAAAATATTTAAAATTTTTGAAAAATATTTAAAATAATCCGAAAAATAGTTACAATATTTTGAATAAATATTTAAAATATTTCGTATCAAAAATAATTTAAGCAAAAACTTCAAAAAATATTTCAAATAATTTAAAAAACTATTTAAAATTTTCTGAAATATTCACAATAATTTAAATAAACTACAAAAAATATTAGTTTAGTTTGAAAAATATTGAAAACATTCAAAAAATTTTATATAATTTAGATCTTACTACAAACTGATTACCAGTCGATCGTCGAACTGATTACTATCTGGTTACTAAACCAATTACCAGAGGCTAAAGATTGGGTGTGTTGTCCTATTGAAGAAGGACAGACTAATAGCGAGTGTCAGAAAATCGGATTAGAAACCAGCGGTTGCATGGTCCAACAACTTCGTCGTCAGCGAAGCGACTTCATCAAAACCAAACGTAACCGGAAGTCAACCGAAAATCTATTGAAGGATTTGGAAGACGAAGTCAATAGGAATGAGGAAAACTCCGTCCCGAAAAGAGAAGAAGTTTTGCTCAACATTCCATCTACTACCCCGACAACAATCAGTTCGTACGGCTGCATATTTTATAATATTAACACTTTCAGCTTTTATTTATAAAAAGAAAACAATATTTCTGATGCAAAGTTTGTAGTATCCTTAAAGCTTGAAATGTATTTTTTTAGAATTAATAGCAAAAGTAAAAATATATTACAAAAACAACAACGTTAAAAGCGCGATTAACCAACACTGTCATAAAATGCAATCGAAAAACTGACAACATTAAATTTGTACGATAAAAAGAATTCCAGTGTGCACAAGGATAACGGGACAAATTATTTTTTGCTGATTCTGTATATAAATTGAGAATGTATTGGGAATGTTTTGAGAAAATTTCGGTCACTCTTTGATTTTATACCAGTAGTTTTTTTGAATGATTTTCTACTATGGCACGTGGCAAAGCGGTTTGCAAAGAAATAAGAAAGTTAATAATTCGTTTACACAAAAGTTATGGCGATATTGCATAGCCTCTGGGATAAGCATAGTCAACTGTCCAATACGGCATCAAAAATTATGTGAATATCGTCTAAATTGAGCCACAGCAGCATGGGCGCGGTAATAAATCAAAAGTAAATGATCGAGATATACGAGAATTGTAGGCCATAATAATAGAAAAAGAACGGACTTCAGTAAGAAACAAAGTGAAAATGTGGTCGAACATGATCGGGAGAAGTGCAAGCCGTGAATGGCTTACTCGGAAACTCAGAATAATTTGCATAAATCGAAATATGGCTTTTATTATGTGCGTTTTGGTTAAACGAGTACCAGTGCATTCATTTTCAATTTTGCAGGAAAAGAAAGAACCACCGTTGACTGCAAATGTATGCAAATGTTTTCGAGTCCATTCACGGGATACACTTCTCTCGATCATATTCGACCACATTTTCGCTAAGTTTATCATTGAAGTTCGTCTTTTTTCTATGATTATGGCACCCAATGCTCTTATCTCTCGATCATTTACTTTTGATTTATTACCTCGCCCATGCTGCTGTGGCTCAATTGAGGCGATATTCACATAATTTTTGATGACGTATTGGACAGTTGACTTTGCTAATCTTAGGGTTGACTTGCTAGTAAAAGAAAGTTGTTGACAATTTACTTTCTTATTTCCTTATAAATCGCTTTGCCACGTCCCATAGTAGAAAATCTTTAAAAAATATACTGGTATAAAATCAAAGAGTGACCAAAATTTTCTTAAAACATTCCCAATACATTCTTAATGCATTCTCAATTGATACACAGAATCAGCAAAAAATAATTTGTCCCGTTATGCTTGTGCACACTGGTATTCTTTTTATCGTACGAATTTAATGTTGTCAGTTTTTCGATTGCATTTTATGACTGTGTTGGTTAATCTCGCTTTTAACGTTGTTGTTTTTGTAGTTTGCTATTAATTCTAAAAAAATACATTTCAAGCTTTAAGGATACTACAAACTTTGTATCAGAAATATTGTTTTCTTATTATAAATAAAAGTTGAAAGTGTTGATATTATAAAATATACAGCCGTACGAGCTGATTGTTGTCGGGGTAGTATATCTAGACCCGGCCCTTCCTTAGTCCGCGGTTCAGAGGCAATGAATATAGTTCAACGTTAGGACCGCAACTTCGGCGGAGGAGACAACCTCTCGGACTTCCTCATAGGGATAGAGGAGCTAGCGGAATGCCATTACTTGCCTCAAGATATTATGCTGCCTTCACCCCCAACAGTACTACGGGGTAAAGCCTTACAATGGTATCGCGTTAAGAAGGAGTCCATTTTATCTTTGGAAGCCTTCAAAACCAAAGTCAAGCGATTTTTCATGCCAAAACGGTATCTCGCTCAGCTCGAGGAAAATATCTACCATCGGAAGCAGTGGCAACGAGAGAAGGCGAGGGACTACATACTCGCGATCCAAACACTAATTTGCCATCACCCGCAGCTTAAACACCTAGATCACACTGACGTATGTACGGCGGAGCGATTTTTTTTCGCTGGACGAGCTCATGGAGATGACTGACGAGTACGAGCTGTTGAATAAGGACGAAACCAAGGTCAACCGCCAACCGAACTACTGCCTTGGCGAGAACAGATCCCAATACAACCGGAGCACTCACTGCTGGTGATGCAAGCAGTATGGTCACCAAAGACAAAGATGCCGGGGACAAAGAAAAATTTTCTGCTCCTACTGCGGTAAAGAGGGGGTATTTTCGAGAACCTGCGGCTGTCGAACAGCAACCGCCACTGCAGCAGCAGAGAACACTCTCAACAGGTACTATGTCGACATAAACATTTACGGCCTAAAAATTGCTGCTCTCTTTGACACCGGTGCTACGCTGAATAGGACGAGGAATACGACCTCGTCAACATTCTCGTAGTATTCAACTGGCCGACAAAACCGAGGTCACCTGCAACGTGGTTCTACCAATGGCATCTTGTTGAACGTTACTCGCCGAACCAATAATACTAAGGATGGATTTCTTAACCGATAGAAAAATAAACATAAAAACTAGATGGTGCCAACATCAGTAGCCCAATGACTACTCCTGTAACAACAATATTCCACCTGCATGCTTTGACCAGCCGAGAGTTTTCAACACCGATCAAAATCAACAACTAGAAAACCTCACCGCTAACCAGAACTCTTTCAATAACATACAAGTTCATTGCAACATCGGAACACACAGTATACACCTCAAGCATCAAGAGCCAATCAAGCAAAGGTATTTCGCAAGGAATCCAGCAATGCAAGCCATCATTAATCAAGAAGTGGACGAACTCCTCGGCTCCGACCGGATCGAACATTCACACAGCCCCTACAGCGCACCAATCGTGCTAGCACGCAAAAACAGGGGACAGAGGATGTGTATCGACTACCGACAACTCAATGCTGCCACAAAAACGGATGCGTACCCCCGTCCTCAAATCGATGCCAGCTCAGTGAGGCAACGTATATCTCATCCATTGACCTGAAAAATGGGTATTGGCAGATCCTTATAGAGAGAAGCTCAAAACAATACACAGCGTTCACCGTACCAGGACGAGGTCTATTTCAATGGAAAGTCATGCCGTTTGGCCTCCATTTCAACGCATCCTTGATCAAGTGATTGGACCAGAAATGCAACCGAAGGCTTTCGCATACCTAGACGACATCATTGTTCCAGGTAAAACCTTCGAAGAACACTTAGAAAACCTTTCTGCCGTATTTAAGCGTCTATTACAGGCTAACTTGCAAATCAACTTCGACAAGTGTGAATTCGTCCGTTCAAGTGTAACCTACATGGGACACGTAGTTAGTTCGCAAGGCATTCACACCAATCCAAACAAAATTGCGGCTATGAGAGAAATTGGCGCCCCCTTTAACCTCCGCGAGCTAAGACGAGTCTTAGGGGTTTCCTGGTATCGCAGGTTCGTATCGGATTTTTCAACCTTGGTGGCTCCTCTCAATGGGTTACTAAAAAAGGGAGTTAAGTGGAGATGGGACCAAGAGCAGAATTAGGCATTCGAGAGAAGTTAGGAGAAACTTACACAGGCACCCGTCCTGTGCTACCCAGACTTCCAACAACCGTTCTTCCTGCAAACTTACACTAGTAGAGAGGACTTGAAGGCAGTACTATTCCAACGACATTCAGACCAGGAGCAAGTGATAGCTTACGCCAGTGGAACGCTAACCGAGCTAGAGCGTAAATACTCAGCCGCTGGGTAGGAATGCCTCGCAATATTATAGGCAATCAGAAATATGAGACCATGCCTCGAAGGATACAAATTCACCGGAATTACCGATCATTACTCACTGGAATGGCTACACTCGCTACAAAATCATTCAGGTCGCATAGCCAGATGGGCACTGGAACTCCAGCAATATGACTTTGACATAGAATATCGCAAAGGAAGCCAGAACGTCGTAGCAGATGCCCTCTCGCGTAGCCCTGTAACACCGGCAGAAGAAACGTTGTTTTCCATCATCCCAAAAGAACATTCTCTTGGCATGACTGGTATAACCAGTCAAGGTTCTAAATCATGGTGAACATTTTCCGGACTATAAAATCCTCGACAACTGCTTATTCCGGCACATCCAACGAAGGTCTTAACTAACAGCCGCACCGCAATGGAAACTTTGTGTTCCTGTCTCTTAACAGAGTAATATCCTCAACGAAATTCATGACGATGCCGCCGCTGGTCACATTGGTGTCTACAAAACTACAAGAAAGGCACAAGAAAACTATAACTGGCCCGGGATGCATCGCGCAATCAATCAGTAAGTTCGCAGTTGTGAAACATGCGCCAAGCACAAAGTTTAGCAATGCAAACCCGCTGGACTCATGGCTACCATATCTTGCTCTCGACCATGGGAACTGGTCTTTGCCGACTTCATAGGACCCCTTCCCTGCTCGTCACATGGTCACTCCGGCCTATTAGTCTTAGTAGACAAATTCAGAAAGTGGGTAGAACTATTTCCAGTACCGCAAGCCACCGCCAAAACCATCATCAACGCACTGAGAGAAAGGATCATCTTTAGGTTCGGCTGCCCAAAGACCTTCTTATCAGACAACGGAACACAGTTCACCAGTCGTGTCGTTAAAGAGTTCCTAACCGCTCTCGGTATTGAAAGAAACCCTACAAGACAAGAACGAGAGAATGGAACCACCCCCGACGAACCAAGCAATGGAACCCCCAATATGGAAGGCGTATGGAAAGAGGTCCACCATAACTTAAACACCGCTTCCAGGCAACAAAAGAAGTATTACAATCTACGTCACCGACCCTGGAAGCACGCTATCGGATCACTAGTGCTAAAACGAGATCACCCACTCTCATCAGCCATCGATCACTTCGCCCAAAAATTAGCGCCAAAATTGTCTGGCCCATACGTAATCATAGATTGGATTTCCCCCAACATCGCCACCCCAAAGACCACCGTTACGCGAACACGTACAACATTTGAAGGAATTCATACCCAGACCAGCGTTAATATTTTTAGAAGTAATAATATTAATATTAATAGAAGAATATTTTCACTTCTTGTTTTGTTTGTCTCCCCGTAAAATAAAAAATGTTTATGCTTCCGTCTCTTTTTCTTTCAAATACACCGAAAATTTTTTTTCACGTTAACCATATCATTTCCTGCATTAATTATGTTTTTTTCTTCTTCTTCCTCTTTTTTTTTTTGGTCTTCCTTTTTCCCCCTCCATTTATTTCCTACAACGACAGACGAACACCGAGACGATAATGGAGCGAAGGCCTACGCAACCAATTCCGCCGGGCAGGGTAGCCGCCTTTTTACGAAGGCCAACAATGCCGAAAAGGGTGAGAAAATTTATACCGCCGTTCGAAACTGTGCCACAGTCTCACACACCACGAGCCAGGGTGGTAAAAATAGTGTCAGCCGGAACCAGGTTGCAAAGAAGACCGCTAGCCGACCCAAGTGAAGAAAGGGCGGTTAGGGCGGCACTGGCAGAATTGGTAGCCCACACCAGCCCCAACCCGCTACACAACGTAACGACCACATCGACTCCGGCCGCACCTCCACCATCCGCCACCATACCGACAACGGCAGTGACACCAGGCCACTTCGGATACCGGCCGCAAAAACCACCACAAGGATCCCCACAACTATCACCACCACGATCTCCGCCGTCATCGTCACGACCACAGTCACAACCTCCACGATCACCCTTCCGCTCGTTTGGCGAGCCGGCAAAACCCCCCCAGCCACCTATCTTTCTGGCGCCAGAAACAGATCCCTTCGAGGGTATAAAAATAACCAAGGGTCAAATATAGAAGAAGTGGACCATCAAGTTATACCCAAGCCACCCAAAGCCACTTCTATGCGTATAATTCACAATTGGTTTCAATTGCAAATAGTATAAGATCACGAAACAGGATCGATAGAACAATCTACTTCAAGGTAAGAAGAACATAGTTCACCTAGAGTAACATAGCCTGATCGCGCTGTTTACTTTAGTCAAATTTTGCCGCCCTCTGCTCTGCATAGCTGAATACATCGTTGGCACGGAGTAGCCTAGCCGGATTGTGCTGGGTACTCTAACGCCAGGTCACTCACGGCAAGTACATTTTCCCGCCTCTGCTCTGCATGGCTAAATACATCGTTGGCACGGAATGGCCTAGCCGGATCGCGTTGGGTATTCTACGCCAGGTCACTCACGACCATTACATTCTTCCGCCCTCTGCTCTGCATGGCAATCTCATGTCTGTATACAGGACAACCTAGCACTGGTCATGCAGGTTATCCTAGTCATAAATGCTGTATAATTTTTGTCTTGCTCTGCCGCCCTCTGCTCTGCATGGCAAACTGATCGCTGTATACAGGAAAACCTAGCCGGATCGTGTAGGTTATCCTTGTCAGTAAGGCTGTATAGTTTTTGTCTTGCCGCCCTCTGCTATGCATGGCTGAATATATCGTTAGCACGGAATGGCCTAGCCGGATCGCGTTGGGTACTCTACGTCAGGTCACTCAAGACCATTACATTCTGCCGCCTTCTGCTCTGCAAGACAATCTCATCTCTGTATACAGGACAACCTAGCACTGGTCATGCAGGTTATCCTAGTCATTAAGGCTGTATAATTTTTGTCTTGCTCTGCCACTCTCTGCTCTGCATGGCAAACTCGTCGCTCTATACAGGACAACCTAGCCGGGTCGTGCAGGTTATCCTAGTTATTTAGGCTGTATAATTTCTGTCTTGTTCTGCCGCCCTCTGCTCTGCATGGCAAACTGATCGTTGTATACACGAAAACCTAGCCGGATCGTGCAGGCTATCCTTGTCAGTAAGGCTGCATAGTTTTTGTCTTGCCGCCCTCTGCTATGCATGGCTGAATATATCGTTGGCACGGAGTGGCCTAGCCGGATCGCGCTGGGTACTCCGACGCCAGGTCACTCACGACCAGTACATTTTGCCGCCTTCTGCTTTGCATGGCTGAAGACATAGTTAACGCGGAGTGGCCTAGCCGGGTCGCACAGGCCGCTCTAACATCAAGAGATCACACCAAACCATTGAACATTTGTACTAAAAAAAATCTACTTCTAGGCCCAATTACCAGCCTATTACCGGACCGCTACTATTTGGCTACAAGTCGATTACCGAACCGTTTATCATCTGGTAAGCAACTGATTACGGAACCACTTACCATCTGGCTAGCAACTGATTACCGAACCACTTATCATATGGCTGGCAACTGATAACTGAACCACTTATCATCTGGTAAGCAACTGACTACCGAACCAATTACCATCTGGTTACCAGCCAATTGCCGAACCGATTACCATCTAGTTACCAGCCGATTACCGAACCGATTACCATCTGTATACCAACCGACTATCAGCCGATTACCGAACTGATTACCATATGTTTACCAACCGATTACTGAACCGATTACCGATAATACTAAAAATAATTTGAAAATTATTTAAAATAATATAAAAGAACATATTTAATTATTTGAAAATATAGTGGAATTCGGTTATAGCGACCCTGAAGGGATCGGATTATTTCGTCGTTGTAACCGAATGTCGTTATATGCGAACATAATTTTTTTTTTGTTTTTTATTAATTTGATTGATTTATTATAAAGAAAATTAATTCCAATTATCAACATTAAAAGCTTAAACATAAAACTTAGTGGATATAAATACAAAGACGATATACGTTATAGAAGTATGTTTATGAATAAAATAATTATAATGCATATGTAATAAACTTAAATTTGCTTTAAATAATCGGTAATATTGACTTGGCGTAAGTTGCTCTTTGGAGTGTAAATCCGCTCTGACTTTCGTTCAAGTTCAAATAGGAATTCAAGAGACAAATTTTCAGCACCTCAACCGAATAAAGCAAACCTTCAAAAATTTGAAAATTAATGTATACCTTGTCTGTAATACATAAAAACAAACCACACAAACAAATTGGCCATTTCACCCCTTGAAAGGACTTTGACCGAGCTTCTTATGATCAATTGTGTTTTGTGTGTTATAAAAAGTTTGCACTCAATTGACCGAGAACTGGACCTACATGTTATGCTTTATGCCGACTCCGAACGGCTAAAGTTCTTGTTATCAAAAAGCTTTACATTGCAAATCTCTCTGAGATTTGCCATTGTCTGCAGAGAGATGGTGACCGATCAGAAAAATTTATTTTATTGAAAAAACTTTGCAGCCTTGAGCACTTATTTTATTGAACATGCTCAGCCACACACTTAACCTGCTTGCCACGGGCACCACATACTGTAATAAATACAAACCTTTAAAAGAAGATAAAGCATTAAATGCCGCTCTGGCTGAAGGAATTTGATACTCTAATACAATCTAAGTGTGAATTTATGTTATAACGGTTATTTCGGTTTCAACAAAGCGAGAATTTAAAATATCTAGTCACATTTTGCTTTTGTCGCTTTATGCGAACTCGTCATTATATCCGACGACGTTAAAAGCAACTCAGTTTCTAAGGAATAATCAATTAAAATGTGCAGACTTCAAGAATACGGCGTTCTAACAGAAATGTTGTTATAACCGAGGTTGTTATAAGTGAATTCAACTGTATAACAATATTTTCCTTATATGTGGCGATACAAGGCAATACAAGCAAATACAATTTGCTGATTTGTGTTGTAGTTGGAAGATCTAAAAAAAACATAAACCTATGAAGATTAAATCAATCTTCGAAGGATCTAAAGTATTCTAAACGATAAACTAGGACAAAAGCTGCAAAATGTTGCTAAAATTTTGTAATTCGCTAATTTAGGTAAAGCCATAAATTAATCATTCAGTCGCTGAATGAACAATGTATTGATCTAGTTGAATCAACTTCGAAAAGGAAAGCATTAAGCACGGGGGGAAAAAAAATTAATATCTGAAAGGTTACAGGTCACCAAACTTGGATTCCAAGCGGCCAAGTTATTGCGAGTCCAGTAAAATCAGATTAACGCCTAAAATACTTCAAATAATTCTATGACTCGATGAGGGATCAATTATAATATTTAAAAAAAAATATTGAAGAAAGCAAATTGTAAGATAACTAACATTTACTTGCCCCACGTTGGGCGCCAAAATTTTATGTAACGTAGATTGAATTGCTGTACGTAAAATACTAGCAAAACTGGAGCCTGAAGAACCAGATTCGTGGTCTATTAGACTATCCAGCTATACTACATTAACTTATATTATAGAGTCCCTAGTTAACACAACACAAGAAGAACTAAAAATTGCGTTTTCTTTATCTCCCCTAACTAACTACAAACGAAAAGTATCGCTTTGGTGTAATTTGCGATACTATCTCTCATCCCTCCCGACCATGAAATGTACGAATGTTATACAAATCCCTTATATTTGAATTTCCTCCCTTTACCACCTCAAGGAAAAAGAACTAGATTTAGTTACTCATTATTATAAATTTTATTCAATAAAATTCAAAAATAGTAATTGTTTTAATGGATTTGTGTTTGTATAAACTCAAATCATATTGTCATATGTTTTGGTTTTCAAAATTGTTTCTTTTTTTTTTTGTAGTATTAACATAAGTATTTAAATAATAGTGATTTCTTATAATAATTTGAATTTTAGAAAAGAAAGAAAAAAACAAAAACCATTAAATGTAAAAGAGTTATTTATAAGGAAAAGAAAAAAATAAAAATTTACTCCATTTTATGAGATACTCTAGGTTCGCATGTTAAAAAATAGAGAAAGCAAAAGAATAAAAATTTTTTTTTTTAGATGTTACCGACGTGCAAATTCTATAACGCGCCTTTCAATTTGAGAAAAGTTCGCATATAATAGCGAAAGAACAAAAAAAAACAGCTTATAACAACTAAAGAAAAGAAATAATTAGCAAAACAAAATCAATAAATTTAAGTAAACTTAAATATAGCAAGAAAACTGTAAACGCAAAAAGATCAGTTTTATAAGAAAAAAATAAACGTCAGCGATTATTTTTATTTAGTTTTGTTTTGATTATTTGTTTTGCTTATTTAGTTGTAGTTAAATTACTCTGAGAAATTTCTTTTACTTATTATTTGTTTTTTTTATTTATTTTGTTTATGGTTTGAGAGCAATATATAAAAGCATTATAATAATAAAACAATAACAAACTTATTTGGTTACTTCCAACGAGGTCAGCAGGCCTGATGATTCGTGTTGTAGAATACGCTGATGAGAGAGAGACTTTATATTTTGCTCCCTACTTTAAGCTTAACTTCGGCTTTTTATTTTTACTTCAATTGTTTAACTTAACATCATTAAAATTTGTTTTTTCTTTTATAGAAAAATATAAAGATTCGATGCTTTTGTTAACTTTGTTAAATTTAACTTTACTTTTATATGTATTTTTTTTTTTTGTCTTTAAATGACTTTTAAGTTGACTTTAGAATACCAACTTAACTGGGCACGGGTTGAAAAGAAAAAGATCGAAGCTAAAAGAATTGCAAGCAGATAACGATTACACGATATTTTATGCAAAACCGCGTGGTCGATTTTGCCACTTGTACAAAAGTTGTTCTTAGGCGAATTGAGCTATAAACTACATAGACATGCGCACTGAATTGTCATTACGAAAGCTTTTTCGATGGTTCTTTATTGGCTTAACCCCTTGAAGCACATATATTTAAGTTTAAATACAAATTTAAAAAATGAAGCGTTTTTTCTTACATTGTGATTTCTGGATTTTTTCATTATTCACAAAAAAAAATTAAAGGTTTATTACACCATACTTGCGAATATAAAAAGTTAGTGTTGATGGTAGAGGTCGTCTCAGGTCAACACAAATCACTTTGAAATCTACGTATACTGAATTAATATCTGAGCAAGAGAAAAGCAACCTAATAAAGCTTGTTCATGCTGTACTCATGCCAAGGGAGCTGCACCTCAATTTGCAAATTGGTAGGTACTCAAAAATTTTCAGGCATATTTATAGTACTTACATACAATGGTTTATTCTTGCAAATTGACATCAACAATCTTCATAGCTGGTGCAGATTAAATCTAATGAATCTTAATATGAAAAAATGTAAGCACATGACCTTCTCGCGAAAACCATTCTTAAAGTGTAATTTCAAAATTTGTGACTACACATTAGAATCCTTATATAGTTTTCTTGATCTTGGAGTTACTATGGATCCTAAACTACGATTTCATATTCATATAAATAAAATAATAAATAGAGCAAATAGTACCCTAGGATTTATTAAATGTTGGGCAAAAGAGTTTAATGATCCTTTTATTACGAAAACTTTATTCACTTCTCTAGTTCGGCCTATCTTAGAATATGCTTCAATTGTATGGTGCCCACGATACGGTTGTTACATCGATAACATTGAATCTGTTCAGAAAAAATTTCTGTTATTCTGCCTGAACTATCTTTATTGCAATATTAACTTTAATCTACCACCTTATGAATATCGGCTACAGCTATTAAATCTTCCTACTTTAAAAAATAGGAGAGTTATGCTTAATGTTAGTTGGATTGTTAAACTTATACATGGATATGTAGACAGTCCATATTTATTGAGTAAAATTTACTTTAATATTCCACTTCGTCCTAGAAGATCTTTTGAGCTACTTTTCATGAACTTTTGTAGAACAAATTACTTGCAAAATGAACCATTAAGAAGCGCATGCGGAGACTTTAATTCTGTTTCAGATGTTATATCTTTAAATGAATCCATGTACTCAATTAAACTTAAAATTATAGATTATCTGCAGTACCGACAGTGATTCTGACCATGATCTTCAAATACATAATTCTCACCTGGTTATGGATATACATAATACAACACAAACATCTGAATGGACCTGACCTGAACCTGTTTTGGACCTCCTAAAGTAATATAATCGAACATGCTTGGTGAATGTAAACGCATTTATTCGGTTGTGCTGTGCTGGTTGTATCTTTTGGACTTTGTCCTACAATCAGTGAGAACGATTTGTATGACATATAATAATACGACAGGCCAATGAGACCTCGTTGTCTCAGTGCCAGCGTTCGCAACCATTTCTTTGTTTCTAAGGAAATTGGTGTGGTAAATATGACCTTGTTTGTCGAAATACCACCTTGCTGTGAACGATATGTATTATGTATATGGTTATACTTATCAGTGTGGCGTACAGACCTTGTTTGTCTTGATATCACCCACCGTTCTAGGCCGACACCATGATGCTTTACATACCCAACCATGTTTGTCTTGGTTAAATCATTGTCAATTTTAAAATGTTATTATTATTTCTGTTACTGTATTATATTTTAAACTGTTACATATTATTATAATTAATTGTTTGTATGTGGCTGAATTTTAAAAGTTATAAAGCCTCAAAGGCTTAGCTTATAATAAATAAATAAATAAATACTTTGAAAAGATTGTATAAAATTTTCCGATTATTTAATGAATATTCAGCAGCAGGACACAGGTTGACGTGGCATGTGCGTAAAAAAACAACCGAGCTGACGACCTTTTCACAGGACCTTTTGACGGGTTCATCGTGGTGCCTTATAACTTTTGAACTATTACGAATTTTAATTTGACCTTTTAGTTTGATGTTATACACAGTAAAGTTATCGAAAAACAATTTGCGATTTCTTCGACCTAGCTAACCAGGCTAGACCCTTAATTTTATTCATAACTAATAAATAATGATTAATACTCGTATTAATATAGGCCCTTATTATGAGCTTCTTTCGATCTTCGATTGTAGTCAAATGGCCTGATCGATCGAATTTGCGTTTGGTATTATGACGTGCTTTCGACAAAGAATAGCGCTATTGTGAATTTAGCCCATTAGGGTTGTTTACGATAATTTATTTCTAACCGCTTAATGTCACTTGGATAACTTAACAAGGTTTGTTTGAAAATTAATTGTGGGAAAAATAAAAAAGTTAACAAAATACTCATGACTTCGATGGAATTATGGTTCGACGATTCATCAAAAGAGGATTCCTCAGAAGAGAATGAAAGTTTTACGGAATTAAAAATAAGTAGAAAACGATTGAAGGATGGTTCCAACCCCTTGAAAATGAATTCCACCATGTAAGCGCAGCCTTTCAAAAAACTTTTGAGGTCTAAATCATTTAGAAAATTTTGAAGAAATACATTTTGCAACTAGAGGATTTGCCTCCATCAATGACACCAGTTTTTCCAACTGTGATTTGTTGCTCACCACCTTAGACCTCCATAAAATTAGCAAAAACAGTTGAAAATTAGTTTAAAGTCGTCAGAAAACTAAAAACAAATCACAAAATACTTACATTTTTGATAATTATTTTGCAGCATGAAGCGCATCGAAAGCAAAATTCTGTTCGACTGAAAATTCGTTCAACAACGAATATTTCGACAGGGTTTCACTGCTCATAATAAGAAATTGACATTCGATATTCGCTATTCGATAACCAGCGAAGATCGAATGTCGAAAGCAACTCATAATAAGGGCCATAATTATTTTTTATTTAAAATGAAAAATAAAACTTCTTTTTTAAAATTATAATAAAATTAATTTTATAATTAGTTGACCAGTAAGCTCAATAACAAGTCTCAATAATAAAAACTTAGCATGGTCACAAATAATTAAAATCGATAATTATTTTTATTAAAAAGGGCAATTCTTTTCTGATTGGCTCAATAACACCATGCGCCAAAATCAGAAAAATCAAAGAAAATCGTGAAAAAATAAGACAAGGAGAATCATTTGAGTGTACATACTACGATTCGACAGTGTACTGGTTTATACATATTTGATTTAATTATACTTTCAGTAAATTTTAACGTTTGACCAAAAATGTAAAAATACAGTATAATGTCGAATCTTAACATCTACACTCAAAGCATTGCCCTGCCCTTATTTTTGCACGCATTTCTTTCGGCGATAGCTTATTTTCTTTAGTAAAAATATAATGCATTCTATGCCTCGGAGTGCTATCTCCTGCATGCTACAAAAAATGACTGCCTAAATGATTGACAAAATGCATTTTCTGTTCAACGAAATTTCTTTACTTCGGGTAGCGGATAATGTATTTTGTATAGAAAGCAAACTGTTATCATCTACTTTTAGGAAATTATCGCCATCAATCTGAGATTGCCTGTGTTATTCAGCTTGAGAATGTTTGGAAAACATTGTGTACCAGGGCAAGAAGGATGCTCAAAAATTCTACTAACAGGTTAAGCGTCTAAACCAAGGTTTCAAGCCCGGAGCATCCACTTGCAGAGATGCAAATGGTGATCAGGTTACGGATACGCAGTGCGCATTAAGGTTATGGAAGCAGCATTTTTTCAATCTCCTTGCCGGCAACGATCCCAACAATTCCGCCCTTGGAGAATGCGCTCTGACACCACCAATCGTCGGTGAATTGATAAGATGCATGCATGAACTCATCAGCAAAATATGGCTAGTGGAAAGCATGCCCGACGATTGGAATCTCTGTGTGCTTTCTACGCTAACTACCGAGGTTTCATACTTATTTCCATCGCATTAGGTTCTTTCGAGCGTATTCGACCTGGCAAGTCCACCATGGACCAGGGCCCTATTGCACCAACAGCTTATCACTTTTCATTTTGCAACTTATCATAATATTTGATAAGTTTTTGTTGCACGAAACACAAATTTGATAATTTATTTTCTGAATTTTGAAAAGTGAAAAGTACTCAAATTGAAAATTTTTGTTACACGAAATTGGAAAAGTGAAAATTGATAAGTTTTATTTTGAAAAGTGATAAATTTGTCAAAATTGTATAGAAACGAAAAGTTTTTGTTGCACCAAAAAATTATTGAAAACTTTTCAAATACAATTTTGATAAGTTTTCATAACATTTGCTTAGGAAAAATTCACTTTTCAAAAAAGTGTTCTAACAAAAAAAGACCATAAAAAGTGACTTTATTCATCATTATTAATATTAGCTACACGGAGTGTCAACAATTCAAAATATATCGATTTGAAATAATTTTGAAGATGAGGGCATTCAAAGCTAATCTTATCAGTTCAATCCATAAATAAATGTTGACAGTGTATTTGATGAAGGATGCGTGGTTGTGAGTATTGACTTTATAAATGCCTAAATCGAGCAAAATATGCGAACATGCAAAATATTACCCTTACTCCATTTCAGTAACAAATAACTACCTTGTATGGTACAGGTATGAACTGAAAGGTACATTAACTGTATACCTTTAAACAATGAGGAAGTTGCCAGATGCGTTGACGTGACGACGATTGAAATAAATTCTCTTCTGAGAATGGCGAACCTTCATAAATCAGCCCACTGGTTCGGTGCCCTCACGTAGAAAATTAAATGATGAGAAAGTGTTAAAATGAAGGTTAAAAGATTTCGTTATATCATCACTCAGAATTAACTATGATAACACAACATATTGCTTATAAAAACTGTAACTATTAAAAATACATTCTTTAAATAAAATTATTATCCATTGGATTAACTATTGCAACACCAATTAATGTATGCAATGTGGAACCGCAACCAGTTATTTAAAACAATGCATATAAAATATTAAATCTACACAATGCAGAACATCTATCGGTCCAATTGTGGCTGAAGAAAAACGATCATACATCATTCCTTGTTATCGATAAGTTTTTCAGCTGTGCTTACAAGGTCATTTATCGATGAGTCAGCTGATTTGAATGGTTTGAAAGAGTTTATAGCTCAATCAACTACTAATATTCTAGATATTTTTTGTAGGTTTTCCAATTACCTTTTGTTATTTGGAAGATTAATACGTCTCTAGAGAAAAAAGGGTTAGGATCACAGTGAGGTCACCATAATCTCTCATATATTGGGCTACCAAAGGATTATGGTCTGACAATTATACAACTAGATAAGTTGACAAGTGAAAATGAGTGAAATACAAATGTTGTTGGTGAAAAGTGAAAAGTTGTTGGTGCAATAGACCAACATATCTTATCTTTGTCGATTATAAAGCTGCGTTCGATAGGCCGATTCGGGATTGCCTGTACGCAACAATGTCTGAGTTCGGTATACCTGCAAAGACTCTGTATCGGTAACGTTGAGCAATACATGTAGCTCTGTCAAGGTAGGAAATGATTTCTCCGAAACCTTCAATATCGAATGAGGTCTCAGACAAGGTAACCCGCTGTTATGCGATCTCTTCAATTTCATCATGGAGCGGATCCTACGAAAGGTAGATGTACATCGTAATGGAACCATATTCCACAAAGCTGTGCAGTTCCTTGACGGTGAACGAGGGCAAAACAAAGTATATGCTGCAGATCAGTCCGGGATTAAGCGAAGAATAACAATTACTAATAGGTGCTACTGCGGGCTAAGTCAGTAATTAGGTTCCAGAACCCTCTCTCGATCGACATAACTAACACTCTACAAGACGCTCATCATACCTGTGCTTCTCTATGGCGCTGAGACATGGTTGGTATCGCAAACAGATGCAGCCGCTCTTGGGGTGTTCGAGAGGAAAGTTCTTCGCAAAATCTTTGGTCCTGTGCGAGTTGGCGACGACTATCGCATTCGAATGAACCACGAACTGTACGAGCTCTACGACGACATTGACTTCGTCCAGCGTATAACAATTCAGCGACTACGTTGGCTGGGTCATTCTTTCGTATGGATGAAGAAGCTCCAGCGAAAAAGGTGTTTGAGGTAAAAGCCGAGGGCCGACGACGAAGAGGAAGGCCATGCCTCCGATGGATTGACCAGGCCGAAGAAGCCCTTACCGCGCTTGGTGAAAGAGATTGGAGCCGGCGCGCGCGAAGCAGAGACGCTTGGCGAGAGCTGATGAAGTCGGCCGTAACCCGACAACGGGTTGTCATGGCCACCTAAATAAAAATAAAAAATAATATAAATAAAACTCATATGCACTTGAATTTTACCTGCAAAACAAAAAAAGTGAAGGTAACTATAGCAGCTTTTGTCAATTTTGTTACAACTTTTATGCGCAATCAATGTTCTTGCTTAGAAAAACACTATTTAAAAGCTCTTTAGAAGAAGAAGCATTAAATTTTATAATGAATATTAGCGAAACCGTTATAAGAAGTATTTTTATAATTATTTTTATTTTTTATTATTACATAATAAATCCTTATTTTACTATGCAAGAAAAAGCTGTGAGTATTAATTAACTATTTATCACGGTTATGAGAAAATTGCTCGCTGCTACTCGTGGAATTAATTTAACGGTAAGAGAGGAAGCATTGAGATTAGATCAATATTGTTTAATTTTTTGAAAACTATGACAAATACAGTTACGGAGATGTCGCTTTTCTACGCACATAGAGCATGATTCCATGCATTTTGTCATTGAGAGTGCAAAAAATCATAAAAATGCAATTACTATGTGTTGACTTGGGACGACCTCTGCCAGCAACACTAACTATTTATTTTCGGAAGTATGGTCATAGCGATTAAAAAGCTTGTTCATGCTGTGCTCATGCCAAGGGATCTGCACCTCAAGAGACATTGAACTAAATATTAGACTTATAATAGTTAAGAGGCTTATATAACCTCTATATCGCGATTAACTACATTTTTAAAGAAATATATGAACCATTTATAAAAAAAATACATTATTTTTTCAACTCTCAAGTACATGTTTTTGATTTATTTTGTAATTAGAGTTCCAAAACAAAACAAAAACTCATCAACCTTGAAAGCAATCAAATATGAATATTATAATTTCAATTTAAAGCATTTATATTGAAACTGTCATTTTAAGAGACCAAAAAACAATTTAACTTCAATTACTGAGAATTTAAAAAATGTTATTTAATCAATTTTACTTCTGAACCGAAGATATGATCTAAAGGAGTTGAGCTTGAGCCTATTAGATTCAGCCCATTCAGTTATTTTTTAAAAATCTTCACTCATCTTACTACACAAATCATCAACAAGGTTAATAGGTCTGGATAAGTACAGCTGAAGATCATCAGCATATGCATGCATTTTAACATACCACCATTTTTTGAAGAAATCGTTAATAAATATTGTAAATAAAATGGGACCAAGTACAGAGCCTTGAGGAACTCTACTGGTTAAATTACGGAAAGCAGACAGACTATTACACACCCTTACTCGTCACCGCAGGGGGGATCAAATTTTCAGATCCTTCAGGCCTAACAACCCCGTGGTCCCCAGTTACAAATCCAGGCGCGTCTGTCCCACATGGGCGGCTTCCTGGTCCTCGTCTGTACCGCATCGGTCGGCAGTCTTCTTACAACCTGCGCGGAGGTTAAAATGGAATTAAGTTAGTAAGAATATAATAAAGAAACAACAAAAAAAAAATAAAAAAATAAATAAAAAAAAAAAAAAAAAAATAATCTACAAATTTCGAAAATGAGGAGGCAAACTAAGAAAAAATTGCATTAATAAAATAATAAAACCTACAAACCCAAGAGCGTCTGTCCCAAATTGGGCGGCTCCTTGGTCTGCGTCTGTACCGTAGCGGTCGGCAGTTTTAAAACCTGTCCGTAGGTATAAAAGGATATGGGTTGGTCCCCTGAAAATGAACCAAAAAAGGATAATGTCGGCAAAAAGAATATTACTCCAGGTGGCATCCACAGTAGTGGAAATCTACCCGTGGGAACCCCCACGGTAGAAGCAAGGATTCTGGAGGCCTCAACCAACATTATGCCCACGACAGCAGTATCGGTAACTGTAGGGAGTGAGCAAGTGGGCTTCCAGTCATCATCATTAAATGACCGCAATGCTACGACAGTGTCTAACTTGGATTCCATAGCAGATAATGCTACAAGGAAAAATAAAAATGAAAGAGGCGGCACTCCCGGTTCCTCATATGGATGGGAAACTCAGATCCCATTCAAAAGAACCCCTAGAGTTGCAATAGACCGATTGAGCGGTCACACTCATTGCCACCATCACTATCAGCAACAAACCCCGCTCAAGATATGGTGGAAAGTGATCTCACCGTCAAAATTCAGGAGGTGGTGAAAATGATGGCCCTCCCACGAAGAAGCATCCACCAGCCTCTAAGAGACCTCGTGTACGAAATTGCAGCAGAAGTCGTGCAAACTGCGGCATAAACCGGACGCCCCCAAAGTAAAAGCACCGGAGTCGCCAACAAGTAGGAGTGTGGAAACATAAACAGAGCCGACAGTTGCCCCCACGAAAGGGGCTGGCTCTACCAAGAGACCAAGGGGAGAACAGCGCGAACCTCAATCGCCAACTCCATCCGCTAAAAAGTGGAAGCATAAAACGCCCCTCAAGGTCAAGGAGCGGCTAAGATTTCTGAGGTAAAAACCAGCCAGGGCCAATCAAAAGTGAGTGCAACCGCGCCCAAGAACAAAAAGATCCCACGTGAGGAAGCGGTGAAACTGGGTTTAAATAACGAAGTCAGTTCAAATAAACTGCCAGCAATGGAGAATATTTTCACTCCAGTTGAAAGTAGAGTCCAAAACAACAAGTGGACAAAAGTCCAGAGAAAACTTAGGAAAACAAGGAAGAGACCACCTCGAAAGGATGCAATCGCTATAAGAATGACAGGCTCAGTTTCCTATGCTGATATCCTTACACAGGTGAAGGCTGAACCCCAACTAAACGAGTTGAGTCAAAATGTCTGTGGTGTAAGAAAAGCGGCCAAAGGAGAGCCAGCCTCTTTTGTCGTGTGCTTGCTGGCGCCAGTTGGAAACTCCAAGCGTTGTCAGGTTATCCAATGCCTGGTCTTTCCAACGGAGGTGCGGTCTTCCTCGTCTGCGTTGGCCACCGCTGGGTACCGAATCCAATATCTTTTTCGCTGGAGCTTCATCGTTCATTCTCTCGACATGACCTAGCCAGCGAAGCCGCTCTATTTTAATACGCTTGACTATATCGATGTCGGCATATAGCTCATACAGCTCGAGGTTCCATCGTATTCCGGGCAACTTCCGGGTCAAAAGTTTTCTCTAGGAGAAGTTATAGCTCTCCTTTGGCCGCTTTTCTTACACCACAGACATTTTGACTCAACTCGTTTAGTTGGGGTTCAGCCTTCACCTGTGTAAGGATATCAGCATAGGAAACTGAGCCTGTCATTCTTATAGCGATTGCATCCTTTCGAGGTGGTCTCTTCCTTGTTTTCCTAAGTTTTCTCTGGACTTTTGTCCACTTGTTGTTTTGGACTCTACTTTCAACTGGAGTGAAAATATTCTCCATTGCTGGCAGTTTATTTGAACTGACTTCGTTATTTAAACCCAGTTTCACCGCTTCCTCACGTGGGAGCTTTTTGTTCTTGGGCGCGGTTGCACTCACTTTTGATTGGCCCTGGCTGGGTTTTACCTCAGAAATCTTAGCCGCTCCTTGACCTTGAGGGGCGTTGTATGCTTCCTCTTTTTAGCGGATGGAGTTGGCAATTGAGGTTCGCGCTGTTCTCCCCTTGGTCTCTTGGTAGAGCCAGCCCCCTTTCGTGGGGGCTACTGTCGGCTCTGTTTGTTTTTCCACACTCCTACTTGTTGGCGACTCCGGTGCTTTTACTTTGACGGCGTCCGGTTTATGCCGCAGTTTGCACGACTTCTGCTGCAATGCTGCAATTTCGTACACGAGGTCTCTTAGAGGCTGGTGGATGCTTCTTCGTGGGAGGGCCATCATTTTCACCACATCCTGAATTTTGACGGTGAGATCACTTTCCACCATGTCTTGAGCGGGGTTTGTTGCTGATAGTGATGGTGGCAATGAGTGTGACCGCTCAATCGGTCTATCGCAACTCTAGGGGTTCTTTTGAATGGGATCTGAGTTTCCCATCCATATGAGGAACCGGGAGTGCCGCCTCTTTCATTTTTATTTTTCCTTGTAGCATTATCTGCTATGGAATCCAAGTTAGACACTGTCGTAGCATTGCGGTCATTTAATGATGATGACTGGAAGCCCACTTGCTCACTCCCTACAGTTACCGATACTGCTGTCGTGGGCATAATGTTGGTTGAGGCCTCCAGAATCCTTGCTTCTACCGTGGGGGTTCCCACGGGTGGATTTCCACTACTGTGGATGCCACCTGGAGTAATATTCTTTTTGCCGACATTATCCTTTTTTGGTTCATTTTCAGGAGACCAACCCATATCCTTTTATACCTACGGACAGGTTTTAAAACTGCCGACCGCTACGGTACAGACGCAGACCAAGGAGCCGCCCAATTTGGGACAGACGCTCTTGGGTTTGTAGGTTTTATTATTTTATTAATACAATTTTTTCTTATTTGGCCTCCTCATTTTCGAAATTTGTAGATTATTTGTTTTAATTTTTTTTTTAAGTGAAACTTCTTTGGCGGCGAGTGAAATTTCAAGGTCATTTTTCGTGACGCTAGGCTAACGTTTTCAATTAATATGAAAATTAATAAAAAATTATTGCCGCTGTCAAGAATTGAACCCCGAACATCGTTGCATCTAAGACGGAATCTATCCCATTAGGCCACGTAGGCACATGAAACAAGTCTAACAAAATGTTATTAAAAGTGAACACGTAACATAATGAAAATAACATTAACTTTAGATTAACATTAACATTACATTATTTACATAACCGTAACATTAATTTTCATCCTACAAGTATGCACGGAAAAAAAAAATAGAAAAATAGCTAAAACAGGAGCAGAACGCGTTCGTGAATATATAGAGCGAATTAGAGCTCTTAAGAATACAGCCGCTGCTGGGTCTGCAACTAATGATGAAGGTAAGGTGATTGCAACAACGGCTGAGTTTCAAAATGCATTTTTACGAAACATCAGTGTATTTTGGTGAATCTACAAAGAACCAATCCCCAAAAAACACACTGATGCATCTCAACAAAATTTTAAAGCCAACCAAGTTGATGTACTCAACAATCAACGTTCGCTGCTTTATGAGGCCCTCTATCAACATAGCAATTATTATGATCAGGAAGCAGGAGGTAATAATAAACAAGATTTGCCTCTGCTTTCGGAGGCTCCTTCAAAGAGTACTATGCAAATGCAATCCAGCATTCAAAAAGTAACAGTGTTGAGAAGACATTCGAAAGCAACTAAAACACCAACTGAACTAAAACAAGGAACGAAAATAACTGTTATTTTACAATTTTCAAATGAAAAAAATGGTCGAAAGACTTTTTCAAATATACCATTACACAGAGCAACACCAAAAAAAATAACCATATACGGACACCACTACGTGATAAAAGACTAAAAAAAAAAAGACCCGTGTCTCCCAATTTTCCCCAAAGTCATGCACTTTTTGTTTTATGGGCCACGCCTACCTCCCATACAACACAAATAATGAAAACTCTATAAAGAGGCTAATATCAAAGTTACAAAACTGAAACTCGGTATTTGTGTGTTCTATGTCAAACCTTAAGTGTGTTAGAAAAATGGGCGTTATCCACCCACTTACACGCCCACCTCCCATACAACCCTAAAATTTAAAACTCTATAAAGAGACTAATATTAAAGTAACAAAACTGAAACTCGGTATTTGTGTGTTCTATGTCAAAACTTAGGTGTGTTAGAAAAATGGGTGTTATCCACCCACTAACACTCCCACCTCCCATACAACCCCAAAATTGAAAACTCTATAAAGAGACTAATATTAAAGTTACAAAACTGAAACTCGGTATTTGTGTGTTCTATGTCAAAACTTAGGTGTGTTAGAAAAATGGGCGTCATCCACCCACTAACACGCCCACCTCCTATACAACCCCAAAATTTAATATTTAATAAAAAGGCTTATATTTATGCTTCAGAAAAACAATTTGATATGTTTGTATTTTAGACACATAAAACTAACAAAATTTTCTAAAATCTCATACAAAAAGCTCTCTAATTTAATCGATATAGTCAAGCGTATTAAAATAGAGCGGCTTCGCTGGCTAGGTCATGTCGAGAGATTGAACGATGAAGCTCCAGCGAAAAAGATATTGGATTCGGTACCCAGCGGTGGCCAACGCAGTCGAGGAAGACCGCACCTCCGTTGGAAAGACCAGGCATTGGATAACCTGACAATGGTTGGAGTTTCCAACTGGCGCCAGCAAGCACACGACAAAAGAGGCTGGCTCTCCTTTGGCCGCTTTTCTTACACCACAGACATTTTGACTCAACTCGTTTAGTTGGGGTTCAGCCTTCACCTGTGTAAGGATATCAGCATAGGAAACTGAGCCTGTCATTCTTATAGCGATTGCATCCTTTCGAGGTGGTCTCTTCCTTGTTTTCCTAAGTTTTCTCTGGACTTTTGTCCACTTGTTGTTTTGGACTCTACTTTCAACTGGAGTGAAAATATTCTCCATTGCTGGCAGTTTATTTGAACTGACTTCGTTATTTAAACCCAGTTTCACCGCTTCCTCACGTGGGATCTTTTTGTTCTTGGGCGCGGTTGCACTCACTTTTGATTGGCCCTGGCTGGTTTTTACCTCAGAAATCTTAGCCGCTCCTTGACCTTGAGGGGCGTTTTATGCTTCCACTTTTTAGCGGATGGAGTTGGCGATTGAGGTTCGCGCTGTTCTCCCCTTGGTCTCTTGGTAGAGCCAGCCCCTTTCGTGGGGGCAACTGTCGGCTCTGTTTATGTTTCCACACTCCTACTTGTTGGCGACTCCGGTGCTTTTACTTTGGGGGCGTCCGGTTTATGCCGCAGTTTGCACGACTTCTGCTGCAATGCTGCAATTTCGTACACGAGGTCTCTTAGAGGCTGGTGGATGCTTCTTCGTGGGAGGGCCATCATTTTCACCACCTCCTGAATTTTGACGGTGAGATCACTTTCCACCATATCTTGAGCGGGGTTTGTTGCTGATAGTGATGGTGGCAATGAGTGTGACCGCTCAATCGGTCTATTGCAACTCTAGGGGTTCTTTTGAATGGGATCTGAGTTTCCCATCCATATGAGGAACCGGGAGTGCCGCCTCTTTCATTTTTATTTTTCCTTGTAGCATTATCTGCTATGGAATCCAAGTTAGACACTGTCGTAGCATTGCGGTCATTTAATGATGATGACTGGAAGCCCACTTGCTCACTCCCTACAGTTACCGATACTGCTGTCGTGGGCATAATGTTGGTTGAGGCCTCCAGAATCCTTGCTTCTACCGTGGGGGTTCCCACGGGTAGATTTCCACTACTGTGGATGCCACCTGGAGTAATATTCTTTTTGCCGACATTATCCTTTTTTGGTTCATTTTCAGGGGACCAACCCATATCCTTTTATACCTACGGACAGGTTTTAAAACTGCCGACCGCTACGGTACAGACGCAGACCAAGGAGCCGCCCAATTTGGGACAGACGCTCTTGGGTTTGTAGGTTTTATTATTTTATTAATGCAATTTTTTCTTAGTTTGCCTCCTCATTTTCGAAATTTGTAGATTATTTTTTTTTTTTTTTTTTTATTTATTTTATTATTTTTTTTTTGTTGTTTCTTTATTATATTCTTACTAACTTAATTCCATTTTAACCTCCGCGCAGGTTGTAAGAAGACTGCCGACCGATGCGGTACAGACGAGGACCAGGAAGCCGCCCATGTGGGACAGACGCGCCTGGATTTGTAACTGGGGACCACGGGGTTGTTAGGCCTGAAGGATCTGAAAATTTGATCCCCCCTGCGGTGACGAGTAAGGGTGTGTAATAGTCTGTCTGCTTTCCGTAATTTAACCAGTAGAGTTCCTCAAGGCTCTGTACTTGGTCCCATTTTATTTACAATATTTATTAACGATTTCTTCAAAAAATGGTGGTATGTTAAAATGCATGCATATGCTGATGATCTTCAGCTGTACTTATCCAGACCTATTAACCTTGTTGATGATTTGTGTAGTAAGATGAGTGAAGATTTTTAAAAAATAACTGAATGGGCTGAATCTAATAGGCTCAAGCTCAACTCCTTTAGATCATATCTTCGGTTCAGAAGTAAAATTGATTAAATAACATTTTTTAAATTCTCAGTAATTGAAGTTAAATTGTTTTTTGGTCTCTTAAAATGACAGTTTCAATATAAATGCTTTAAATTGAAATTATAATATTCATATTTGATTGCTTTCAAGGTTGATGAGTTTTTGTTTTGTTTTGGAACTCTAATTACAAAATAAATCAAAAACATGTACTTGAGAGTTGAAAAAATAATGTATTTTTTTTATAAATGGTTCATATATTTCTTTAAAAATGTAGTTAATCGCGATATAGAGGTTATATAAGCCTCTTAACTATTATAAGTCTAATATTTAGTTCAATGTCTCTTGAGGTGCAGATCCCTTGGCATGAGCACAGCATGAACAAGCTTTTTAATCGCTATGACCATACTTCCGAAAATAAATAGTTAGTGTTGCTGGCAGAGGTCGTCCCAAGTCAACACATAGTAATTGCATTTTTATGATTTTTTGCACTCTCAATGACAAAATGCATGGAATCATGCTCTATGTGCGTAGAAAAGCGACATCTCCGTAACTGTATTTGTCATAGTTTTCAAAAAATTAAACAATATTGATCTAATCTCAATGCTTCCTCTCTTACCGTTAAATTAATTCCACGAGTAGCAGCGAGCAATTTTCTCATAACCGTGATAAATAGTTAATTAATACTCACAGCTTTTTCTTGCATAGTAAAATAAGGATTTATTATGTAATAATAAAAAATAAAAATAATTATAAAAATACTTCTTATAACGGTTTCGCTAATATTCATTATAAAATTTAATGCTTCTTCTTCTAAAGAGCTTTTAAATAGTGTTTTTCTAAGCAAGAACATTGATTGCGCATAAAAGTTGTAACAAAATTGACAAAAGCTGCTATAGTTACCTTCACTTTTTTTGTTTTGCAGGTAAAATTCAAGTGCATATGAGTTTTATTTATATTATTTTTTATTTTTATTTAGGTGGCCATGACAACCCGTTGTCGGGTTACGGCCGACTTCATCAGCTCTCGCCAAGCGTCTCTGCTTCGCGCGCGCCGGCTCCAATCTCTTTCACCAAGCGCGGTAAGGGCTTCTTCGGCCTGGTCAATCCATCGGAGGCATGGCCTTCCTCTTCGTCGTCGGCCCTCGGCTTTTACCTCAAACACCTTTTTCGCTGGAGCTTCTTCATCCATACGAAAGAATGACCCAGCCAACGTAGTCGCTGAATTGTTATACGCTGGACGAAGTCAATGTCGTCGTAGAGCTCGTACAGTTCGTGGTTCATTCGAATGCGATAGTCGTCGCCAACTCGCACAGGACCAAAGATTTTGCGAAGAACTTTCCTCTCGAACACCCCAAGAGCGGCTGCATCTGTTTGCGATACCAACCATGTCTCAGCGCCATAGAGAAGCACAGGTATGATGAGCGTCTTGTAGAGTGTTAGTTATGTCGATCGAGAGAGGGTTCTGGAACCTAATTACTGACTTAGCCCGCAGTAGCACCTATTAGTAATTGTTATTCTTCGCTTAATCCCGGACTGATCTGCAGCATATACTTTGTTTTGCCCTCGTTCACCGTCAAGGAACTGCACAGCTTTGTGGAATATGGTTCCATTACGATGTACATCTACCTTTCGTAGGATCCGCTCCATGATGAAATTGAAGAGATCGCATAACAGCGGGTTACCTTGTCTGAGACCTCATTCGATATTGAAGGTTTCGGAGAAATCATTTCCTACCTTGACAGAGCTACATGTATTGCTCAACGTTACCGATACAGAGTCTTTGCAGGTATACCGAACTCAGACATTGTTGCGTACAGGCAATCCCGAATCGGCCTATCGAACGCAGCTTTATAATCGACAAAGATAAGATATGTTGGTCTATTGCACCAACAACTTTTCACTTTTCACCAACAACATTTGTATTTCACTCATTTTCACTTGTCAACTTATCTAGTTGTATAATTGTCAGACCATAATCCTTTGGTAGCCCAATATATGAGAGATTATGGTGACCTCACTGTGATCCTAACCCTTTTTTCTCTAGAGACGTATTAATCTTCCAAATAACAAAAGGTAATTGGAAAACCTACAAAAAATATCTAGAATATTAGTAGTTGATTGAGCTATAAACTCTTTCAAACCATTCAAATCAGCTGACTCATCGATAAATGACCTTGTAAGCACAGCTGAAAAACTTATCGATAACAAGGAATGATGTATGATCGTTTTTCTTCAGCCACAATTGGACCGATAGATGTTCTGCATTGTGTAGATTTAATATTTTATATGCATTGTTTTAAATAACTGGTTGCAGTTCCACATTGCATACATTAATTGGTGTTGCAATAGTTAATCCAATGGATAATAATTTTATTTAAAGAATGTATTTTTAATAGTTACAGTTTTTATAAGCAATATGTTGTGTTATCATAGTTAATTCTGAGTGATGATATAACGAAATCTTTTAACCTTCATTTTAACACTTTCTCATCATTTAATTTTCTACGTGAGGGCACCGAACGAGTGGGCTGATTTATGAAGGTTCGCCATTCTCAGAAGAGAATTTATTTTAATCGTCGTCACGTCAACGCATCTGGCAACTTCCTCAGTGTTTAAAGGTATACAGTTAATGTACCTTTCAGTTCATACCTGTACCATACAAGGTAGTTATTTGTTACTGAAATGGAGTAAGGGTAATATTTTGCATGTTCGCATATTTTGCTCGATTTAGGCATTTATAAAGTCAATACTCACAACCACGCATCCTTCATCAAATACACTGTCAACATTTATTTATGGATTGAACTGATAAGATTAGCTTTGAATGCCCTCATCTTCAAAATTATTTCAAATCGATATATTTTGAATTGTTGACACTCCGTGTAGCTAATATTAATAATGATGAATAAAGTCACTTTTTATGGTCTTTTTTTGTTAGAACACTTTTTTCAAAAGTGAATTTTTCCTAAGCAAATGTTATGAAAACTTATCAAAATTGTATTTGAAAAGTTTTCAATAATTTTTTGGTGCAACAAAAACTTTTCGTTTCTATACAATTTTGACAAATTTATCACTTTTCAAAATAAAACTTATCAATTTTCACTTTTCCATTTTCGTGTAACAAAAATTTTCAATTTGAGTACTTTTCACTTTTCAAAATTCAGAAAATAAATTATCAAATTTGTGTTTCGTGCAACAAAAACTTATCAAATATTATGATAAGTTGCAAAATGAAAAGTGATAAGCTGTTGGTGCAATAGGGCCCTGGTCCATGGTGGACTTGCCAGGTCGAATACGCTCAAAAGAACCTAATGCGATGGAAATAAGTATAAAACCTCGGTAGTTAGCGTAGAAAGCACACAGAGCAGTGCTGTCACTTTAAAATTTTAAATAGTGGTAGAATGTGCCCAAAAAGAGTGGTAGATTTAAACAATTAGTGGTAGATTTTTTCCTTTCCACAAAAAATTTACTTATTTGCTGTAATCTCATAAAAATTATGGTATAATTCTGTGTCCACAAGGAATAAACGCTAAAGTCGAGTTAGGACAAAATGAAGTTATTACTCTTATTGCTTTTTTTCGCAACAAAATACACTTGTACGCAAATTTTTATGTTTCATTAATAATAGTGAAAACCTGATCATAAAGACATAAAGACTCCCACCAGAAAAAGAGATCATCATCAGGTAGCTTCTTGGTATATACTTTTAGATTCGGAGATCATGACTTCGTTCAATCATAATCTTAATTTTCAAACCTCATATATATTTTTATTTTTTTGTATGAAACTGCCACTACGGGGAAAATCGTATCTTATTCACTTTCTCAGGCAGTGATTATGATCCTATAGACAAGGCATTCTTTTTTGTTTTATACACATCGCTTTTCGGCTTCCTGTACATCACATAAAGCATAGTGCATTTTTTAATTCATTAGGCAGTAGGAAAAGTTTAATCCATTATAAAGTGCTCTCCTATCTTCCGACTGGAAAGCTTATTTATATAAATTTTGAGATATTCTCGCTTGTGAACTTCAAATGATTTTATAATTTCTACGCTTTGCTTATTTTTATAAAACCCGCTGCCAATCATGAGTTTCAAAGTACAAACTAAACCTCGAACAAGCCAAGAGTAGACTGGGATCAGCAATTAAGCAATTTTCAAGCAAAGTTTTCATGTGCACCAAAATATTGTTAGCTAAGTTCTAATATTGAATTCAAAACCTTTCATTTTAGGCACACTTATAATATATAAGACACAATCGTTGAGGTATTTTAAGCTAATATTTCAACAAAATGCAGTCAGCTGGGAATCCCTAAAAATATTTTTCTCCTGTATATTGGAAAAATTCGGGAACTTGTAAACGCGAAAGGATGCAATTTTATTTTGGCTCAGGTGGAAAAAGAAACGTTTTAAAAATTTCTGACTTCGAATTGGGATTTCCTCAGGCACAGGAGCGTTTTCGTGATCTGCCGAATTTTAAAAAATATTTTGGAATAATGGGACAAGAACCGAAAAACAAATTGCAATTTTTTTTTAGTTGTTCATGGATTACATAACGTTTTTAACATATATATTGAAAAATATATTGAAACAAAAACTTGAAATTATTATGTAAAAATAGGTTTATCATTATCATTGATCATGAGAAGCTCGGTCAAAGTTTTTTCAAGGGCTGAAATGGCCAATTTTTTTTTAGGTTTATCATAAAAATTATGACCAATATGAAATAGTGGTAGATTTTGGAAAATGGTAAATAGTGGGTGGTAAAAGTGGTAGAAGTCAAAAAAGACGAAAAAAGTGGTAGATCTACCACAATTGTGGTAAAGTGACAGCACTGACACAGAGATTCCAATCGTCGGGCATGCTTTCCACTAGCCATATTTTGCTGATGAGTTCATGCATGCATCTTATCAATTCACCGACGATTGGTGGTGTCAGAGCGCATTCTCCAAGGGCGGAATTGTTGGGATCGTTGCCGGCAAGGAGATTGAAAAAATGCTGCTTCCATAACCTTAATGCGCACTGCGTATCCGTAACCTGATCACCATTTGCATCTCTGCAAGTGGATGCTCCGGGCTTGAAACCTTGGTTTAGACGCTTAACCTGTTAGTAGAATTTTTGAGCATCCTTCTTGCCCTGGTACACAATGTTTTCCAAACATTCTCAAGCTGAATAACACAGGCAATCTCAGATTGATGGCGATAATTTCCTAAAAGTAGATGATAACAGTTTGCTTTCTATACAAAATACATTATCCGCTACCCGAAGTAAAGAAATTTCGTTGAACAGAAAATGCATTTTGTCAATCATTTAGGCAGTCATTTTTTGTAGCATGCAGGAGATAGCACTCCGAGGCATAGAATGCATTATATTTTTACTAAAGAAAATAAGCTATCGCCGAAAGAAATGCGTGCAAAAATAAGGGCAGGGCAATGCTTTGAGTGTAGATGTTAAGATTCGACATTATACTGTATTTTTACATTTTTGGTCAAACGTTAAAATTTACTGAAAGTATAATTAAATCAAATATGTATAAACCAGTACACTGTCGAATCGTAGTATGTACACTCAAATGATTCTCCTTGTCTTATTTTTTCACGATTTTCTTTGATTTTTTCTGATTTTGGCGCATGGTGTTATTGAGCCAATCAGAAAAGAATTGCCCTTTTTAATAAAAATAATTATCGATTTTAATTATTTGTGACCATGCTAAGTTTTTATTATTGAGACTTGTTATTGAGCTTACTGGTCAACTAATTATAAAATTAATTTTATTATAATTTTAAAAAAGAAGTTTTATTTTTCATTTTAAATAAAAAATAATTATGGCCCTTATTATGAGTTGCTTTCGACATTCGATCTTCGCTGGTTATCGAATAGCGAATATCGAATGTCAATTTCTTATTATGAGCAGTGAAACCCTGTCGAAATATTCGTTGTTGAACGAATTTTCAGTCGAACAGAATTTTGCTTTCGATGCGCTTCATGCTGCAAAATAATTATCAAAAATGTAAGTATTTTGTGATTTGTTTTTAGTTTTCTGACGACTTTAAACTAATTTTCAACTGTTTTTGCTAATTTTATGGAGGTCTAAGGTGGTGAGCAACAAATCACAGTTGGAAAAACTGGTGTCATTGATGGAGGCAAATCCTCTAGTTGCAAAATGTATTTCTTCAAAATTTTCTAAATGATTTAGACCTCAAAAGTTTTTTGAAAGGCTGCGCTTACATGGTGGAATTCATTTTCAAGGGGTTGGAACCATCCTTCAATCGTTTTCTACTTATTTTTAATTCCGTAAAACTTTCATTCTCTTCTGAGGAATCCTCTTTTGATGAATCGTCGAACCATAATTCCATCGAAGTCATGAGTATTTTGTTAACTTTTTTATTTTTCCCACAATTAATTTTCAAACAAACCTTGTTAAGTTATCCAAGTGACATTAAGCGGTTAGAAATAAATTATCGTAAACAACCCTAATGGGCTAAATTCACAATAGCGCTATTCTTTGTCGAAAGCACGTCATAATACCAAACGCAAATTCGATCGATCAGGCCATTTGACTACAATCGAAGATCGGAAGAAGCTCATAATAAGGGCCTATATTAATACGAGTATTAATCATTATTTATTAGTTATGAATAAAATTAAGGGTCTAGCCTGATTAGCTAGGTCGAAGAAATCGCAAATTGTTTTTCGATAACTTTACTGTGTATAACATCAAACTAAAAGGTCAAAGTAAAATTCGTAATAGTTCAAAAGTTATAAGGCACCACGATGAACCCGTCAAAAGGTCCTGTGAAAAGGTCGTCAGCTCGGTTGTTTTTTTACGCACATGCCACGTCAACCTGTGTCCTGCTGCTGAATATTCATTAAATAATCGGAAAATTTTATACAATCTTTTCAAAGTATTTATTTATTTATTTATTATAAGCTAAGCCTTTGAGGCTTTATAGCTTTTAAAATTCAGCCACATACAAACAATTAATTATAATAATATGTAACAGTTTAAAATATAATACAGTAACAGAAATAATAATAACATTTTAAAATTGGCAATGATTTAACCAAGACAAACATGGTTGGGTATGTAAAGCATCATGGTGTCGGCCTAGAACGGTGGGTGATATCAAGACAAACAAGGTCTGTACGCCACACTGATAAGTATAACCATATACATAATACATATCGTTCACAGCAAGGTGGTATTTCGACAAACAAGGTCATATTTACCACACCAATTTCCTTAGAAACAAAGAAATGGTTGCGAACGCTGGCACTGAGACAACGAGGTCTCATTGGCCTGTCGTATTATTATATGTCATACAAATCGTTCTCACTGATTGTAGGACAAAGTCCAAAAGATACAACCAGCACAGCACAACCGAATAAATGCGTTTACATTCACCAAGCATGTTCGATTATATTACTTTAGGAGGTCCAAAACAGGTTCAGGTCAGGTCCATTCAGATGTTTGTGTTGTATTATGTATATCCATAACCAGGTGAGAATTATGTATTTGAAGATCATGGTCAGAATCACTGTCGGTACTGCAGATAATCTATAATTTTAAGTTTAATTGAGTACATGGATTCATTTAAACATATAACATCTGAAACAGAATTAAAGTCTCCGCATGCGCTTCTTAATGGTTCATTTTGCAAGTAATTTGTTCTACAAAAGTTCATGAAAAGTAGCTCAAAAGATCTTCTAGGACGAAGTGGAATATTAAAGTAAATTTTACTCAATAAATATGGACTGTCTACATATCCATGTATAAGTTTAACAATCCAACTAACATTAAGCATAACTCTCCTATTTTTTAAAGTAGGAAGATTTAATAGCTGTAGCCGATATTCATAAGGTGGTAGATTAAAGTTAATATTGCAATAAAGATAGTTCAGGCAGAATAACAGAAATTTTTTCTGAACAGATTCAATGTTATCGATGTAACAACCGTATCGTGGGCACCATACAATTGAAGCATATCTAAGATAGGCCGAACTAGAGAAGTGAATAAAGTTTTCGTAATAAAAGGATCATTAAACTCTTTTGCCCAACGTTTAATAAATCCTAGGGTACTATTTGCTCTATTTATTATTTTATTTATATGAATATGAAATCGTAGTTTAGGATCCATAGTAACTCCAAGATCAAGAAAACTATATAAGGATTCTAATGTGTAGTCACAAATTTTGAAATTACACTTTAAGAATGGTTTTCGCGAGAAGGTCATGTGCTTACATTTTTTCATATTAAGATTCATTAGATTTAATCTGCACCAGCTATGAAGATTGTTGATGTCAATTTGCAAGAATAAACCATTGTATGTAAGTACTATAAATATGCCTGAAAATTTTTGAGTACCTACCAATTTGCAAATTGAGGTGCAGCTCCCTTGGCATGAGTACAGCATGAACAAGCTTTATTAGGTTGCTTTTCTCTTGCTCAGATATTAGCTGCGTTTTTTCCAACATCCAAATCCGATTTCCATACAAAGAAAATCTTGCGTACGAATCAGATTACGTTTACTTGTATCACGGCCAGGTGGCGCAAGATCGCATAAGTGAACGTAAAAACCGAACAAAAAAAAAACAAACGACGTAAGCAAATGTAAACAAATGACAGCTGATTGAAAAATATGGAGACAGCTTGAAAGTAAGTGAAAATCCTTAATTTGTTTTAATTATTTTAATGTAACAAAAATAATTTTTTTACTTAGATGGCCATAACAACGCGTGGTCGGGTTACGGCCGACTTCACCAGCTCTAGCCAGGGGCCTCTGCTTCGCGCACGCCTTCTCCAATTTGTTTCATCAAGCGCTGTTAGGGCTTCCTCGGCCTGGTCAATCTATAGGAGACTTTGTCTTTATTTACGTCGTCGATCCGCGACTTTCGCCTCGAACACCTTCGCTGGAGCTTCTTCTAAATTCTTATTGAATTGTTATGTACGCTGAACTAAGTTGTCGTTAAACGCATACAGCTCGCTGTTCATTGGAAAGCAACAGCAATCGCCAACTCGAACAGGTTCAAAAATTTTGCGAAGAGCTTTCCTCCAACAACCCAAGAGTGGCTGCATCTATTTGCGTTACCATCCATGCCTCAGTGCCATAAAGAAGCACAGGTATGATGAGCGTTTTGTAGAGTGTCAGTTTTGACGATCGAAAGAGGCTTTGGAACAAAATAAATAAAACAAACTCATTTGTCTGGCAGGATGCTAAACCACAGGGAAATGAATTTCAGCATGCCATCAAGAGGAAGGTAGCAATAGCTCACTTTCTGGAGGAATCAACGATTGCGGCGAATTGTGTTGGTGTATTTTTTTAATTTGTGTTGTAATTTTGAATGCAGTGTTGTATATATTTAATTTTAAAAGAAAATAAAAGTATTGCATTATATTTAAATAACCGAAATAACATTAATTCAAAGAAGCAAACACGGTAATAAACACGTTTGTTTTATTTTCAAGATCGGTTTTATTTCTGACACTGAGGGCCAGTTTTTGTTGGCAATCGTCAAAGAGTAAAATAAAACATGGCTAGTGGAATTTTGTTTTTGGTTACAGTGAAGTTGTTGCGAAGAAAAATATTGTTTTTTTTTCTGAATCAATTTTTTAATTTAAACTTTCTACATTTATTTATGGAAAACATACACTGTTTAAGTTTAAACTACTTATTGCAAAACTACGTTGGACCGTGTTTTGTTTGTGTCGTTATGATAGTATTGCTAGCTGTTTTGTTGACGCTGTTTGGAATTCAAGCTAACATCCATGTTAATTTCGCGTGACAAACCAACAATCTTGGCAAGATGCATGGACATTTTGGCAGTTTCATCCAAGTCGTGGCAAGGAATAATACTAAGTCCATGCTTTCTAATCAATTTACGCGCCTCATTTACATTAGAACCCTGCGTGTGATTAAAAAGAATTCAAGTTTGCAGAGAAGTAACAAGACACACAAAACATGCATTTACCTGCAGCCTACAATCAGTTGGCAATTTCAGTTTTAACCTTAGCAGCGCCAATGACACCCTCAGCTTTGACATCATAACGCATTCCACCGAAAATATTTACCATAATTGTCTGCACTTAGAGTCAGCAGTGATAATATTGAAAGCTTCCTAAGATATTAAAATAAAACTCGTCCTTTGAAAACACTCAAAAACATAGCTGCATGCTAACCTTGACAGCCTGAGCAGTAACGCCACCACCACATGCAAGAAGTTAGCTGGTTCGCCACCATTTAATTTAACCATATCCATAGTAGCCATAGCTAAGCCAGCATCGTTCCACCATGCTTCCAATTGTCCCATCTACGGCAATGCAATTCAGTTCATATTTGGCCATCGGTTTTTCTCTGGTTTGTTCTAGCGCCGCTCGATTGAATGATACATGATGCAGGAGCTGACCACCATGAAGTTCATCGGCTTATTTTATTTCAGAGTACGAATTTTTTCTATTTTAAATAGCACTGTTTATTGAAATGGTTGTACAGCTAAAATAAAATTTTATTGTAAATATTTTATGACAATGCGGTGACATGTCTTACGTTGTTTTGAAACGCCATCTAGCTGTCATTAGTTAACAGAGTTGCAAACCAAATCTGAATCCGATTAGGATGTTGGAAAAAATGCAGCTATTAATTCAGTATACGAAGATTTCAAAGTGATTTGTGTTGACCTGATACGACCTCTACCATCAACACTAACTTTTTATATTCGCAAGTATGGTGTAATGAACCTTTGCAATTCTTTTAGCTTCGATCTTTTTCTTTTCAACCCGTGCCCAGTTAAGTTGGTATTCTAAACTGTGTGAAGAAATTAAAAGTCATTTAAAGAAAAAAAAAATACATATAAAAGTAAAGTTACATTTAACAAAGTTAACATAAGCATCGCATCTCTAACCATATTTAACATTCAAGAATATCTGGTCGATATTATTATTAAAATCAAGCGCAGTCAAGGAGGTGCGCCCAACTCTAATTTGGAAACCCTTCAAGAAGGTACAATTCTCATTTTTTTTGTTTTTAATTAGTCTTGTGTTAGCCAAAACGGAATTTCGCAGGGTTTCTTCAACCAATTACATTTTGCGGACAAAACGCATTCCATTGTGTAGTAGTATCCTGATTTACACCATTTACAGGACTTACGTTCCCTACCATTAAAAGTAAGCACAAAATCAGCCACATCAGCAACTCATCTACATCATCAATTTATTCTTCATCGCGAATCAGCTGCAAAAACTGCAGCTCCGAAAGTCTGAAAAAGTTCAGCGAGCGTACGCTAAAAAAAAACCGCACCCAAAAGCTACGTGTCCGAGCTAGACTTTGCGCGCTTCTGGCGCGAAAGTTATCCGATCCACCAAAAATTTGTTTAAAATCTACAATAAACTTCAATAAGATACAATCATCTTCATTATCTACAAAAAAATTTATTAAAATTATATATCTAATTAGTTTTTTCATTTTTTTTTTATTAATGTTCTTTTCAGAACCAAAGTCAAAAGAAATGAGTGCTCTAGGTTCTTAAATTCCTAAATTAACTTAAAATAATACAAAAAAAAAAAAACTTTAGTTATAATAACAAATTAACGCAGTTTTATTAAATATCAATTCTTAAGCGCGAGCAAATCTTCTCTTCTGTATTCAAAATCATTCTCGCCTAGTTAGCGATAACTTACAAAACTACGTTATTTTTGTTGTAATCTTGTTTTATCGCGACATTTGAACAACTCAAGTTTATCTCAAAACAAAAAAAAAAAAAAAAAAAAAAACAACATTGCTCGAATTTTTATATTTTTCTTTAATACAAAAAACAAATTTTAATGATGTTAAGTTAAACAATTGAAGTAAAAATAAAAAGCCGAAGTTAAGCTTAAAGTAGGGAGCAAAATATAAAATCTTTCTCTCATCAGCGTATTCCACAACACGAATCATCAGGCCTGCTGAACTCGTTGGAAGTAACCAAGTAATTTAACTACAACTAAATAAGCAAAACAAATAATCAAAACAAAACTAAATAAAAATAATCGCTGACGTTTATTTTTTTCTTATAAAACTGATCTTTTTGCGTTTACAGTTTTCTTGCTATATTTAAGTTTACTTAAATTTATTGATTTTGTTTTGCTAATTATTTCTTTTCTTTAGTTGTTATAAGCTGTTTTTTTTGTTCTTTCGCTATTATATGCGAACTTTTCTCAAATTGAAAGGCGCGTTATTTGCACGTCGGTAACATTTAAAAAAAAAATTTTATTCTTTTGCTTTCTCTATTTTTTAACATGCGAACCTAGAGTATCTCATAAAATGGAGTAAATTTTTATTTTTTTCTTTTCCTTATAAATAACTTTTTCTACTTTTAATGGTTTTTGTTTTTTTCTTTCTTTTCTAAAATTCAAATTATTATAAGAAATCACTATTATTTAAATACTTATGTTAATACTACAAAAAAAAAGGGAAACAATTTTGAAAACCAAAACATATGGCAATATGAATTGAGTTTAAACAAACACAAATCCATTAAAACAATTACTATTTTTGAATTTTATTGAATAAAATTTATAATAATGAGTAACTAAATCTAGTTATTTTTCCTTGAGGTGGTAAAGGGAGGAAGTTCAAATATAAGGGATTTGTATAACATTCGTACATTTCATGGTCGGGAGGGATGAGAGATAGTATCGCAAATTACACCAAAGCGATACTTTTCGTTTGTAGTTAGGGGAGATAAAGAAAACGCAATTTTTAGTACTTCTTGTGTTGTGTTAACTAGGGACTCTATAATATAAGTTAATGTAGTATAGCTGGATAGTCTAATAGACCACGAATCTGGTTCTTCAGGCTCCAGTTTTGCTAGTATTTTACGTACAGCAATTCAATCTACGTAACATAAAATTTTGGCGCCCAACGTGGGGCAAGTAAATGTTAGTTATCTTACAATTTGCTTTCTTCAATATTTTTTTTTAAATATTATAATTGATCCCTCATCGAGTCATAGAATTATTTGAAGCATTTTAGGCGTTAATCTGATATTACTGGAATCGCAATAACTTGGCCGCTTGGAATCCAAGTTTTGTGACCTGTAACCTTTCAGATATTAATTTTTTTTCCCCCCGTGCTTAATGCTTTCCTTTTCGAAGTTGATTCAACTGGATCAATACATTGTTCATTCAGCGACTGAATGATTAATTTATGGCTTTACCTAAATTAGCGAATTACAAAATTTTAGCAACATTTTGCAGCTTTTGTCCTAGTTTATCGTTTAGAATACTTTAGATCCTTCGAAGATTGATTTAATCTTCATAGGTTTATGTTTTTTTTTAGATCTTCCAACTACAACACAAATCAGCAAATTGTATTTGCTTGTATTGCCTTGTATCGCCACATATAAGGAAAATATTGTTATACAGTTGAATTCACTTATAACAACCTCGGTTATAACAACATTTCTGTTAGAACGCCGTATTCTTGAAGTCCGCACATTTTAATTGATTATTCCTTAGAAACTGAGATGCTTTTAACGTCGTCGGATATAACGACGAGTTCGCATAAAGCGACAAAAGCAAAATGTGACTAGATATTTTAAATTCTCGCTTTGTTGAAACCGAAATAACCGTTATAACATAAATTCACACTTAGATTGTATTAGAGTATCAAATTCCTTCAGCCAGAGCGGCATTTAATGCTTTATCTTCTTTTAAAGGTTTGTATTTATTACAGTATGTGGTGCCCGTGGCAAGCAGGTTAAGTGTGTGGCTGAGCATGTTCAATAAAATAAGTGCTCACGGCTGCAAAGTTTTTTCAATAAAATAAATTTTTCTGATCGGTCACCATCTCTCTGCAGACAATGGCAAATCTCAGAGAGATTTGCAATGTAAAGCTTTTTGATAACAAGAACTTTAGCCGTTCGGAGTCGGCATAAAGCATAACATGTAGGTCCAGTTCTCGGTCAATTGAGTGCAAACTTTTTATAACACACACAACACAATTGATCATAAGAAGCTCGGTCAAAGTCCTTTCAAGGGGTGAAATGGCCAATTTGTTTGTGTGGTTTGTTTTTATGTATTACAGACAAGGTATACATTAATTTTTAAATTTTTGAAGGTTTGCTTTATTCGGTTGAGGTGCTGAAAATTTGTCTCTTGAATTCCTATTTGAACTTGAACGAAAGTCAGAGCGGATTTACACTCCAAAGAGCAACTTACGCCAAGTCAATATTACCGGTTATTTAAAGCAAATTTAAGTTTATTACATATGCATTAAAATTATTTTATTCATAAACATACTTCTATAACGTATATCGTCTTTGTATTTATTTCCACTAAGTTTTATGTTTTTAGCTTTTAATATTGATAATTGGAATTAATTTTCTTTATAATAAATGAATTAAATTAATAAAAAACAAAAAAAAAATAATATAAATAATATCCCCCGTATTTGTCATGATTTTGGCAATGTACACAACATTAAACAAGAATGAACAAAATTTACAATTTGATAAAAAAAATAAAATAAAGCTCCAAGAATATTGCTGACGCTCAGTTTTTCTACCATTTACCAAATTAATTAATTTGCACAAAACACAGCTGCTAGAGAAAGTCCCCGTGGTGATGGAAAAAATCCTCCTTTGTTCTAATATTTTATTAAAAAATTATTAATTTGGCGTTTGTCGATTTGAACGAACGTTTTCGTCGCTACAAAGTTTCAAAACATATATAAAATATTCAACTTGGGAGATATTCTCAATGCTCTAGCTCTGTTATATGTTCGCAGGTGTGTAGTAAAGAATATTGAGAACATTTCAAGTTCAATGGGCCAAGATGAAAAATTAGACATTGTCCTCTAAACATTTTTAAATGAATAATTAAAATGAAAAGTCTGAAAATAAAAACAGATAACCCCCCTAAAATTGTATCCTGTTAATCGTAATGCAGTCAGTAATTTAACCCTATTCATGTCACGCTGTGTCTTTGGGTCACTTTTCAATTTTACATAAATGAATTATTTATTTATGTACTTTGTATAAATGTTTCTAAGTCATATATATTGAATAACGGTTCTCTGAAAATTTTCGTTGAAATCAGTCGTAAACGCTGTTAAATTTTTATGAATAAATAAAAAAATATATTGGTATTCACGATGTGGTGTATTTTTGATAAATTCTTACAAAATTTACAATATTTACAACGCATTGTGAACAAACCTTCACTGGGTAGTTCATCACTTAGCAGTACGAGAAAATAAAAGAATTGAAACGAAGCACTGAATTAAATTAACTTTTATTAAATAAACAAACAACCCAGCCAGTACCTTCATCCACGCTGAGTCAAAAAGTTTTTGTGATCAGTTGATCAAATATACAACGTAATTTACAAAGAATACAATAGGGTTTCGCCATTGTATTTTTGCTACAGGGTTGTATTTTGAACACTGCACATTTTGTTTTTGTAATTTTACTTCAAATATCAAATTTATCAAAAATACACAATACAAGGGCAAATACACCACATCGTGAATACCCCTAATATATGTTTATATCAAAAATATTAAATATTTCTCTTACGAAAAATTATATTTTTTTATTAATATTCATATAAGACATCAGATTTTTACATAACCTAAAATAACAAAACTGACTGACTGACAGTAATCAGTTGCTAACCAGATGGTAAACGGTTCGGTACTCAGTTGCTATCCAGATGACAAGTGGTTCGGTAATCGACTTGTAGACAGATAGTAGCGGCCCGGTAATCGGCTGGTAATTGGGCCTAGAAGTAGATTTTTATTAGTACAAATGTTCAATGGTTTGGTGTGATCACTTGATGTTAGAGCGGCCTGCGCGACCCGGCTAGGCCACTCCGTGTTAACGATGTCTTCAGCCATGCAAAGCAGAAGGCGGCAAAATGAACTGATCGTGAGTGACTTGGCGTCAGAGTACCCAGCACGATCCGGCTTGGCCACTCAGTGCCAACGATATATTCAGCCATGCATAGCAGAGGGCGGCAGAACAAGACAGAAATTATACAGCCTAAATAACTAGGATAACCTGCACGACCCGGCTAGGTTTTCCTGTATACAGCGATCAGTTTGCCATGCAGAGCAGAGGGCGGCAGAGCAAGACAAAAATTATACAGCATTAATGACTAGGATAACCTGCATGACCAGTGCTAGGTTGTCCTGTATACAGAGATGAGATTGCCATGCAGAGCAGAGGGCGGAAAAATGTAATGGTCGTGAGTGACCTGGCGTAGAATACCCAACGCGATCCGGCTAGGCCATTCCGTGCCAACGATGTATTTAGCCATGCAGAGCAGAGGCGGCAAAATGTACTTGCCGTGAGTGACCTGGCGTTAGAGTACCCAGCACAATCCGGCTAGGCTACTCCGTGCCAACGATGTATTTAGCTATGTAGAGCAGAGGGCGGCAAAATTTGACTATAGTAAACAGCGCATCAGGCTATATTACTCTAGGTGAACTATGTACTTACCTAGATACCTAATCTTCTTACCTAGAAGTAGATTGTTCTATTGATTCTGTTTCGTGCTCTTATACTATTTGCAATTGAAACCAATTGTGAATTATACGCATAGAAGTGGCTTTGGGTGGCTTGGGTATAACTTGATAGTCCACTTCTTATTTATTCGACCCTTGGTTATTTTTATACCCTCGAAGGGATCTGTTTCTGGCGCCAGAAAGATAGGTGGCTGGGGGGGGTTTTGCCGGCTCGTCAAACGCGCGGAAGGGTGATCGTGGAGGTTGTGGCTGTGGTACTAACCTAGATTACCTAATTTACTTACCTAGAAGTAGATTGTTCTATTGATCCTGTTTCGTGCTCTTATACTATTTGCAATTGAAACCAATTGTGAATTATACGCATAGAAGTGGCTTTGGGTGGCTTGGGTATAACTTGATGGTCCACTTCTTCGGCCAGTATCCGAAGTGGCCTGGTGTCACTGCCATTGTCGGTATGGTGGCGGATGGTGGAGGTGCGGCCGGAGTCGGTGTGGTCGTTACGTTGTGTAGCGGGTTGGGGCTGGTGTGGGCTACCAATTCTGCCAGTGCCGCCCTAACCGCCCTTTCTTCACTTGGGTCGGCTAGCGGTCTTCTTTGCAACCTGGTTCCGGCTGACACTATTTTTACCACCCTGGCTCGTGGTGTGTGAGACTGTGGCACAGTTTCGAACGGCGGTATAAATTTTCTCACCCTTTTCGGCATTGTTGGCCTTCGTAAAAAGGCGGCTATCCTGCCCGGCGGAATTGGTTGCGTAGGCCTTCGCTCCATTATCGTCTCGGTGTTCGTCTGTCGTTGTAGGAAATAAATGGAGGGGGAAAAAGGAAGACAAAAAAAAAAAGAGGAAGAAGAAGAAAAAAACATAATTAATGCAGGAAATGATATGGTTAACGTGAAAAAAAATTTTCGGTGTATTTGAAAGAAAAAGAGACGGAAGCATAAACATTTTTTATTTTACGGGGAGAAAAACAAAACAAGAAGAGAAAATATTCTTCTATTAATATTAATATTATTACTTCTAAAAATATTAACGGTGGTCTGGGTATGAATTCCTTCAAATGTTGTACGTGTTCGCGTAACGGTGGTCTTTGGGGTGGCGATGTTGGGGGAAATCCAATCTATGATTACGTATGGGCCAGACAATTTTGGCGCTAATTTTTGGGCGAAGTGATCGATGGCTGATGAGAGTGGGTGATCTCGTTTTAGCACTAGTGATCCGATAGCGTGCTTCCAGGGTCGGTGACGTAGATTGTAATACTTCTTTTGTTGCCTGGAAGCGGTGTTTAAGTTATGGTGGACCTCTTTCCATACGCCTTCCATATTGGGGGTTCCATTGCTTGGTTCGTCGGGGGTGGTTCCATTCTCTCGTTCTTGTCTTGTAGGGTTTCTTTCAATACCGAGAGCGGTTAGGAACTCTTTAACGACACGACTGGTGAACTGTGTTCCGTTGTCTGATAAGAAGGTCTTTGGGCAGCCGAACCTAAAGATGATCCTTTCTCTCAGTGCGTTGATGATGGTTTTGGCGGTGGCTTGCGGTACTGGAAATAGTTCTACCCACTTTCTGAATTTGTCTACTAAGACTAATAGGCCGGAGTGACCATGTGACGAGCAGGGAAGGGGTCCTATGAAGTCGGCAAAGACCAGTTCCCATGGTCGAGAGCAAGATATGGTAGCCATGAGTCCAGCGGGTTTACATTGCTAAACTTTGTGCTTGGCGCACGTTTCACAACTGCGAACTTACCGGTTGATTGCGCGATGCATCCCGGGCCAGTTATAGTTTTCTTGTGCCTTTCTTGTAGTTTTGTAGACACCAATGTGACCAGCGGCGGCATCGTCATGAATTTCGTTGAGGATATTACTCTGTTAAGAGACAGGAACACAAAGTTTCCATTGCGGTGCGGCTGTCAGTTAAGACCTTCGTTGGATGTGCCGGAATAAGCAGTTGTCGAGGATTTTATAGTCCGGAAAATGTTCACCATGATTTAGAACCTTGACTGGTTATACCAGTCATGCCAAGAGAATGTTCTTTTGGGATGATGGAAAACAACGTTTCTTCTGCCGGTGTTACAGGGCTACGCGAGAGGGCATCTGCTACGACGTTCTGGCTTCCTTTGCGATATTCTATGTCAAAGTCATATTGCTGGAGTTCCAGTGCCCATCTGGCTATGCGACCTGAATGATTTTGTAACGAGTGTAGCCATTCCAGTGAGTAATGATCGGTAATTCCGGTGAATTTGTATCCTTCGAGGCATGGTCTCATATTTCTGATTGCCTATAATATTGCGAGGCATTCCTACCCAGCGGCTGAGTATTTACGCTCTAGCTCGGTTAGCGTTCCACTGGCGTAAGCTATCACTTGCTCCTGGTCTGAATGTCGTTGGAATAGTACTGCCTTCAAGTCCTCTCTACTAGTGTAAGTTTGCAGGAAGAACGGTTGTTGGAAGTCTGGGTAGCACAGGACGGGTGCCTGTGTAAGTTTCTCCTAACTTCTCTCGAATGCCTAATTCTGCTCTTGGTCCCATCTCCACTTAACTCCCTTTTTTAGTAACCCATTGAGAGGAGCCACCAAGGTTGAAAAATCCGATACGAACCTGCGATACCAGGAAACCCCTAAGACTCGTCTTAGCTCGCGGAGGTTAAAGGGGGCGCCAATTTCTCTCATAGCCGCAATTTTGTTTGGATTGGTGTGAATGCCTTGCGAACTAACTACGTGTCCCATGTAGGTTACACTTGAACGGACGATTTCACACTTGTCGAAGTTGATTTGCAAGTTAGCCTGTTATAGACGCTTAAATACGGCAGAAAGGTTTTCTAAGTGTTCTTCGAAGGTTTTACCTGGAACAATGATGTCGTCTAGGTATGCGAAAGCCTTCGGTTGCATTTCTGGTCCAATCACTTGATCAAGGATGCGTTGAAATGGAGGCCAAACGGCATGACTTTCCATTGAAATAGACCTCGTCCTGGTACGGTGAACGCTGTGTATTGTTTTGAGCTTCTCTCTATAAGGATCTGCCAATACCCATTTTTCAGGTCAATGGATGAGATATACGTTGCCTCACTGAGCTGGCATCGATTTGAGGACGGGGGTACGCATCCGTTTTTGTGGCAGCATTGAGTTGTCGGTAGTCGATACACATCCTCTGTCCCCTGTTTTTGCGTGCTAGCACGATTGGTGCGCTGTAGGGGCTGTGTGAATGTTCGATCCGGTCGGAGCAGAGGAGTTCGTCCACTTCTTGATTAATGATGGCTTGCATTATATGACCTAGTTTGTCGTAATACCACCTTGCTTAGCCACGACTCCGTTGGCTATTACAAGACAGAACGATTTATATTATATATATGCATATGCTTATCAGTGTGGCGTACAGACCTTGTTTGTCTTGATACCTCCCACCGTTCTATGCCGACACCAAGCTATTTTAAGTGGGGGCGGATATAACCATGTTTGCCTTCTTACCACAATGTTCTTTGCTGTTTCATATTCTTAAATATCTTATATTTTTATGTACATATTTTAACGTATATTTTAATTTGTTTGTACAATTTTAATTGTGTTTTTATATTATTAATGAAGTTTCTTATTTTAATGTTTAAATTTTTTATAATGCTAAAAAGCCTAACAAGGCTTAGCAAATAAATAAATAAAAAAAATAAATAAATAAATAAATTGCTGGATTCCTTGCGAAATACCTTTGCTTGATTGGCTCTTGATGCTTGAGGTGTATACTGTGTGTTCCGATGTTGCAATGAACTTGTATGTTATTGAAAGAGTTCTGGTTAGCGGTGAGAAGGTTTTCTAGTTGTTGATTTTGATCGGTGTTGAAAACTCTCGGCTGGTCAAAGCATGCAGGTGGAATATTGTTGTTACAGGAGTAGTCATTGGGCTACTGATGTTGGCACCATTTAGTTTTTATGTTTATTTTTCTATCGGTTAAGAAATCCATCCTTAGTATTATTGGTTCGGCGAGTAACGTTCAACAAGATGCCATTGGTAGAACCACGTTGCAGGTGACCTCGGTTTTGTCGGCCAGTTGAATACTACGAGAATGTTGACGAGGTCGTATTCCTCGTCCTATTCAGCGTAGCACCGGTGTCAAAGAGAGCAGCAATTTTTAGGCCGTAAATGTTTATGTCGACATAGTACCTGTTGAGAGTGTTCTCTGCTGCTGCAGTGGCGGTTGCTGTTCGACAGCCGCAGGTTCTCGAAAATACCCCCTCTTTACCGCAGTAGGAGCAGAAAATTTTTCTTTGTCCACGGCATCTTTGTCTTTGGTGACCATACTGCTTGCATCACCAGCAGTGAGTGCTCCGGTTGTATTGGGATCTGTTCTCGCCAAGGCAGTAGTTCGGTTGGCGGTTGACCTTGGTTTCGTCCTTATTCAGCAGTACAGCTCGTACTCGTCAGTCATCTCCATGAGCTCGTCCAGCGAAAAAAATCGCTCCGCCGTACATACGTCAGTGTGATCTAGGTGTTTAAGCTGCGGGTGATGGCAAATTAGTGTTTGGATCGCGAGTATGTAGTCCCTCGCCTTCTCTCGTTGCCACTGCTTCCGATGGTAGATATTTTCCTCGAGCTGAGCGAGATACCGTTTTGGCATGAAAAATCGCTTGACTTTGGTTTTGAAGGCTTCCAAAGATAAAATGGACTCCTTCTTAACGCGATACCATTGTAAGGCTTTACCCCGTAGTACTGTTGGGAGTGAAGGCAGCATAATATCTTGAGGCAAGTAATGGCATTCCGCTAGCTCCTCTATCCCTATGAGGAAGTCCGAGAGGTTGTCTCCTCCGCCGAAGTTGCGGTCCTAACGTTGAACTATATTCATTGCCTCTGAACCGCGGACTAAGGAAGGGCCGGGTCTAGATATACTACCCCGACAACAATCAGCTCGTACGGCTGCATATTTTATAATATCAACACTTTCAACTTTTATTTATAATAAGAAAACAATATTTCTGATACAAAGTTTGTAGTATCCTTAAAGCTTGAAATGTATTTTTTTAGAATTAATAGCAAACTACAAAAACAACAACGTTAAAAGCGAGATTAACCAACACAGTCATAAAATGCAATCGAAAAACTGACAACATTCAATTCGTACGATAAAAAGAATACCAGTGTGCACAAGCATAACGGGACAAATTATTTTTTGCTGATTCTGTGTATCAATTGAGAATGCATTAAGAATGTATTGGGAATGTTTTAAGAAAATTTTGGTCACTCTTTGATTTTATACCAGTATATTTTTTAAAGATTTTCTACTATGGGACGTGGCAAAGCGATTTATAAGGAAATAAGAAAGTAAATTGTCAACAACTTTCTTTTACTAGCAAGTCAACCCTAAGATTAGCAAAGTCAACTGTCCAATACGTCATCAAAAATTATGTGAATATCGCCTCAATTGAGCCACAGCAGCATGGGCGAGGTAATAAATCAAAAGTAAATGATCGAGAGATAAGAGCATTGGGTGCCATAATCATAGAAAAAAGACGAACTTCAATGATAAACTTAGCGAAAATGTGGTCGAATATGATCGAGAGAAGTGTATCCCGTGAATGGACTCGAAAACATTTGCATACATTTGCAGTCAACGGTGGTTCTTTCTTTTCCTGCAAAATTGAAAATGAATGCACTGGTACTCGTTTAACCAAAACGCACATAATAAAAGCCATATTTCGATTTATGCAAATTATTCTGAGTTTCCGAGTAAGCCATTCACGGCTTGCACTTCTCCCGATCATGTTCGACCACATTTTCACTTTGTTTCTCACTGAAGTCCGTTCTTTTTCTATTATTATGGCCTACAATTCTCGTATATCTCGATCATTTACTTTTGATTTATTACCGCGCCCATGCTGCTGTGGCTCAATTTAGGCGATATTCACATAGTTTTTGATGCCGTATTGGACAGTTGACTATGCTTATCCCAGAGGCTATGCAATATCGCCATAACTTTTGTGTAAACGAAAGTTTTTAACAATTAACTTTCTTATTTCTTTGCAAACCGCTTTGCCACGTGCCATAGTAGAAAATCATTCAAAAAAACTACTGGTATAAAATCAAAGAGTGACCGAAATTTTCTCAAAACATTCCCAATACATTCTCAATTTATATACAGAATCAGCAAAAAATAATTTGTCCCGTTATCCTTGTGCACACTGGAATTCTTTTTATCGTACAAATTGAATGTTGTCAGTTTTTCGATTGCATTTTATGACAGTGTTGGTTAATCGCGCTTTTAACGTTGTTGTTTTTGTAATATATTTTTACTTTTGCTATTAATTCTAAAAAAATACATTTCAAGCTTTAAGGATACTACAAACTTTGCATCAGAAATATTGTTTTCTTTTTATAAATAAAAGCTGAAAGTGTTAATATTATAAAATATGCAGCCGTACGAACTGATTGTTGTCGGGGTAGTAGATGGAATGTTGAGCAAAACTTCTTCTCTTTTCGGGACGGAGTTTTTTCTCATTCCTATTGACTTCGTCTTCCAAATCCTTCAATAGATTTTCGGTTGACTTCCGGTTACGTTTGGTTTTGATGAAGTCGCTTGGCTGACGACGAAGTTGTTGGACCATGCAACCGCTGGTTTCTAATCCGATTTTCTGACACTCGCTATTAGTCTGTCCTTCTTCAATAGGACAACACACCCAATCGTTAGCCTCTGGTAATTGGTTTAGTAACCAGATGGTAATCAGCTCGACGATCGACTGGTAATCAGTTTGTAGTAAGATCTAAATTATATAAAATTTTTTGAATGTTTTCAATATTTTTCAAACTAAACTAATATTTTTTGTAGTTTATTTAAATTATTGTGAATATTTCAGAAAATTTTAAATAGTTTTTTAAATTATTTGAAATATTTTTTAAAGTTTTTGCTTAAATTATTTTTGATACGAAATATTTTAAATATTTATTCAAAATATTGTAACTATTTTTCGGATTATTTTAAATATTTTTCAAAAATTTTAAATATTTTTTCAAACATTTTATGTATTCAAATTTTTAAAATTTTTTGAGTATTTTTTCAATTTATTTTTAAAACATTTTTTCAAATTATTGTCAAAATTATTTATTTATTTTAAATCTTTTTCAAATTATTTTAAATAATTTTTAAATTATTTTAATATACATATTTTTATTCTTGTCCAAAAATGTCACTGATACACAGTAGTGAAGATTTACCCTTGCTGTCAGCATCAAAAGATGCCTCAGATTGCGTTATTTGTTTACAAGTTTTTTTCCAAATCTGCAAGTTTAATGACACCTTGCAATCATGGCTTTCACCAAAAATGTATTGAGAATTGGTTAAAAGACAACCATGAATGCCAGTGCTGTAGAAAATTAGTACATGCTAAAAATTTATCCTTAGTCTGCAAAAATCTCCACATTCTATTAGTAGGAAAAGCACGTGACTGGTACTGGCGATTTCATAAACAGGTGCCAGCTATAAATTGGTCAGATTTTTTTTCAGGCTGACGTTACCAATTTCAAGATTATAAATCAGACTATGACATTCGGGAGCAAACCAGAAACAAAAGCCGAATGAACCATTTGAAAGCTATTATGACGCTATTGTCCAAATTCAGGATAGATTATCCGTACCTATACCAGAAGAAGAACTAGAAGAAATAGTTGTCCGAAACTTAAGACCTGATATCAGGCATGAACTTTTATATATACCAATTCACACCATCTCCACTTTAAGAAAATTGTGTGAGATGAGAGAAAACCTTCTAGCGGAGGAGTCCTTTCGTCGCCCGCAATCGAAATTACCTCATAACAATTTTGTGTACTATACAAAAATATTGCTGAAATTGAACAGACCGATATAAGTGCATACAAGCCCGATGTGTTAGAAGCTGACGGTAGAGTGTATGATATTTTGGGATGATATTTTGAGTGGAATAGTACTTTTTTGAGTACTATTGACTCTACAAAAGTACCCGAGTACCTTCTTTACTGGGATATGACAATGAGACTACTGAATAAAATGTAAGCAATTGCTTTTCCTTGGAATTTCTAAGGAATTACTAAAGTGTGGTATACATAAATCTTGAGCAATTAATTTTTCCTTAAGCAATTCCTAATTTCCTTAGCAAAGGGAAATTTAATGATCTTTCCTAATTTTTTTAAGACATTGCTTAAAAGCGTATGAATGCATTTAAAAGTGAAAATGGCACAGTTTCTTGATATAAGTAAGTAAACATTTTATAATGTGCGGAAAAAATGCAGAAATAACGATTTTCGGAAGCTTTATCGTTTACAAAGAACATACATTTGATTCACATGAACAGAATTAAAAAACTCGTGCAGGCAACACACAACTGTTTTTGTGTGTATCTGAATATACATAGGGGAGAGTGGGGTATTGTGAGACATGGGGTGTTGTGGGACACGTCAATATTTGACATAGTGGTAATTTTGTGAATGCTCACAACAACTGTAAAATATTTTCTCAATAGGATCTCACTTTATATGTGCACTCATCGTATTGACACGTGTTCCTAGTGTCTGTAACAATTTTGAGTTTTTATCGCTCTTAAAGCTCTTAAAAGTTTTTTGTATAGTTTGCCTTTGTTCAATTTCCAGAAACATTGCCAATTCAAAGTAAAGGCAAATATTTATTAAAATGATCTATATTCCATTGCCTTTAAACCCACCGAAGAGATTTTGCAAAAAATATTGTATGTGATGATGGCGCAATGGCCATTTGAAAATGTCGAATATGGGGTGTTGTGAGACAATGAATATGGGGTGTTGTGCGACAGTCAATTTTTGTTTTTATTTCATTATTTTTATAGCCATCATGCCACGTAATGCAAATAAAATATCACCAAAGCGAAAAGGAAATGGGGCATCCATCCACCTAGTGGCAGCCATCAAAAATAAATTGCCATACAAAATAATTGTTTTCGGGCTGTCTACAAATCATATTATCTTGATAAATCGAGAGTTATATGGAAAAGTAGAAGTCAAAATATCTTCCACATCGGCTTCAAATGATAAATTTGTCGATTTTGTTGCACAGCAAAGTGACCAAACTGGCAGGAAACAAGTTTTTCCAATATTATACAAATTAAATTGGTTTTTTATGGCGTCTGAGCTGAACAGTGCACTAAAGAAGGTAAGTCCTCTGAAGTTTGATCCCCTATTCCAAAAATCAAAACGCGGCCGGAAGCCTATGTATGCAACCGTATTTACAACTTCCAAGAATGTGGCATTATTGAGGATCCGACCAAAAGAAGAAAAAAAACGAAAACAAAAAAACCGCTGAAGGAACCATCAAAGGAACCAGCAAAGGAACCATTCGTCATACGAAATACGCACCGGCAAGAGTTTTGTCATCGGGTGAGGAAGATGTTGACTTTTGCATCATTTGAAGGTCAAACGTGCCAAAAAGTTTGGACGAAAACTTTTTTTGCTTTACTGCGTATAACATCAAACTAAAAGATCAAATTAAAATTCGTAATAGTTCAAAAGTAATGAGGCACCACGACGAACCCGTCAAAAGGTCTTGTGAAAAGGTCGTCAGCTCGGTTCTTTTTTTACGCACATGCCACGTCAACCTGTGTCCTGCTGCTGAATATTCATTAAATAATCGGAAAATTTTATACAATCTTTTCAAAGTATGTAAGTACTATAAATATGCCTGAAAAATTTTGAGTACCTACCAATTTGCAAATTGAGGTGCAGCTCCCTTGGCATGAGTACAGCATGAACAAGCTTTATTAGGTTGCTCTTCTCTTGCTCAGATATTAATTCAGTATACGTAGATTTCAAAGTGATTTCTGTTGACCTGAGACGACCTCTACCATCAACACTAACTTTTTATATTCGGAAGTATGGTGTAATAAACCTTTAATTTTTTTTTTGTGAATAATGAAAAAATCCAGAAATCACAATGTAAGAAAAAACGCTTCATTTTTTAAATTTGTATTTAAACTTAAATATATGTGCTTCAAGGGGTTAAGCCAATAAAGAGCCATCGAAAAAGCTTTCGTAATGACAATTCAGTGCGCAAACCCATGTAGTTTATAGCTCAATTCGCCTAAGAACAACTTTTGTACAAGTGGCAAAATCGACCACGCGGTTTTGCATAAAATATCGTGTAATGGTTATCTGCTTGCAATTCTTTTAGCTTCGATCTTTTTCTTTTCAACCCGTGCCCAGTTAAGTTGGTATTCTAAACTGTGTGAAGAAATTAAAAGTCATTTAAAGAAAAAAAAAATACATATAAAAGTAAAGTTACATTTAACAAAGTTAACATAAGCATCGCATCTCTAACCATATTTAACATTCAAGAATATCTGGTCGATATTATTATTAAAATCAAGCGCAGTCAAGGAGGTGCAATCATAAGATACAATAAGATACAATCATCTTCATTATCTACAAAAAAATTTATTAAAATTATATATCTAATTAGTTTTTTCATTTTTTTTTTATTAATGTTCTTTTCAGAACCAAAGTCAAAAGAAATGAGTGCTCTAGGTTCTTAAATTCCTAAATTAACTTAAAATAATACAAAAAAAAAAAACTTTAGTTATAATAACAAATTAACGCAGTTTTATTAAATATCAATTCTTAAGCGCGAGCAAATCTTCTCTTCTGTATTCAAAATCATTCTCGCCTAGTTAGCGATAACTTACAAAACTACGTTATTTTTGTTGTAATCTTGTTTTATCGCGACATTTGAACAACTCAAGTTTATCTCAAAACAAAAAAAAAAAAAAAAAAAACAACATTGCTCGAATTTTTATATTTTTCTTTAATACAAAAAACAAATTTTAATGATGTTAAGTTAAACAATTGAAGTAAAAATAAAAAGCCGAAGTTAAGCTTAAAGTAGGGAGCAAAATATAAAATCTTTCTCTCATCAGCGTATTCCACAACACGAATCATCAGGCCTGCTGAACTCGTTGGAAGTAACCAAGTAATTTAACTACAACTAAATAAGCAAAACAAATAATCAAAACAAAACTAAATAAAAATAATCGCTGACGTTTATTTTTTTCTTATAAAACTGATCTTTTTGCGTTTACAGTTTTCTTGCTATATTTAAGTTTACTTAAATTTATTGATTTTGTTTTGCTAATTATTTCTTTTCTTTAGTTGTTATAAGCTGTTTTTTTTGTTCTTTCGCTATTATATGCGAACTTTTCTCAAATTGAAAGGCGCGTTATTTGCACGTCGGTAACATTTAAAAAAAAAATTTTATTCTTTTGCTTTCTCTATTTTTTAACATGCGAACCTAGAGTATCTCATAAAATGGAGTAAATTTTTATTTTTTTCTTTTCCTTATAAATAACTTTTTCTACTTTTAATGGTTTTTGTTTTTTTCTTTCTTTTCTAAAATTCAAATTATTATAAGAAATCACTATTATTTAAATACTTATGTTAATACTACAAAAAAAAAGGGAAACAATTTTGAAAACCAAAACATATGGCAATATGAATTGAGTTTAAACAAACTCAAATCCATTAAAACAATTACTATTTTTGAATTTTATTGAATAAAATTTATAATAATGAGTAACTAAATCTAGTTCTTTTTCCTTGAGGTGGTAAAGGGAGGAAATTCAAATATAAGGGATTTGTATAACATTCGTACATTTCATGGTCGGGAGGGATGAGAGATAGTATCGCAAATTACACCAAAGCGATACTTTTCGTTTGTAGTTAGGGGAGATAAAGAAAACGCAATTTTTAGTACTTCTTGTGTTGTGTTAACTAGGGACTCTATAATATAAGTTAATGTAGTATAGCTGGATAGTCTAATAGACCACGAATCTGGTTCTTCAGGCTCCAGTTTTGCTAGTATTTTACGTACAGCAATTCAATCTACGTAACATAAAATTTTGGCGCCCAACGTGGGGCAAGTAAATGTTAGTTATCTTACAATTTGCTTTCTTCAATATTTTTTTTTAAATATTATAATTGATCCCTCATCGAGTCATAGAATTATTTGAAGCATTTTAGGCGTTAATCTGATATTACTGGAATCGCAATAACTTGGCCGCTTGGAATCCAAGTTTTGTGACCTGTAACCTTTCAGATATTAATTTTTTTTCCCCCCGTGCTTAATGCTTTCCTTTTCGAAGTTGATTCAACTGGATCAATACATTGTTCATTCAGCGACTGAATGATTAATTTATGGCTTTACCTAAATTAGCGAATTACAAAATTTTAGCAACACTTTGCAGCTTTTGTCCTAGTTTATCGTTTAGAATACTTTAGATCCTTCGAAGATTGATTTAATCTTCATAGGTTTATGTTTTTTTTTAGATCTTCCAACTACAACACAAATCAGCAAATTGTATTTGCTTGTATTGCCTTGTATCGCCACATATAAGGAAAATATTGTTATACAGTTGAATTCACTTATAACAACCTCGGTTATAACAACATTTCTGTTAGAACGCCGTATTCTTGAAGTCCGCACATTTTAATTGATTATTCCTTAGAAACTGAGATGCTTTTAACGTCGTCGGATATAACGACGAGTTCGCATAAAGCGACAAAAGCAAAATGTGACTAGATATTTTAAATTCTCGCTTTGTTGAAACCGAAATAACCGTTATAACATAAATTCACACTTAGATTGTATTAGAGTATCAAATTCCTTCAGCCAGAGCGGCATTTAATGCTTTATCTTCTTTTAAAGGTTTGTATTTATTACAGTATGTGGTGCCCGTGGCAAGCAGGTTAAGTGTGTGGCTGAGCATGTTCAATAAAATAAGTGCTCACGGCTGCAAAGTTTTTTCAATAAAATAAATTTTTCTGATCGGTCACCATCTCTCTGCAGACAATGGCAAATCTCAGAGAGATTTGCAATGTAAAGCTTTTTGATAACAAGAACTTTAGCCGTTCGGAGTCGGCATAAAGCATAACATGTAGGTCCAGTTCTCGGTCAATTGAGTGCAAACTTTTTATAACACACACAACACAATTGATCATAAGAAGCTCGGTCAAAGTCCTTTCAAGGGGTGAAATGGCCAATTTGTTTGTGTGGTTTGTTTTTATGTATTACAGACAAGGTATACATTAATTTTCAAATTTTTGAAGGTTTGCTTTATTCGGTTGAGGTGCTGAAAATTTGTCTCTTGAATTCCTATTTGAACTTGAACGAAAGTCAGAGCGGATTTACACTCCAAAGAGCAACTTACGCCAAGTCAATATTACCGGTTATTTAAAGCAAATTTAAGTTTATTACATATGCATTAAAATTATTTTATTCATAAACATACTTCTATAACGTATATCGTCTTTGTATTTATTTCCACTAAGTTTTATGTTTTTAGCTTTTAATATTGATAATTGGAATTAATTTTCTTTATAATAAATGAATTAAATTAATAAAAAACAAAAAAAAAATAATATAAATAATATCCCCCGTATTTGTCATGATTTTGGCAATGTACACAACATTAAACAAGAATGAACAAAATTTACAATTTGATAAAAAAAATAAAATAAAGCTCCAAGAATATTGCTGACGCTCAGTTTTTCTACCATTTACCAAATTAATTAATTTGCACAAAACACAGCTGCTAGAGAAAGTCCCCGTGGTGATGGAAAAAATCCTCCTTTGTTCTAATATTTTATTAAAAAATTATTAATTTGGCGTTTGTCGATTTGAACGAACGTTTTCGTCGCTACAAAGTTTCAAAACATATATAAAATATTCAACTTGGGAGATATTCTCAATGCTCTAGCTCTGTTATATGTTCGCAGGTGTGTAGTAAAGAATATTGAGAACATTTCAAGTTCAATGGGCCAAGATGAAAAATTAGACATTGTCCTCTAAACATTTTTAAATGAATAATTAAAATGAAAAGTCTGAAAATAAAAACAGATAACCCCCCTAAAATTGTATCCTGTTAATCGTAATGCAGTCAGTAATTTAACCCTATTCATGTCACGCTGTGTCTTTGGGTCACTTTTCAATTTTACATAAATGAATTATCTATTTATGTACTTTGTATAAATGTTTCTAAGTCATATATATTGAATAACGGTTCTCTGAAAATTTTCGTTGAAATCAGTCGTAAACGCTGTTAAATTTTTATGAATAAATAAAAAAATATATTGGTATTCACGATGTGGTGTATTTTTGATAAATTCTTACAAAATTTACAATATTTACAACGCATTGTGAACAAACCTTCACTGGGTAGTTCATCACTTAGCAGTACGAGAAAATAAAAGAATTGAAACGAAGCACTGAATTAAATTAACTTTTATTAAATAAACAAACAACCCAGCCAGTACCTTCATCCACGCTGAGTCAAAAAGTTTTTGTGATCAGTTGATCAAATATACAACGTAATTTACAAAGAATACAATAGGGTTTCGCCATTGTATTTTTGCTACAGGGTTGTATTTTGAACACTGCACATTTTGTTTTTGTAATTTTACTTCAAATATCAAATTTATCAAAAATACACAATACAAGGGCAAATACACCACATCGTGAATACCCCTAATATATGTTTATATCAAAAATATTAAATATTTCTCTTACGAAAAATTATATTTTTTTATTAATATTCATATAAGACATCAGATTTTTACATAACCTAAAATAACAAAACTGACTGACTGACAGTAATCAGTTGCTAACCAGATGGTAAACGGTTCGGTACTCAGTTGCTATCCAGATGACAAGTGGTTCGGTAATCGACTTGTAGACAGATAGTAGCGGCCCGGTAATCGGCTGGTAATTGGGCCTAGAAGTAGATTTTTATTAGTACAAATGTTCAATGGTTTGGTGTGATCACTTGATGTTAGAGCGGCCTGCGCGACCCGGCTAGGCCACTCCGTGTTAACGATGTCTTCAGCCATGCAAAGCAGAAGGCGGCAAAATGAACTGATCGTGAGTGACTTGGCGTCAGAGTAACCAGCACGATCCGGCTTGGCCACTCAGTGCCAACGATATATTCAGCCATGCATAGCAGAGGGCGGCAGAACAAGACAGAAATTATACAGCCTAAATAACTAGGATAACCTGCACGACCCGGCTAGGTTTTCCTGTATACAGCGATCAGTTTGCCATGCAGAGCAGAGGGCGGCAGAGCAAGACAAAAATTATACAGCATTAATGACTAGGATAACCTGCATGACCAGTGCTAGGTTGTCCTGTATACAGAGATGAGATTGCCATGCAGAGCAGAGGGCGGAAAAATGTAATGGTCGTGAGTGACCTGGCGTAGAATACCCAACGCGATCCGGCTAGGCCATTCCGTGCCAACGATGTATTTAGCCATGCAGAGCAGAGGCGGCAAAATGTACTTGCCGTGAGTGACCTGGCGTTAGAGTACCCAGCACAATCCGGCTAGGCTACTCCGTGCCAACGATGTATTTAGCTATGTAGAGCAGAGGGCGGCAAAATTTGACTATAGTAAACAGCGCATCAGGCTATATTACTCTAGGTGAACTATGTACTTACCTAGATACCTAATCTTCTTACCTAGAAGTAGATTGTTCTATTGATTCTGTTTCGTGCTCTTATACTATTTGCAATTGAAACCAATTGTGAATTATACGCATAGAAGTGGCTTTGGGTGGCTTGGGTATAACTTGATGGTCCACTTCTTCTTTATTCGACCCTTGGTTATTTTTATACCCTCGAAGGGATCTGTTTCTGGCGCCAGAAAGATAGGTGGCTGGGGGGGTTTTGCCGGCTCGTCAAACGCGCGGAAGGGTGATCGTGGAGGTTGTGGCTGTGGTACTAACCTAGATTACCTAATTTACTTACCTAGAAGTAGATTGTTCTATTGATCCTGTTTCGTGCTCTTATACTATTTGCAATTGAAACCAATTGTGAATTATACGCATAGAAGTGGCTTTGGGTGGCTTGGGTATAACTTGATGGTCCACTTCTTCGGCCAGTATCCGAAGTGGCCTGGTGTCACTGCCGTTGTCGGTATGGTGGCGGATGGTGGAGGTGCGGCCGGAGTCGGTGTGGTCGTTACGTTGTGTAGCGGGTTGGGGCTGGTGTGGGCTACCAATTCTGCCAGTGCCGCCCTAACCGCCCTTTCTTCACTTGGGTCGGCTAGCGGTCTTCTTTGCAACCTGGTTCCGGCTGACACTATTTTTACCACCCTGGCTCGTGGTGTGTGAGACTGTGGCACAGTTTCGAACGGCGGTATAAATTTTCTCACCCTTTTCGGCATTGTTGGCCTTCGTAAAAAGGCGGCTATCCTGCCCGGCGGAATTGGTTGCGTAGGCCTTCGCTCCATTATCGTCTCGGTGTTCGTCTGTCGTTGTAGGAAATAAATGGAGGGGGAAAAAGGAAGACAAAAAAAAAAGAGGAAGAAGAAGAAAAAAACATAATTAATGCAGGAAATGATATGGTTAACGTGAAAAAAAATTTTCGGTGTATTTGAAAGAAAAAGAGACGGAAGCATAAACATTTTTTATTTTACGGGGAGAAAAACAAAACAAGAAGAGAAAATATTCTTCTATTAATATTAATATTATTACTTCTAAAAATATTAACGGTGGTCTGGGTATGAATTCCTTCAAATGTTGTACGTGTTCGCGTAACGGTGGTCTCTGGGGTGGCGATGTTGGGGGAAATCCAATCTATGATTGGATTGGTCGTATGGGCCAGACAATTTTGGCGCTAATTTTTGGGCGAAGTGATCGATGGCTGATGAGAGTGGGTGATCTCGTTTTAGCACTAGTGATCCGATAGCGTGCTTCCAGGGTCGGTGACGTAGATTGTAATACTTCTTTTGTTGCCTGGAAGCGGTGTTTAAGTTATGGTGGACCTCTTTCCATACGCCTTCCATATTGGGGGTTCCATTGCTTGGTTCGTCGGGGGTGGTTCCATTCTCTCGTTCTTGTCTTGTAGGGTTTCTTTCAATACCGAGAGCGGTTAGGAACTCTTTAACGACACGACTGGTGAACTGTGTTCCGTTGTCTGATAAGAAGGTCTTTGGGCAGCCGAACCTAAAGATGATCCTTTCTCTCAGTGCGTTGATGATGGTTTTGGCGGTGGCTTGCGGTACTGGAAATAGTTCTACCCACTTTCTGAATTTGTCTACTAAGACTAATAGGCCGGAGTGACCATGTGACGAGCAGGGAAGGGGTCCTATGAAGTCGGCAAAGACCAGTTCCCATGGTCGAGAGCAAGATATGGTAGCCATGAGTCCAGCGGGTTTACATTGCTAAACTTTGTGCTTGGCGCATGTTTCACAACTGCGAACTTACCGGTTGATTGCGCGATGCATCCCGGGCCAGTTATAGTTTTCTTGTGCCTTTCTTGTAGTTTTGTAGACACCAATGTGACCAGCGGCGGCATCGTCATGAATTTCGTTGAGGATATTACTCTGTTAAGAGACAGGAACACAAAGTTTCCATTGCGGTGCGGCTGTCAGTTAAGACCTTCGTTGGATGTGCCGGAATAAGCAGTTGTCGAGGATTTTATAGTCCGGAAAATGTTCACCATGATTTAGAACCTTGACTGGTTATACCAGTCATGCCAAGAGAATGTTCTTTTGGGATGATGGAAAACAACGTTTCTTCTGCCGGTGTTACAGGGCTACGCGAGAGGGCATCTGCTACGACGTTCTGGCTTCCTTTGCGATATTCTATGTCAAAGTCATATTGCTGGAGTTCCAGTGCCCATCTGGCTATGCGACCTGAATGATTTTGTAACGAGTGTAGCCATTCCAGTGAGTAACCCAACCAGCAAGAAACGCTCTAAATTTGGCTTATACAGCGAATTCTCTAAGCTGCTTTGCAGCGTAAGCAGCCCAAAATTTAAGTAATTTTTCGTACTTTGAGGTATCAACAAGAACGTTGCATAGACTGCTAAGCAGCTTTCTAATCGAACTTCGGAAACTTTTTTAAAAAAAAAATATTTTTCTTGTTTTATTTCTGATTTTAATTTTTTTACTTTTTATATTTTTTATTTTCTTCTTTTTCTACCATTACCGCTTTTGTTCTCAACTTGTACCATCTGATTCGCAGTGAAAAAACTTTTTTATTAAAATGTTGCCTTTGCCAGGGTTCGATCCCGTGTCTCGCCGATTTGAAGTCCGACGCCTTAGCCATTCTGCCATGTAGCTTTATATCGAAACGAAGATTTTTCATTTATACAGCTAATTCTGTCGTAGGTACCCATAATCAGCGTTAAGGTGCAAAATTAGGTTCAATCGAACCATTAAGCAGCTTTAAGTTCAAAATAAATGTAAAGAAGACGCACAAGCGGCACTTCAGAACTCTTTTCGAACTTAATTATCTTAAACCTGCACAGAAGTATAACTTGTAACTTTTGGAACTACAAGATCTATTGCCTGAAATTGACACCATAAAGCAGCTTTAGGTGTGGCAAGTTCCACAACGTACCTTTAAGCAGCTTTAGGTGTGTCGAGTTCTACAACGGACCATAAAGCAGCTTCGAAGTGCCATGGAACTTATTTTGCCGCTTAAAACAGCTTTAAAGGGAACTCAAACGCAAATTTCTACTCATTTTGCTGGTTGGGAATGATCGGTAATTCCGGTGAATTTGTATCCTTCGAGGCATGGTCTCATATTTCTGATTGCCTATAATATTGCGAGGCATTCCTACCCAGCGGCTGAGTATTTACGCTCTAGCTCGGTTAGCGTTCCACTGGCGTAAGCTATCACTTGCTCCTGGTCTGAATGTCGTTGGAATAGTACTGCCTTCAAGTCCTCTCTACTAGTGTAAGTTTGCAGGAAGAACGGTTGTTGGAAGTCTGGGTAGCACAGGACGGGTGCCTGTGTAAGTTTCTCCTAACTTCTCTCGAATGCCTAATTCTGCTCTTGGTCCCATCTCCACTTAACTCCCTTTTTTAGTAACCCATTGAGAGGAGCCACCAAGGTTGAAAAATCCGATACGAACCTGCGATACCAGGAAACCCCTAAGACTCGTCTTAGCTCGCGGAGGTTAAAGGGGGCGGCAATTTCTCTCATAGCCGCAATTTTGTTTGGATTGGTGTGAATGCCTTGCGAACTAACTACGTGTCCCATGTAGGTTACACTTGAACGGACGAATTCACACTTGTCGAAGTTGATTTGCAAGTTAGCCTGTTATAGACGCTTAAATACGGCAGAAAGGTTTTCTAAGTGTTCTTCGAAGGTTTTACCTGGAACAATGATGTCGTCTAGGTATGCGAAAGCCTTCGGTTGCATTTCTGGTCCAATCATTTGATCAAGGATGCGTTGAAATGGAGGCCAAACGGCATGACTTTCCATTGAAATAGACCTCGTCCTGGTACGGTGAACGCTGTGTATTGTTTTGAGCTTCTCTCTATAAGGATCTGCCAATACCCATTTTTCAGGTCAATGGATGAGATATACGTTGCCTCACTGAGCTGGCATCGATTTGAGGACGGGGGTACGCATCCGTTTTTGTGGCAGCATTGAGTTGTCGGTAGTCGATACACATCCTCTGTCCCCTGTTTTTGCGTGCTAGCACGATTGGTGCGCTGTAGGGGCTGTGTGAATGTTCGATCCGGTCGGAGCAGAGGAGTTCGTCCACTTCTTGATTAATGATGGCTTGCATTGCTCGATTCCTTGCGAAATACCTTTGCTTGATTGGCTCTTGATGCTTGAGGTGTATACTGTGTGTTCCGATGTTGCAATGAACTTGTATGTTATTGAAAGAGTTCTGGTTAGCGGTGAGAAGGTTTTCTAGTTGTTGATTTTGATCGGTGTTGAAAACTCTCGGCTGGTCAAAGCATGCAGGTGGAATATTGTTGTTACAGGAGTAGTCATTGGGCTACTGATGTTGGCACCATCTAGTTTTTATGTTTATTTTTCTATCGGTTAAGAAATCCATCCTTAGTATTATTGGTTCGGCGAGTAACGTTCAACAAGATGCCATTGGTAGAACCACGTTGCAGGTGACCTCGGTTTTGTCGGCCAGTTGAATACTACGAGAATGTTGACGAGGTCGTATTCCTCGTCCTATTCAGCGTAGCACCGGTGTCAAAGAGAGCAGCAATTTTTAGGCCGTAAATGTTTATGTCGACATAGTACCTGTTGAGAGTGTTCTCTGCTGCTGCAGTGGCGGTTGCTGTTCGACAGCCGCAGGTTCTCGAAAATACCCCCTCTTTACCGCAGTAGGAGCAGAAAATTTTTCTTTGTCCACGGCATCTTTGTCTTTGGTGACCATACTGCTTGCATCACCAGCAGTGAGTGCTCCGGTTGTATTGGGATCTGTTCTCGCCAAGGCAGTAGTTCGGTTGGCGGTTGACCTTGGTTTCGTCCTTATTCAGCAGTACAGCTCGTACTCGTCAGTCATCTCCATGAGCTCGTCCAGCGAAAAAAATCGCTCCGCCGTACATACGTCAGTGTGATCTAGGTGTTTAAGCTGCGGGTGATGGCAAATTAGTGTTTGGATCGCGAGTATGTAGTCCCTCGCCTTCTCTCGTTGCCACTGCTTCCGATGGTAGATATTTTCCTCGAGCTGAGCGAGATACCGTTTTGGCATGAAAAATCGCTTGACTTTGGTTTTGAAGGCTTCCAAAGATAAAATGGACTCCTTCTTAACGCGATACCATTGTAAGGCTTTACCCCGTAGTACTGTTGGGAGTGAAGGCAGCATAATAACTTGAGGCAAGTAATGGCATTCCGCTAGCTCCTCTATCCCTATGAGGAAGTCCGAGAGGTTGTCTCCTCCGCCGAAGTTGCGGTCCTAACGTTGAACTATATTCATTGCCTCTGAACCGCGGACTAAGGAAGGGCCGGGTCTAGATATACTACCCCGACAACAATCAGCTCGTACGGCTGCATATTTTATAATATCAACACTTTCAACTTTTATTTATAATAAGAAAACAATATTTCTGATACAAAGTTTGTAGTATCCTTAAAGCTTGAAATGTATTTTTTTAGAATTAATAGCAAACTACAAAAACAACAACGTTAAAAGCGAGATTAACCAACACAGTCATAAAATGCAATCGAAAAACTGACAACATTCAATTCGTACGATAAAAAGAATACCAGTGTGCACAAGCATAACGGGACAAATTATTTTTTGCTGATTCTGTGTATCAATTGAGAATGCATTAAGAATGTATTGGGAATGTTTTAAGAAAATTTTGGTCACTCTTTGATTTTATACCAGTATATTTTTTAAAGATTTTCTACTATGGGACGTGGCAAAGCGATTTATAAGGAAATAAGAAAGTAAATTGTCAACAACTTTCTTTTACTAGCAAGTCAACCCTAAGATTAGCAAAGTCAACTGTCCAATACGTCATCAAAAATTATGTGAATATCGCCTCAATTGAGCCACAGCAGCATGGGCGAGGTAATAAATCAAAAGTAAATGATCGAGAGATAAGAGCATTGGGTGCCATAATCATAGAAAAAAGACGAACTTCAATGATAAACTTAGCGAAAATGTGGTCGAATATGATCGAGAGAAGTGTATCCCGTGAATGGACTCGAAAACATTTGCATACATTTGCAGTCAACGGTGGTTCTTTCTTTTCCTGCAAAATTGAAAATGAATGCACTGGTACTCGTTTAACCAAAACGCACATAATAAAAGCCATATTTCGATTTATGCAAATTATTCTGAGTTTCCGAGTAAGCCATTCACGGCTTGCACTTCTCCCGATCATGTTCGACCACATTTTCACTTTGTTTCTCACTGAAGTCCGTTCTTTTTCTATTATTATGGCCTACAATTCTCGTATATCTCGATCATTTACTTTTGATTTATTACCGCGCCCATGCTGCTGTGGCTCAATTTAGGCGATATTCACATAATTTTTGATGCCGTATTGGACAGTTGACTATGCTTATCCCAGAGGCTATGCAATATCGCCATAACTTTTGTGTAAACGAAAGTTTTTAACAATTAACTTTCTTATTTCTTTGCAAACCGCTTTGCCACGTGCCATAGTAGAAAATCATTCAAAAAAACTACTGGTATAAAATCAAAGAGTGACCGAAATTTTCTCAAAACATTCCCAATACATTCTCAATTTATATACAGAATCAGCAAAAAATAATTTGTCCCGTTATCCTTGTGCACACTGGAATTCTTTTTATCGTACAAATTGAATGTTGTCAGTTTTTCGATTGCATTTTATGACAGTGTTGGTTAATCTCGCTTTTAACGTTGTTGTTTTTGTAATATATTTTTACTTTTGCTATTAATTCTAAAAAAATACATTTCAAGCTTTAAGGATACTACAAACTTTGCATCAGAAATATTGTTTTCTTTTTATAAATAAAAGCTGAAAGTGTTAATATTATAAAATATGCAGCCGTACGAACTGATTGTTGTCGGGGTAGTAGATGGAATGTTGAGCAAAACTTCTTCTCTTTTCGGGACGGAGTTTTTTCTCATTCCTATTGACTTCGTCTTCCAAATCCTTCAATAGATTTTCGGTTGACTTCCGGTTACGTTTGGTTTTGATGAAGTCGCTTCGCTGACGACGAAGTTGTTGGACCATGCAACCGCTGGTTTCTAATCCGATTTTCTGACACTCGCTATTAGTCTGTCCTTCTTCAATAGGACAACACACCCAATCGTTAGCCTCTGGTAATTGGTTTAGTAACCAGATGGTAATCAGCTCGACGATCGACTGGTAATCAGTTTGTAGTAAGATCTAAATTATATAAAATTTTTTGAATGTTTTCAATATTTTTCAAACTAAACTAATATTTTTTGTAGTTTATTTAAATTATTGTGAATATTTCAGAAAATTTTAAATAGTTTTTTAAATTATTTGAAATATTTTTTAAAGTTTTTGCTTAAATTATTTTTGATACGAAATATTTTAAATATTTATTCAAAATATTGTAACTATTTTTCGGATTATTTTAAATATTTTTCAAAAATTTTAAATATTTTTTCAAACATTTTATGTATTCAAATTTTTAAAATTTTTTGAGTATTTTTTCAATTTATTTTTAAAACATTTTTTCAAATTATTGTCAAAATTATTTATTTATTTTAAATCTTTTTCAAATTATTTTAAATTATTTTAATATACATATTTTTATTCTTGTCCAAAAATGTCACTGATACACAGTAGTGAAGATTTACCCTTGCTGTCAGCATCAAAAGATGCCTCAGATTGCGTTATTTGTTTACAAGTTTTTTTCCAAATCTGCAAGTTTAATGACACCTTGCAATCATGGCTTTCACCAAAAATGTATTGAGAATTGGTTAAAAGACAACCATGAATGCCAGTGCTGTAGAAAATTAGTACATGCTAAAAATTTATCCTTAGTCTGCAAAAATCTCCACATTCTATTAGTAGGAAAAGCACGTGACTGGTACTGGCGATTTCATAAACAGGTGCCAGCTATAAATTGGTCAGATTTTTTTTCAGGCTGACGTTACCAATTTCAAGATTATAAATCAGACTATGACATTCGGGAGCAAACCAGAAACAAAAGCCGAATGAACCATTTGAAAGCTATTATGACGCTATTGTCCAAATTCAGGATAGATTATCCGTACCTATACCAGAAGAAGAACTAGAAGAAATAGTTGTCCGAAACTTAAGACCTGATATCAGGCATGAACTTTTATATATACCAATTCACACCATCTCCACTTTAAGAAAATTGTGTGAGATGAGAGAAAACCTTCTAGCGGAGGAGTCCTTTCGTCGCCCGCAATCGAAATTACCTCATAACAATTTTGTGTACTATACAAAAATATTGCTGAAATTGAACAGACCGATATAAGTGCATACAAGCCCGATGTGTTAGAAGCTGACGGTAGAGTGTATGATATTTTGGGATGATATTTTGAGTGGAATAGTACTTTTTTGAGTACTATTGACTCTACAAAAGTACCCGAGTACCTTCTTTACTGGGATATGACAATGAGACTACTGAATAAAATGTAAGCAATTGCTTTTCCTTGGAATTTCTAAGGAATTACTAAAGTGTGGTATACATAAATCTTGAGCAATTAATTTTTCCTTAAGCAATTCCTAATTTCCTTAGCAAAGGGAAATTTAATGATCTTTCCTAATTTTTTTAAGACATTGCTTAAAAGCGTATGAATGCATTTAAAAGTGAAAATGGCACAGTTTCTTGATATAAGTAAGTAAACATTTTATAATGTGCGGAAAAAATGCAGAAATAACGATTTTCGGAAGCTTTATCGTTTACAAAGAACATACATTTGATTCACATGAACAGAATTAAAAAACTCGTGCAGGCAACACACAACTGTTTTTGTGTGTATCTGAATATACATAGGGGAGAGTGGGGTATTGTGAGACATGGGGTGTTGTGGGACACGTCAATATTTGACATAGTGGTAATTTTGTGAATGCTCACAACAACTGTAAAATATTTTCTCAATAGGATCTCACTTTATATGTGCACTCATCGTATTGACACGTGTTCCTAGTGTCTGTAACAATTTTGAGTTTTTATCGCTCTTAAAGCTCTTAAAAGTTTTTTGTATAGTTTGCCTTTGTTCAATTTCCAGAAACATTGCCAATTCAAAGTAAAGGCAAATATTTATTAAAATGATCTATATTCCATTGCCTTTAAACCCACCGAAGAGATTTTGCAAAAAATATTGTATGTGATGATGGCGCAATGGCCATTTGAAAATGTCGAATATGGGGTGTTGTGAGACAATGAATATGGGGTGTTGTGCGACAGTCAATTTTTGTTTTTATTTCATTATTTTTATAGCCATCATGCCACGTAATGCAAATAAAATATCACCAAAGCGAAAAGGAAATGGGGCATCCATCCACCTAGTGGCAGCCATCAAAAATAAATTGCCATACAAAATAATTGTTTTCGGGCTGTCTACAAATCATATTATCTTGATAAATCGAGAGTTATATGGAAAAGTAGAAGTCAAAATATCTTCCACATCGGCTTCAAATGATAAATTTGTCGATTTTGTTGCACAGCAAAGTGACCAAACTGGCAGGAAACAAGTTTTTCCAATATTTTACAAATTAAATTGGTTTTTTATGGCGTCTGAGCTGAACAGTGCACTAAAGAAGGTAAGTCCTCTGAAGTTTGATCCCCTATTCCAAAAATCAAAACGCGGCCGGAAGCCTATGTATGCAACCGTATTTACAACTTCCAAGAATGTGGCATTATTGAGGATCCGACCAAAAGAAGAAAAAAAACGAAAACAAAAAAACCGCTGAAGGAACCATCAAAGGAACCAGCAAAGGAACCATTCGTCATACGAAATACGCACCGGCAAGAGTTTTGTCATCGGGTGAGGAAGATGTTGACTTTTGCATCATTTGAAGGTCAAACGTGCCAAAAAGTTTGGACGAAAACTTTTTTTGCTTTACTGCGTATAACATCAAACTAAAAGATCAAATTAAAATTCGTAATAGTTCAAAAGTAATGAGGCACCACGACGAACCCGTCAAAAGGTCTTGTGAAAAGGTCGTCAGCTCGGTTCTTTTTTTACGCACATGCCACGTCAACCTGTGTCCTGCTGCTGAATATTCATTAAATAATCGGAAAATTTTATACAATCTTTTCAAAGTATGTAAGTACTATAAATATGCCTGAAAAATTTTGAGTACCTACCAATTTGCAAATTGAGGTGCAGCTCCCTTGGCATGAGTACAGCATGAACAAGCTTTATTAGGTTGCTCTTCTCTTGCTCAGATATTAATTCAGTATACGTAGATTTCAAAGTGATTTCTGTTGACCTGAGACGACCTCTACCATCAACACTAACTTTTTATATTCGGAAGTATGGTGTAATAAACCTTTAATTTTTTTTTTGTGAATAATGAAAAAATCCAGAAATCACAATGTAAGAAAAAACGCTTCATTTTTTAAATTTGTATTTAAACTTAAATATATGTGCTTCAAGGGGTTAAGCCAATAAAGAGCCATCGAAAAAGCTTTCGTAATGACAATTCAGTGCGCAAACCCATGTAGTTTATAGCTCAATTCGCCTAAGAACAACTTTTGTACAAGTGGCAAAATCGACCACGCGGTTTTGCATAAAATATCGTGTAATGGTTATCTGCTTGCAATTCTTTTAGCTTCGATCTTTTTCTTTTCAACCCGTGCCCAGTTAAGTTGGTATTCTAAACTGTGTGAAGAAATTAAAAGTCATTTAAAGAAAAAAAAATACATATAAAAGTAAAGTTACATTTAACAAAGTTAACATAAGCATCGCATCTCTAACCATATTTAACATTCAAGAATATCTGGTCGATATTATTATTAAAATCAAGCGCAGTCAAGGAGGTGCAATCATAAGATACAATAAGATACAATCATCTTCATTATCTACAAAAAAATTTATTAAAATTATATATCTAATTAGTTTTTTCATTTTTTTTTTATTAATGTTCTTTTCAGAACCAAAGTCAAAAGAAATGAGTGCTCTAGGTTCTTAAATTCCTAAATTAACTTAAAATAATACAAAAAAAAAAAAACTTTAGTTATAATAACAAATTAACGCAGTTTTATTAAATATCAATTCTTAAGCGCGAGCAAATCTTCTCTTCTGTATTCAAAATCATTCTCGCCTAGTTAGCGATAACTTACAAAACTACGTTATTTTTGTTGTAATCTTGTTTTATCGCGACATTTGAACAACTCAAGTTTATCTCAAAACAAAAAAAAAAAAAAAAAAAAAACAACATTGCTCGAATTTTTATATTTTTCTTTAATACAAAAAACAAATTTTAATGATGTTAAGTTAAACAATTGAAGTAAAAATAAAAAGCCGAAGTTAAGCTTAAAGTAGGGAGCAAAATATAAAATCTTTCTCTCATCAGCGTATTCCACAACACGAATCATCAGGCCTGCTGAACTCGTTGGAAGTAACCAAGTAATTTAACTACAACTAAATAAGCAAAACAAATAATCAAAACAAAACTAAATAAAAATAATCGCTGACGTTTATTTTTTTCTTATAAAACTGATCTTTTTGCGTTTACAGTTTTCTTGCTATATTTAAGTTTACTTAAATTTATTGATTTTGTTTTGCTAATTATTTCTTTTCTTTAGTTGTTATAAGCTGTTTTTTTTGTTCTTTCGCTATTATATGCGAACTTTTCTCAAATTGAAAGGCGCGTTATTTGCACGTGGGTAACATTTAAAAAAAAAAATTTTATTCTTTTGCTTTCTCTATTTTTTAACATGCGAACCTAGAGTATCTCATAAAATGGAGTCAATTTTTATTTTTTTTCTTTTCCTTATAAATAACTTTTTCTACTTTTAATGGTTTTTGTTTTTTTCTTTCTTTTCTAAAATTCAAATTATTATAAGAAATCACTATTATTTAAATACTTATGTTAATACTACAAAAAAAAAAGGGAAACAATTTTGAAAACCAAAACATATGGCAATATGAATTGAGTTTATACAAACACAAATCCATTAAAACAATTACTATTTTTGAATTTTATTGAATAAAATTTATAATAATGAGTAACTAAATCTAGTTTTTTTTCCTTGAGGTAAAGGGAGGAAATTCAAATATAAGGGATTTGTATAATATTCGTACATTTCATGGTCGGGAGGGATGAGAGATAGTATCGCAAATTACACCAAAGCGATACTTTTCGTTTGTAGTTAGGGGAGATAAAGAAAACGCAATTTTTAGTTCTTCTTGTGTTGTGTTAACTAGGGACTCTATAATATAAGTTAATGTAGTATAGCTGGATAGTCTAATAGACCACGAATCTGGTTCTTCAGGCTCCAGTTTTGCTAGTAAAGGGTGATTTTTTTGAGGTTATGATTTTCATGCATTAGTATTTGACAGATCACGTGGGATTTCAGACATGGTGTCAAAGAGAAAGATGCTCAGTATGCTTTGACATTTCATCATGAATAGACTTACTAACGAGCAACGCTTGCAAATCATTGAATTTTATTACCAAAATCAGTGTTCGGTTCGAAATGTGTTTCGCGCTTTACGTCCGATTTATGGTCTACATAATCGACCAAGTGAGCAAACAATTAATGCGATTGTGACCAAGTTTCGCACTCAGTTTACTTTATTGGACATTAAACCAACCACACGAATGCGTACAGTGCGTACAGAAGAGAATATTGCGTCTGTTTCTGAGAGTGTTGCTGAAGACCGTGAAATGTCGATTCGTCGCCGTTCGCAGCAATTGGGTTTGTGTTATTCGACCACATGGAAGGTTTTACGCAAAGATCTTGGTGTAAAACCGTATAAAATACAGCTCGTGCAAGAACTGAAGCCGAACGATCTGCCACAACGTCGAATTTTCAGTGAATGGGCCCTAGAAAAGTTGGCAGAAAATCCGCTTTTTTATCGACAAATTTTGTTCAGCGATGAGGCTCATTTCTGGTTGAATGGCTACGTAAATAAGCAAAATTGCCGCATTTGGAGTGAAGAGCAACCAGAAGCCGTTCAAGAACTGGCCATGCATCCCGAAAAATGCACTGTTTGGTGTGGTTTGTACGCTGGTGGAATCATTGGACCGTATTTTTTCAAAGATGCTGTTGGACGCAACGTTACGGTGAATGGCGATCGCTATCGTTCGATGCTAACAAACTTTTTGTTACCAAAAATGGAAGAACTGAACTTGGTTGACATGTGGTTTCAACAAGATGGCGCTACATGCCACACAGCTCGCGATTCTATGGCCATTTTGAGGGAAAACTTCGGAGAACAATAAATCTCAAGAAATGGACCGGTAAGTTGGCCACCAAGATCATGAGATTTGACGCCTTTAGACTATTTTTTGTGGGGCTACGTCAAGTCTAAAGTCTACAGAAATAAGCCAGCAACTATTCCAGCTTTGGAAGACAACATTTCCGAAGAAATTCGGGCTATTCCGGCCGAAATGCTCGAAAAAGTTGCCCAAAATTGGACTTTCCGAATGGACCACCTAAGACGCAGCCGCGGTCAACATTTAAATGAAATTATCTTCAAAAAGTAAATGTCATGGACCAATCTAACGTTTCAAATAAAGAACCGATGAGATTTTGCAAATTTTATGCGTTTTTTTTTAAAAAAAAGTTATCAAGCTCTTAAAAAATCACCCTTTATTTTACGTACAGCAATTCAATCTACGTAACATAAAATTTTGGCGCCCAACGTGGGGCAAGTAAATGTTAGTTATCTTACAATTTGCTTTCTTCAATATTTTTTTTTTTAATATTATAATTGATCCCTCATCGAGTCATAGAATTATTTGAAGCATTTTAGGCGTTAATCTGATATTACTGGAATCGCAATAACTTGGCCGCTTGGAATCCAAGTTTTGTGACCTGTAACCTTTCAGATATTAATTTTTTTTCCCCCCGTGCTTTATGCTTTCCTTTTCGAAGTTGATTCAACTGGATCAATACATTGTTCATTCAGCGACTGAATGATTAATTTATGGCTTTACCTAAATTAGCGAATTACAAACTTTTAGCAACATTTTGCAGCTTTTGTCCTAGTTTATCGTTTAGAATACCTTAGATCCTAAGCATGTTCGGAGCCAGTTTTAAGCCAAATCTTTCCGTTTTGTTTTGTCGCAAATATTATTAGAGAAAAAGTGCGTAAGCAGCCTTAAGTCACAAGGTGGCTCTCGTTGCAAGCGTGTGTTAATCGGATTGTTGAACAATGCGATGTACTTAAACGTTATTTCAACGATCAGTATAATTTAGATCGGAATTTAACTGCGGAGTTTTTATGTGCAAGCTTTTCAAAAGACGTAACACAACTTTATTTTTTATGTGTGGATTACATTTTGCCGATCATAAAAAGTTTAATATAATTTTTCAATCCAAATTGTGTGTTGTTCACCGGCTTCATAGCGATATATCTGATATGTTTAAGTCCATGTCTGATATGTTTAAGTCATACAAAACAAAATTTTTAAACTTTAAATTTTTTCTTTCAAACTGTTAATTAAATACTGCTGGGTATTACACTGATTACACGGGCAACAGTATAAGTATTTATTCATTCATCCAATTTTAAATTTTCAACCCTGTTTACAGCCATAAATTTGGCTTAACATTGAAAAGGTGCGCTTAAAAATGTTGGTGGATTTTAAGAAGTTTTTCTAGAATTTTTTAGTAGATTTTAGTAGATTCTCACCATGCTTCTGGTAGAAAGGCACTCTGACAAAACGGTCACCCTGTACATATGCATTATAATTATTTTATTCATAAACATACTTCTATAACGTATATCGTCTTTGTATTTATTTCCACTAAGTTTTATGTTTTAGCTTTTAATATTGATAATTGGAATTAATTTTCTTTATAATAAATCAATTAAATTAATAAAAAACAAAAAAAAAATTATGTTCGCATAAAACGACATTCGGTTACAACGACGAAATAATCCGATCCCTTCAGGGTCGCTATAACCGAATTCCACTGTATTTTCAAATAATTAAATATGTTCTTTTATATTACTTTAAATAATTTTCAAATTATTTTTAGTATTATCGGTAATCGGTTCAGTAATCGGTTGGTAAACATATGGTAATCGGTTCGGTAATCGGCTGATAATCGGTTCAGTAATCGGTTGGTAAACAGATGGTAATCGGTTCGGTAATCGGCTGGTAACTAGATGGTAATCGGTTCGGCAATTGGCTGGTAACTAGATGGTAATCGGTTCGGTAGTCAGTTGCTAACCAGATGATAAGTGGTTCAGTTATCAGTTGCCAGCCATATGATAAGTGGTTCGGTAATCAGTTGCTTGCCAGATGGTAAGTAGATTTTTTTTAGTACAAATGTTCAACGGTTTGGTGCAGGGACCGAAAATAACAGTTATTATCGAAATTTCAATTCAAAAAGTCAGACAGAAAGAATTTGTTTATTCGATATTTGAATATAGCAGTGCGATGCTTGTTAGCTAAAGAATAGTAATCTTAAAAGCTTTTTATTTGTTTGACTTTTGTAAAAAAAGTCAAAAATAATAGTTATTTTTTGACCAATTTTTTTCGGTCAAAAATATAAGTTAAAATTTGACTTTTATTTTTTCATTCAAAAATGAAAGTTAAAATATGACTTCTATTTTTCCGGTCAGAAATATAAGTTAAAATTTGACTTATATTTTTTCAGTCAAGAATAAAAGTTAAAATTTGACTTTTATTTTTTGAGTCAAAAATAACAGTTAAAATTTGACTTTTATTTTTTCGGTCAAAAATAAAAGTTAAAATTTGACTTTTATGTTGGCATTTCATAAATGTTAAAAGAGTATTGCTAATTTTTTAAATTAATTTGGCATCTTATCCAAATGAATCACTGAAATGAATTAATTTTACCAGTAAATATGTGATAAGAATGTAGCCAAGGACGCCGAAAATAATTTTTTCCCATCTAGTTTTCATCTTCAAATGGTTTAGTTCCTGTTAAGAAAGTTGTGTTGCGCTGCGAAAAAATTAGTGTAAAATTTTAACTTATATTTCTGACCGGAAAAATATAAGTCATATTTTAACTTTTATTAATGACTGAAAAAATAAAAGTAAAATTTTAACTTATATTTTTGACTGAAAAAATAAAAGTCAAATTTTAACTTATATTTTTGACTGAAAAAATAAAAGTCAAATTTTAACTTATATTTTTGACTGAAAAAATAAAAGTCAAATTTAAACTTATATTTTTGACTGAAAAAATAAAAGTCACATTTAAATTATATATTTAACCAAACAAAAATCGGTCAAAAAATAACTTTTATTTATTGACTTTTTGGAAAAAAGTCATAACAGTTACGGTCCCTGGTTTGGTGTGATCTCTTGATGTTAGAGCGGCCTGTGCGACCCGGCTAGGCCACTCCGCGTTAACGATGTCTTCAGCCATGCAAAGCAGAGGGCGGCAAAATGTACTGGTCGCAATCCGGCTAGGCCACTCCGTGCCAACGATATATTCAGCCATGCATAGCAGAGGGCGGCAAGACAAAAACTATACAGCCTTACTGACAAGGATAACCTGCACGATCCGACTTGGTTTTCCTGTATACAGCGATGAGTTTGCCTTGCAGAGCAGAGGGCGGCAGAACAAGACAGAAATTATGCAGCCTTAATAACTAGGACAACCTGCACAACCCGACCAGGTTGTCCTGTATAGAGCGATGAGTTTGCCATGCCGAGCAGAGGGCGGCAGAGCAAGACAAAAATTATACAGCATTAATGACTAGGATAACCTGCATGACCAGTGCTAGGTTGTCCTGTATACAGAGCTGAGTTTGCCATGCAGAGCAGAGGGCGGTAGAATGTAACGGTTTTGAGTGTCCTGGCGTAGAGTTTTTAGCTTGATCCGGCTAGGCCACTCCGTGCCAACGATATATTTAGCCATACAGAGCAGAGAGCGGAAAAATGTACTGGTCGTGAGTGACTTGGCGTTAGAGTACCCAGCACAATCCGGCTAGGCTACTCCGTGCCAACGATGTATTTAGCTATGCAGAGTAGAGGGCGGCAAAATATGACTCGAGTAAACAGCGCGATCAGGCTATATTAATCTAGGTGAACTATGCTCTACTTACCAAGAAGTAGATTGTACTACCGATCCTGTTTCGTGCTCTTATACTATTTGCAATTGAAACCAATTGTGAATTATATGCATATAAGTGGCTTTGGGTATTACTCTGGCTGCCGTTGTCATGCTTGCTACTCTGTTGTTGTTGTTGTTCTAGCTCTAGCTATTGTTGTTCTAGCTCAAGCTAGGTTTTGTTGTTGCTGTTATTGTTGGCTGGTGTCTGCAAATAAGTACTTTGTCGTTGTTGTTGTTCTAGCTTTGGTTATTATGTATAATTTTGTTGTTGGAGTTATTGTTGGTTGGTGTCTGCGAATAAATATTTTGTCGTTGGTGTTATAGTACCAGTGGCTGTGTTTATTTCTTCTGTCGTGTATTTTGTTGTTGTTATCGTCGTCTTGTGCTTGCATGTAGGTCTATCTTATGCTAATATGTAAATACGCCTGCAGCTAAGCTTATTTGAGTGAATAACTTAAATTATTTTACAATATTTGAATAAATGTATAGATATAAATAATAAAGTGGTGACCATGGCATGCATGCTAAGTGTGTGGACTGGCATGCTCGGAGACCGGGATCGATACCCACTCGCGGTGAAAGTTTTTTCAATAAAAAATGTTCTAATCGGTCGCCACCTCTCTGCAGACAATGGCAAACCTCAGAGAGTAAATAATGCCATGTAAAGCTTCTTGAGAACATGAACTTCAGCCGTTCGGAGTCGGCATAAACATGTAGGTCCAGTTCTCGATCAATTGTGTGCAAACATTTAATAACACACACAAAACAATTGATCATAAGAAGCTCGGTCAAAGTCCTTTCAAAGGCTGTAATGGCCAATTTGTTTTGTTTTCGTTTTTTATAAATAATAAATATGTAAATGTATGTACGTGATGTAACGTTACGTTACAAAACTTTCAAATGAAAAATATTTAATTTCACTCATATAACTCAAAAGACATTCGTCTTTTCACAGTTTTGCTATACGGCTTACCGTAACTAGTTCCAAATGATATAATTAATGAACTCACAAGCTACAATCTAATTCCATCTTACTTTCTTACTTAGATGGCGCTAACAACCATTGGTCGGTTTTGGCCTGGTCTAAGAATTTTCGCCAGCCTCTTTTGTCGTGCGCTTGCTGGCGCCAGTTGGAAACTCCAAGCGTTGTCAGGTTATCCAATGCCTGGTCTTTCCAACGGAGATGCGATTTTCCTCGTCTGCGTTGGCCACCGCTGGATACCGAATCCAATATCTTTTTCGCTGGAGCTTCGTCGTTCATTGTCTCGACATGAACTAACCAGCGAAGCCGCTCTATTTGAATACGCTTGACTATATCGATGTCGGCATATAGCTCACACAGCTCGTGGTTCCATCGTATTCGGTACTCGCCATTGACGCAGATTGGACCATAGATCTTGCGAAGGATTTTTCTCTCGAACGCTCCCAAAGTCCTTTCATCAGAGCTGCTCATCGTCCAGGTTTGTGATGCGTATAGTAGGACGGGCATGATTATTGACTTATAGAGCGTCAGTTTTGTTCGTCGAGAAAGAGCTCTGCTTCTCAATTGCCTACTGAGCCCAAAGTAACACCTGTTGGCAAGAGCTATCCTTCGTTTAATCTCAATACTGATATCGTTGGAGGAGTTAATGCTGGATCCCAGGTAAACAAAGTCCTTCACTACCTCAAAGGAGGTGTTGTCAACAGTGACGTGGTTTCCAAGACGCTGGGACTGTTTGTTTGTTGACACAAGATACTTCGTTTTATCTGCGTTCACTAAAAGACCCATTCGACTCGACTCTTTTTCTAGCCTGGAGAATGCTGCACTGACTTCGCGCGTATTGTGGCCAATGATGTCAATATCATCTGCATACGCCAGCAGCATAACACCCTTATAGAAAATTGTGCCGCTGCGTCTCAGGTCAGCAGCTTGGATGATCTTCTCCATTACTATATTAAAGAAGTCGCACGATAAGGAATCACCTTGTCTGAAACCTCGCTTGGTATCGAACGGAAGGGAGAGGTCCTTCCCGATTTTCACTGCACTGCTGGTGTTGTTCAGTGTCATCCTGCAAAGACGTATTAGCTTCGCAGGAATACCAAATTCAGACATGATGGCATATAGGTGACTCCTTATTGGACTGTCGAAGGCGGCTTTAAAATCGACAAAAAGATGGTGTGTGTCGATTTGTTTTTCGAGGGTCTTTTCCAAGATTTGTCGGAGCGTGAAGATCTGGTCAATGGTGAACTTTCCAGGTCTAAAGCCACACTGATAAGGTCCAATCAGTTGGTTGACGATGGGCTTTAGTCTTTCACACAATACGCTCGACAGGACCTTATATGCGATATTAAGAAGGCTAATCCCACGGTAGGTGGCGCAAATGGTGGGATCGCCTTTCTTGTGGATTGGGCAGAGCACACTGAGGTTCCAATCATCTGGAATGCATTCTTCCGACCATATTCTGCATAGAAGTCTGTGAATGCATTTAAACAGAGCTTCGCCACCGGTCTTAAACAACTCAGCCGGTAGGCCATCGGCTCCTGCGGCTTTGTTGTTTTTAAGCCGAGCTATAGCTGTTAAGACCTCGTTATAATCGTTATAATCGTCCATAATTGGGGTTTCCGGGATATCATCTCCACTGGCGGGATTGTTGTCAGCGTCGCCATTTAAAAGCCTAGAGAAGTGCTCCCTCCATAACATCAGTGTACTCTGGATATCTGTCACTAGATTCCCATTCTCGTCCTTGCAGGAAGAGGGTCCGGTCTTAAAACCATCAGCCAGGCGTCTTATTTTTTCGAAAAATTTTCGAGTCTCATTCCTGTCGCCATGCATCTCAATTTTCTCGCACTCACGCATTTCTGCCTCTCGTTTTTTTCGCCTAAAAATGCGTCTCTCTTCCCTCCTCTTCTCTCGGTATCGCTCCATAACAGCACGCGTTACAACCGACTACAAGGTGGCTTTGTAGGCGGCGTCTTTCTCTGCAGTGGCGTCGCGACACTCCTGGTCTTGCCACTGGTTTCGGCGAGGGCGGTGGTAGCCTATCACCTCTTCGGCAGCCGTACGCATAGAGTGGGATATGTGCGTCCACTGTCCGCATATATCGTCAGAGGAGTGCTTTCTTGAAGCAGGAGTGAGAGTCGGGTAGCGAAGGCTTCGGCCGTCCGTTTTGACTGCAGCTTGTCGACGTCTTGCTTTCTTTGTGTAGGATTGCGAGCATTCTTAGCTGCGCACAGACATGTGCGGATCTTGGGTGCGACAAGATAATGATCCGAGTCTATGTTAGCACCACGGATCGTGCGTACGTCTAGTACACTGGAAGAGTGCCTTCCGTCAATCAAACGTGATCAATAAACACCATCACACTAATGATTGCCCATTTAACAAAAATGACAAACACCCTGCAGTTTTCTCTTGCTTTAATTGCAAAACATGGCAAAGAAAGAACAAGCCACTCTGCTTATGACATTAATTGTCCTTTTCGAGCTCTATATCTTGAAACCAGATCAAGAGCATCATCTAGAACCCAATCAACTTCAAAAATACGCAAAAATCCAAACACGTACTTTTTAAATTATTCACAATTTCCAGCAATAATTAATCAGCAACAAATACAAAACAATACTTTCGCAAAAATTTCCAGTAAAACATATTCAGAACAATTAAAAAGTAAAAATAATGATCTCTTCAGCATAGATGAACTATTTAAAATTTTCATGTCTGCCTTAGAAAATCAACGCAAATGTACTTCTAAAGATCGACAAATACAAGTTATTATGTCATTAGTTAAATATGCTTATGTTTTCAAATAATTTAAATAATTTTAAGCTTCTTCATTGAAATGCAAACGGTCTTTCAAATTTTTCAAATCTCAAACAACTAGAATATTTAATGGAATCATACAATAAACAAATTGCAGCAATAAATTAAACATTCTTCCATGAACATCATAAGCCTTTTCGTAACTACTACATTATATATCGTAATGACAGAACAGATTTAAGAGGAGGAGAAGTAGCTTTATTGATTCAAAGCCAAATTAAACATAAACTACTACCATTAACTTGGGAGACAAAAGGGGGCGATCTTCACATGGCAACGTGTCTGACTGCCTCAACTTGGCGAGGCCAGCATTATCCATGTCGAAATCGTCTCAAGTCGACTCAAAACCTCCGCGTGGTGTCTCCTGGAAACGTCAAAAACTATCGCCCGATAAACTTTGGCGGCCAATTTGAGCGGCGATGTCTCCTCTAGACAATAAACTTGAGGGGTCTCTTCAAGACCTAAAAAATGGAAAGTGCGTAGGGTTTGGGTCCCAACCACATTATAACTTCCCAATGAAAACAAAATCAGCCTCGGATATGAACCCCCACTACGTTGACGACCACCGCAAACGAAAAACGGATAATGATTTACGGATATGCACCTGGAATGTCCGGACCCTTTATAGGGAAGGTGCCACTGTCCAACTGGCGGAAGCCCTCGAAAAAATTAAGGCTGACATCACCGCCATCCAGGAGATGCGATGGAAAGGACAAGGCTGCTCTAAGAGAGCAGACTGCGATATCTACTACAGCTGCCATGCGGAGAAGCGCGAATTTGGATGCGGATTCGTCGTAAGTCGGAAACTACGCCATCTTGTTTCCCGGTTCACACCTGTGAACGAAAGGCTGGCGACAATCCGCATCAAGGCGAAATTCTTCCACATCAGCCTTATTTGCGCACATGCCCCGACGGAGGAAAAGGACGATGCTGTCAAGGACACCTTCTACGCGAGCCTAGAGGACGTGTATGATCGCTGCCCGGCCCACGACGTAAAAATAGTTCTCGGCGATTTTAATGCGAAGGTCGGAAAAGAAGGCATCTTTGGCTCCACTGTCGGTCAGTTCAGTCTCCACGAGACCACTTCGAATAACGGTCTAAGACTGATCGACTTCGCCGCGGCGCGAAACATGGTAGTTAGTAGCACCAGATTCCAACACCTCGATATCCAAAAGGCAACCTGGCTGTCCCCGGATCAAAAAACGCGAAACCAAATTGATCATGTTGTGATCGACGGAAGGCACGCTTCAAGTGTACTGGATGTGCGCACATTTCGGGGGGTCAATATTGACTCCGACCATTATCTTGTTGCAGCCAAGATCCGCATGCGATTCTGCAATGCGAAGAATGTACGCACAGGTGTGCAACGAAAGCTTGATGTCGATAAGCTGCTATCACAACGGACCGCCGAGGCCTACTCCGCTCAACTCTCGGTTAAGCTCAACCAACCTTACTCTTGCCTCGACGACGCTGGCGGACTTTGGGCGCATATATCCCACTCCATGCGCACTGCTGCTGAAGAAGTCATTGGTTTTCGGCGCCCGCAACCTCGCAACCAATGGTATGACCAGGAGTGTCGCGACGCGACAGCAGCAAAATACGCCGCACATAAAAAGACGCTGCAGTCAGCTGCAACGCGAGCCATGCACGAAAACTATCGCGATAAGAGGAAGGAAGAGAGATGCCTTTTCAGACGTAAAAAAAGAGAGCAGGAAAAGCGTGAGCGAGAAAAAATTGAGGTGTACCAGGGCAGGAAGGATGCTCGAAAATTCTACCAGCAGGTTAAGCGTCTAACCCAAGGTTTCAAGCCCGGAGCATCCACTTGTAGAGATGAGAATGGTGATCTGGTAACCGACACGCAGTGCGCATTGAGATTATGGAGACAGCATTTTTCCAATCTGCTTGCAGGTGACGATACCAACAATTCCGCCCTTGGAGAATGCAGTCTGACACCACCAATCGACGATGATGGAGTGGAAATTCCACCACCTAGCCATGACGAGGTTAAAGTTACTATCCAGCGACTCAAAAACAACAAAGCCGCAGGTGCTGACGGCCTGGCTGCTGAATTGTTTAAAACCGGCGGCGGTGAATTGATAAGGTGCATGCATCAACTCATCAGCAAAATATGGCTAGCGGAAAGCATGCCCGACGATTGGAATCTCAGTGTGCTTTGTCCTATACTTAAGAAAGTAGACCCGACAATCTGCGCCAACTACAGAGGTATCAGTCTTATATCCATCGCATATAAGGTTCTTTCGAGCGTATTGTGTGAAAGATTGAAGCCGCATACCAAAACACTGATTGGACCTTATCAGTGTGGCTTTCGTCCTGGCAAGTCCACCATAGACCAGATTTTTACACTACGCCAAATCCTGGAAAAAACCCACGAAAACCAAATCGACACCCATCATCTCTTTGTTGATTACAAAGCTGCGTTCGATAGCCCGATTCGGGATTGCCTGTACGCAACAATGTCTGAGTTCGGTATACCTGCAAAGTTGATTAGGCTCTGCAAGATGACGTTGAGCAATACATGCAGCTCCGTCAAGGTAGGAAATGACCTCTCCGAAACCTTTAATACCGAACGAGGTTTCAGACAAGGCGACCCGCTATCATGCGATCTCTTCAATTTCATCATGGAGGGGACCCTACGAAAGGCAGGTGTACATCGAAATGGCACCATTTTCTACAAAGGTGTCCAGCTCCTTGCGTATGCTGACGATATCGATATTATCGGCAGAACCAAGAGAGATGTAACCGCTGCTTTCGCCGCTATCGAAAAGGAATCAGCCAAAGTGGGTTTGACGGTGAACGAGGGCAAAACAAAGTATATGCTGTCTGCAAATAGGGAAGTGCGGCGTCTAGGCTCCCATGTTACAGCAGGCAAATATAACTTTGAAGTTGTCAAAGAGTTTACTTACCTTGGCACCGCCGTAAACAGCAACAACAATGTCAGCCTGGAGATAAAGCGAAGAACAACAATTGCTAATAGGTGCTACTACGGGCTAAGTAAGCAATTAGGTTCCAGAGCCCTCTCTCGATCGACAAAACTAACACTCTACAAGACGCTCATCATACCTGTGCTTCTCTATGGCGCTGAAGCATGGGTGGTATCGCAAGCAGATGCAGCCGCTCTTGGGGTGTTCGAGAGGAAAGTTCTTCGCAAAATCTTTGGTCCTGTTCGAGTTGGCGACGACTATCGCATTCGAATGAACCACGAACTGTACGAGCTCTACGACGACATTGACATAGTCCAGCGTATAACAATTCAGCGACTACGTTGGCTGGGTCATGTCTTTCGTATGGATGAAGAAGCTCCAGCGAAAAAGGTGTTTGAGGCGAAAGCCGAGGGTCGACGACGAAGAGGAAGGCCATGCCTCCGATGGATTGACCAGGCCGAGGAAGCCCTTACCGCGCTTGGTGAAAGAGATTGGAGACGGCGCGCGCGAAGCAGAGACGCCTGGCGAGACCTGATGAAGTCGGCCGTAACCCGTCAACGGGTTGTCATGGCCACCTAAGTAAGTAAGTACTACCATTAACTTAAACAAATTCTATTGAAAACTTATCCATAGAAATATTCATTAACCAGAGGAGAATCATAATTACAACAGCTTATTCTCCGAGATACTCTACAAACATTTCCGACGACATTATATCATTAACCCCAGCCAATGTTGAATTTATACTTCTTGGCGATCTTAATGCAAAACACAATTCTTGGAACTGTTCTACAAACAACAGATCTGGAACTATACTTAACAACCTTCAACAAACTTATATTTTTTTTTTTGCCTTATCCTAATAACCATACTCTATAACCCCATCAAACAATGAGAAAACAAAAAAAGTAAAACGCACATTTTAAAAACGGTTAGTTAAATGTTTATTTTAAAAACATTTTACGCCATGCAAAAATGAAAATGCTTCCTTTAAATACACAAGTAAAATGAAACGTTTTGAAAACAAAAACGAACTATGATAAAGAAAAGTAAAATTAATATTTTCTAAAACATTCTACGCCATACATAAATGAGAACGCATATTTTAAAATTCAAAAGAAAAACGAAACGTTGTAGAAACAAAAATGAATGTTTTACAACGATAAAGTAGGCTAAAATTAATATTTTTAAAAACGTTCTACTACATACAAAAATCAAAACGCACATTTTAAAATACAAAAGTAAATTGAAACGTTTTAGAAACAGCAATGAACGTCTTAACATATTTACTTAACTGAAAACGGTTAAACAACAATTTCATAAAAGATGCATGTTTTTGTCAAGATTTTCTGTCACTATTTAAGATGAGTAGTTTTAAATATGTTTTGCTACAGTAAACTCATCTTTACCAATAGCTCAGTGGAAGTGTGCTGAACTAGCTTGCATACGACGTATTTTCACATCCTGACTGTGCAAGTATCAAAAGCATTAATTTAATAATTTAAATTCTAATTCTAATGCAACTCATTGTTCAGAAAAACCCTCGAAATAAGTTCGCGCTTACAATCCTACAATCCATGAAAATATATCAAAAATGAATTTGGTTTAAATAAAAAAAAATTCTTGCAGGTTTCGTCAGGTATTGAACCCTGGACGGTTGAGTTTTGAACTCGTCCGCTAGCAAGCTTTGCTAATCTAGACTTCCGTAAAACCTAATCAAATTTCATTAACTACATTTATGCAACCGAGGCAATGAAAACCTCACTTTAAAATATTCATTTTTAAATATCAAATGAACATTTTCAAAGCTCATTTTATATTGTTTATTATAGAAAGTCAAACAAACGTTTTAGCAGCTAATTGTAAAATGTTTACTGTAGAAAATCAAACGAACGTTTTAGAAGCTCTTTTTAAAACATCTGTTTTTAAAATAAAAATAAACGTGAGAGGTGCAAAATCTGGATTAAACCTTTTCAAAAGCAGCACGTTTCTGCTAGTTTTGAAAATGTTGATTTCTCAGTGAAGAAATCGAACAGTTGATATTACTCTAAGTAATACCTCTCTTAATATTGAAATTAAAACACTGGATTATGAAATTACTTCAGATCATCGCCCAATCTTATGTTCTATAGAATGTACTTCATTCATACCATCGATCTAAGGCACTTTTCTTATAAATTTACCAATTGGAACACATGTCCTAATATAATTGATAGAAACATAACATTATGTGTAGAATCATATAATACAAAACAAGCGATTCGTACTGAAATTAATAAATTTATCAAACTTTTACTTGAAGCAAGAGTTAACACCGAAAAAATACCGCTCAAATAACTTCACTTTTCCAGAGATAATTTTAATTTGTATAAATAAACGAAACAAATACATAAAAAAAAGTAAAAAAACTAATAACATAATTCAATAAACTTTTTTAAACAATGCACAAAACTAATAAGTAAATGATCAACAAAAAAAATAAATCAAGAAAGAAACAAAAATTGGTCTGAACTATTATCACGACTTTCTTCCGATAAAGCTATAAATTCTGCCGTTAAAAATCTGAAAGCTGAACCTCCAAATACAGATGGAGCCGTTTTTATCACTATTCAAGAAATAACAAAAATAATATCAACGTTAAAAACATCAAAATCACCCGGCTTTGATTCTATTCCAAATTTACTTTTGAAAAAATTACCTCTTAAAGCAATTAAATTATTAATTATCATACTCCACAGTTGTATTCGCATAAACTACTTTCCATCAATGTTTAAAAAGGCTAAAGTCGTTGCAGTTTATAAACCAAATAAACCCAGGAACGATCCTTGCAGTTATCGCCCCATAAGCCCATTAAGCAACATTGGAAAATTATTTGAAAAATTAATTCATTTTAGACTAAATAACTTTGCTATTAACAATAATAAAATCTCCAAAGAACAATTTGGTTTTAAAAAAGTTCAGTTCACCAAACCAATGGAATAAAAAACAAAATTGTAATAAATAAACGAAACAAAAAATTTACCGGAATCATATTATTATACATTCAAAAAGCATTTGATACCGTATGTCATAACGGACTAGTATATAAACTAATAACTACACCTACACCAATAATAAATACACCTAAATATTTATGTAAACTAATAGGAGATTTTCTTGAAAATAGAACATTTAAAGTATCAATCATGGATGCCAGATATTCTCTAAAACTAATATCAGCTGGTGTCCCTCAAGGATCAATTTTATCTCCTCTGCTATATTCCATTTTTACATCTGACTTTAAACCACCTAATCTTACAAAAACCGCTTATTTTCCAGATGATACTGCTCTTATTACTTCTAGTAAACTTAGTAATGCATTACTAAAGAAAATGGAACTCAGTCTTACTGTATGTAATAAATATTAAAAGAAATGGAAAATACAAAATAAATCACAGTAAAACACAAGTAATAATATTTCCCTTAAATAATTCTCCTTAAAGATTACCTCACCGCCAACTTTCTTTCGATAACAATATTATTAAAGTAAAATATGAAGTAAAATAACTTGAAGTAATACTGGATAAAAAATTACTTTTTTCATAAGCACATCCAATCAAGTTTTATAAAAGCCTTGTCATCCTTTAACGGGGGACATGACATTGGCCGATTTTTTAAATCGGTCAAAATTTTATAATTTTGTATTATAGTTAAGATTCTAAGAAATTTCATGGAAAAATTCTTGCGGGTTCAAAAGTTACAGCCGGATAAGTGAAACCGCATTTTCATTTTTCCTTGCATTTTTCTTTGTTCACAAACTTTGAACGCGTTTATCTCGAAACCATGTTTTTCGTATTAGTTGCGGCACTAGCTGGTTCATTTTTTGACGAAATGTTTTTTTTTTTTTATTTTTATTTTTTTTAAACTTGATTCGCTATCGTATGACACGAGGTTTTTTTTTAATTTTTTTTCGATTTTGTATGAATTTTTAAAGTCAATATTTTTTCGACACACTTTCAAATTTGGAACATCACCAAAAATTGAAAAAATTTTAAAAAAAGCTAGTGTCATACGATAACCAATTTTGTTAAGATTTAAAAAAGTCATTTTTTTTCCAGATCGGACAATTTTTGCGACTCCCAGCGCTGCAACCACGAGGCCCCGGTTTTTTCTCTGCCGCCAGTTTGGAGCACTATAAAACCATATTGGAGTGAAAAATATATTTTTTTGAATTTGTTTTTCTTGTAATTTGATCAATTCTCTACAATAATAAAAAAAATGTTGGAAAAATGTTTGTTTTTGACTTAGTTATGAATTTTTATAACAATGTCTATTTTCTTTGCTGCGAATGTTATGTCCCTCCTTAAATCACTTTGGCCTCTTCTCAATCATCGATCAAAGCTTACTTAAAAAAAGTAAACACTTAATTTTTTTTTTTATTAACAGTTTATTTACAAAATAAATTAAGTATATAAACTTAAAAAACTAGGCCCTAACTACTATGGTCTTCAGCCTCTTTTAATTTTTAAATGTGTCATAAAACCAATTTTAAGTTACGCATGTCCAATATGGTTTACAGCTGCAAAACATATTATCAAGAGAATGCAAATAATTCAAAATAAATGCTTGAAAATGATCAACAACAAACCATGGAGATATTCAACAATTACTCTTCATCACGAAACCAATAATGAAATGTTTATTAACTTCATCAGAAAACTTTCCCACAATTATTTTATAAAGAATATGAATTCAACTTTTCCACTTATTAGAGATTGCAGAGAATACTTTTAAAATGAAATTATCAACAAAAAACTGTTTATTTATGCTTGATTATTTATTTTATATAATAATCTTTCTATTTTTATTCATGTTTAATTCTTTACTTTCTTTTTCCATTCATATAAAGGAGTTTTACCTTTTTACCTTTACCAACATCATTCATATAATCCTTGTTATCATCATAGGATAATGTGTATTCAATTGATGTAATATCTCTTAAGATAATTCTCATAACTTGTAAAACCAAAGAAGTAAAATATAAGGAAGTGCTGTAGTTGAACAAAAGTGCGGCACCTCTCATATTTGTGTTGGTTCTCACAAATACATTAACATCCACAAAGGGCCGTATTTGGTGGCATCGTTAAAAAAGGGCCAAATTTTCGGATTTCGGAAACTTGAACAACGTGACTGTTCAATATGTGATCAAGTTTAAAGCAATCGCTATCTTATTTGTTTTGTTCATTAAAATACTATATTGTACTACTTTACTATTTCCACACCACCCTTGAGGTACACAATTTGGTGCGTTACCGATTTTTTTCTGGCTGTTCGGTTCGGTTTCACTCTAAAGCTGAGAATAAAATGAGCAAATAATATAAAAAGTTATTAATTTTGAAAAAAATAATAATATGTTTATATGACTCCTTTTACATTGATCAAGACTAAAAAGCAAGTTTTTTTGACGTTTTCCTTTGAACTTGACGAAACCTTTTACATTGTTCAAGACTTGAATTCAAGTTTATTTCTTCTTTGTTTGCTTTCTTTGAAATAAAAACAGCAAATAGAAGCAAATAAAACAATTGTTGTGGCTTAAAAACAACAAATAATGAATTGTTAAACATAAAATAATAACAATACCAAAAAAAATGCTCTGCATATATGAAACAGCATAAATTTATAGCTGCAGCTCAACAAACGCACGTTGATATGCGAAAAATAAAATAAAGAGCACAGCCAACAACGCGAAAATAACATAACGAACACGAAAAAATTGACGGTACAGCTTCCGGGACAGCTTCCGTCGCTTCCGAAGTGCGGCGAATTGCCTACAAGCTCACAGACTTGATTTCAAGTCTTGATCAATGTAAAATGGGTCTATACTTGGTTTATATTCATTCATTCATTCATTTAAAAACGCGCCCTAAAAATGTGTGAAATTATGGAAAATGAATGCACCTATGGAGAAATGTTTGTACTTTGACAATTCGATATCCCAACATTGGATATCGAACTGTCAAAAACACCCTTCGTCTCGGTCATCACATCACACGTACACTGTATGTGAGAAGAACACCATTTCCTTATATATTACTTCTTTGTGTAAAACATATATATAAATATTATAAACGAATTTGGTTAAATAAATAATAATTATTATAATATATTGAACTAATTTATTTTTTCAATAAAATAATGGAACTCACTATGTATTTTGCATTAGTGTCTCTAAGTCACACCGAGACAGTTTACGTCATTCAGATGACGTGCCATGAATAGGGTTACGGCCTTTGAGCTTTTGAAATTTTTTTTTATTGTTTTGTTTGAAATTTGTTTTTGTTTCAAAACCGTACATTTTTATGTTTTGGAAGGGCCAACATTTTAAAGCCATGTTTAAATTTTAAAGAAAAAGTTCATCATGTATTAAGTTAAGCTTCTAATATTACAGATAATTATATATTTTATTTTATGTTAAAGAATTTTTATTTTAAAGAAGAAAATTATGATCTTTTAAAATTGGTGTTTTTCACGTTCCATTGTTTAGCAAGAGATATGCGAAGATCTTTATTCAATATTTCAATTCGCTTTCCTTATTTGTGCAAAGCACAACAACTTCTAAGTTGTTATCGAATAATTGATGACTGGGGAAGTGGTTATTCAGCAAGATTTATAAGCACTTCTAAGTCAAGCGAAAGCTTTACCGATTACCGCCAATGACATGACTGAATAAAAATAATGGGTTCTGTAAGCGAGAAGGTAATTGGTGATTCAAATTTTCTGGATTATTTACTCGATTACATGTAAGCAATGGTTTTGCTGGGACAAGTTATTTGTTTTTTTTTACCGCCATTTTTTGTATAGTTATGGAGATACTAATTTTTTATAAAAGTAAAAACCTTGAAAATAGTCATTTCCAATAAATCATATTTCCGTCATCTCTTCCTCAATTTTTGTAAATAAAGTATCGATAGAAAGCTATTGTAAAGGGATTTAAAAAATAAAATATTTTTGGTATTTTTAATTTACACAGTGCAACACCAAAAAAAATAACCATATACGAACACCACTACGTGATAAAAGACTAAAAAAAAAAATACCCGTGTCTCCCAATTTTCCCCAAAGTCATGCACTTTTTGTTTTATGGGCCACGCCTACCTCCCATACTACACAAATAATGAAAACTCTATAAAGAGGCTAATATCAAAGTTACAAAACTGAAACTCGGTATTTGTGTGTTCTATGTCAAAACTTAGGTGTGTTAGAAAAATGGGCGTCATCCACCCACTAAAACGCCCACCTCCTATACAACCCCACATGTTGTGTGTGGATTTATAACATCATTTCACTTTATCGTTCATAACTTCTATACCGTTTAAGATATTTTATACAAAATCTGCAACAAAAATGTTTGCCGTATTAGGGCCAACAATAATTTCATATATAATAATGACCTCACACATGACCTTGGCTCATAACTTTTTAAAGTTAGATTATATATTAAAAAACATGAAATAAAAATGGCCTTTTTAAATGCAATATTAAAGTTTATAAATTGAAAATTATTTGACGAAAACACATAAAATAAAACAACATCAAAGAATATATAAAAAAAAAGAAAAAAGATTTAACGAAATATATTTTTCAATACTTTTGGCTTATTCCTAAGTTCAGCCATTCTTAAGAAGTGCTTCTATCACGACATTTTTGAGCAATCGCTAGTGGCGCTTCAAATCCCTACCATTGGCAACCATGTTAATTAAAAAAAAAACAGCAACTGAAAGAACACAAATGCCAAAAATGGCTGGCAACTTTTACAGTCAAAAGAACTTAATTTGGAAGCGTTAAAAATATGATATTTTGGAAGAGTTACAAAATGTGCATATTTAAGCAGGGTGACACAAACGTTATGATTTTCATTTATTTTCTGTTAGTTTTATTTGGTTAAAATTTTTATAAACTACAAAATTGAAAAATCTACCCAAATCTTCTAAATTAAAAAGTGAATTGTGGAGTGAATTGTAGTTCCGTTTGTATTCTGTATCGTTAACGTTTACGTCCAAGTTAGTGTTTGATTTTTCCTGTACTATTCTGCTTTAAGCGTCGGCATTTGAATTAAGTTTTCCCTTTTTATATACTATCTCTTAATCATACTCCTCTAACTTTAGGCGCCAGCGAATGAGTTTAGAGTTGGGTTCTTTCAAACTCATAAGCCAGGTCAGAGGTCTTTGGTCAGTACCAATTTTGAACTTGCTACCATATAGGTATGGTCGAAAGAACTTAGTCGCCCACATAATAGCGAGTAACTCTTTTTCTATAGTAGAGTAATTTATTTCTGAGTCGGAAAGCGTTATACTCGCGTAGCAAATCGGCTTATCACTGCCTATAGTGCCTTGGGATAAGACTGCGCCTAGCGCATAGTTTCTACCGTCTGTTGTGAGTATAAACGGTTTGGAGAAATCCGGGTACAGCAGGATTCGGTCATTTGTCAAAAGGTGTCTAAATGTATTAAATGCCTGCGTATATCGATAATTTATTACGATTTTCCTTTCTTTTTTTAGGCATTCAGTAAGAGGTTTTGTGAGTTTTGATAGATCTTTGATGAATTTTCTGTAATAAACTAGTAACCCGAGAAAAGCTTTTATTTTTTTTCTAGTTTTCGGAATTGGATAATTTTAGATGGCTTCTATTTTGGAAGGGTTTGGTTAAATACCATCTGTTGAGACAATATGTCCCAGGAAGGCTATTTCTTTGTGCAGAAACTCTTCTTAGATTTGTCTAATTGGATTTTGAAGTTAGCTGAACGCAATTTTGCAAAAAATTTTTCAAGGCTATCAAAGTGTTCTTGAAGAGAAGTGGAGTAGATAATTATATCATCTAGGTACACAAGACAAATTTTTCCTATTAATTCTCTTAAAACGTTGTCCATCACTCTTTGAAACGTTGATGAAGAGTTTTTTAACCCGAACGGCATTCTTATATATAGTAGTGATTATATATCATAGTGACCACCCTCTACCGTTAACACAGTTTTTTGTATACGCTTATGATGCATTTCTATTTGATGAAAACCGCTTGCTAGATCAAGCGTAGAAAAATATACACATTTCCCTAGCTTATCAAGAATTTCATTAATATTGGGGAGCGGGTACCTGTCTGATACTGTTTTTTCATTGATTTTTTTGTTGTGCTATTATTATTCTAAAGAGTTCTTTATTTATTTATTTATTTATTTCAAATTCTTCAGTCTATGAACATACATTCTTACAGACTAGGTAAAAGTTTAATTACAATAAATATAATTTATAAAATATAATTCAACAGAGATTTCATTTGACTTTTAGACATTGAAAAATCTAAATTATGATTAGAATATAATGCATTGAACAAATTAAGAGCTTTAAAAATAGGAGCATTAGCACATAATTAGGGCGAACCAAGTCCAAATAAAAAGGATCATGATTTCTGAGTATCCTAGAAGGAGCATTAAAATTAAGCATTTCCAGCAGTACTGGGCTATCTATCAAGCCAGATATTATATCATGTACAAAAAGAAGGGACAGAATGTTTCTTCTACTCTCAAGAGATTTAAGGCCAATAAGTAGACATCGCGATCTATAAGGGGGTAAACAATCCCTATACAGGGAGCGTAAGGCAAACCTAGTGAAGGATTTCTGAACACGTTCAAGTCTCAACTTATGCGTCGCATAAAGTGGGTCCCAAATGACTGAAGCATATTCAAGTCTTGAACGAACAAGGCTAGTAAACAATACCTTCAACGTGTAAGGGTCCCAAAACAAGACCCATTACGACGTAAGAAAGCAAGCATAGCATACGCCTTTGGGATAATATAATCCAAATGAGCGAAAAACGAGAATTTAAAGTCAAAAACAACACCTAAATCTTTAAACTCATTAACAGATAACAAAGGCGTATTTGCTATATAATATGCAGATAAATGAATGTTTTCAGATTTTGAATAAGATATGAAAAAGCATTTATTAAGATTTAAGAAAAGCTTATTATTGAAGCACCAATTTTGAAGTTTATTAAGATCATTTTGAAGAAGTTCATTATCAGATGTATTTTTTACTTTAAGGAAAATCTTAAGATCATCAGCATACAACAAAAAATTACTGTGAGAAAAAAGGTATGTAATATCATTAATAAAAAGAATAAACAGCAACGGCCCAAGGATACTCCCTTGCGGAACTCCAGAGGATGCCACAAATGGAAACGATTTGACATTATCAAAGGCTACAACACACTGTCTATTGAATAAATAAGACGTCAACCACCTAAGAAAACTAGAATGAAACCCCATATTTTCTAATTTCTTAATTAACAGATAATGATTGACTTTATCGAATGCTTTCGAAAAGTCTGTGTAAATAACATCAACTTGACATCCCTCTCGAAATGATGATGTGCAATATTCAGAAAAAATTACCAAGTTGGAGACAGTCGAACGACCAGGCATGAAACCATGCTGCGAAAGAGAAATATAGTTCTTTACTGAGAAGAAAATTTTATCTTTAACAATCGATTCAAATAATTTAGAGACCGTTGTAAGCTTTGAAATAGGTCTATAGTTACAAATATTATTTTTCGAGCCAGATTTGTGTACTGGCGTTACAAATGCAACCTTCCAGCAATCAATAAAAATTCCACACTTTAATGAGTTGTTAAAAATTAACATTAAGGGATATGCAACACTGAAAGCACATTTTTTTAGAAAAAAGGAGCAAATCCCATCAGCATCCAACTTAAATGAAGGTTTAAGCCTTTGTATCCCATTAATAACATCGTCTTCCGTCAAAGAAAGAGACCCAAACCCAAAATCAGTTAACGAATCATAAGTGCAATCAGTTTTGAGATTATTAACAGGATCATAGTTTGAAAGAAAAAACTCTGCAAAAAGATCAGCAGTAGACTGAGCATTGTCGGATACAATATTATTCAAAAACATCGACGACGGAATGTTTGAAGATCCTTTTTTTGATTTAACAAAGCGCCAGAATGATTTAGGATTAGATTTAATGCTATTTTCAAATTTGAATAAATATTGCTTATACAAGTAATTATCAAGAAAATTAAATTCACGCATATAATGCCTATATAAAGAAAAATAACAAAATTGATTTGTAGTTAAAAATTTCTTATAAAATTTAGAACGGAGGTTTTTTAGCTTTTTTAAACCTTGGGTGTACCAGGGTAATTTATAAACAGCCGGCTTAATTTTAGGAAAATGATCATAACAAATTGAGAAATCAGAGATTTAAAAGAATTAAAACTAGACACCGTATCTAAAGGATGAAACATTCTCTCCCAGTTAATATTGCAAAGAACATTGTTTACATAATTAAAATTACCAGCTTTAAAATTAAAATTAGTATCACTATTATCAGTACTTAAAGAAAGAAATTTATAAAAAGAAATATGAATCTCTAATGGAACATGGTGTGCACTAACAGCTGAAATTGGGAAAACTGATTTCCGTAAATTAAAATTAATATTACTAGTACAAAAAACCAAATCTAATAATCTATTTAATATATTAAAACAGGAATTAATTTGAAATAATCCAAGACCTAAAAAATTATCAATGAGATACGATTCAACATTATTAGATACATTAGTAGGAGATAGATAAGAGTCAATATTTTTCTTTAGCCAAGATACATTGGGTAGATTAAAATCACCGAGTACCAATAATTGCTCATTATGATGAAAATCAGCCACTAAAGTTGAAATATTGTCCGTATGTGCTTTATAGAGAAGAAATGAGCTATTAGGCGGGACATAAGACGTACATATGAAGAGAGCTTCAGTCAAACCTTTAATTGACACACAAAGCTGATCCAGAGCAGTATCAGTATTAACTAATGTTATTTGTGACGAAATAAAAGTTCGCTTGATAGCAATTAACACCCCACCACCTCGTTTGCATCCAGTCTTCTGATCTTCCGATAGTCAATGGCGAGGCGCCACTTTTGTTTTCTGCAGGCGCACAGTACTTTGGGCCCAAACAAAAGTGAGGAAAAAATACAAGGAGTCGTTCGATTGTTATGAAATTTTGAAATTCAAATATCGAAACAGATTTTACGTAAATCAAGTATTTCAGCCAAAAATTAAGTTTTTTTTTAAAAAAGGTGTTCCTATATTCAATTTAATATTAAAGTTATTAGAGTTGGTAAAAAAAACAAATAAAAATTTTAATATAATAAATTCATTTTAAAGGATTAAGGTGTAAACTTTTTAATACTGAAAACCGTTTGGCAATATCTTTTTTGAATCAAAGATATGCATATATTTTCCTATTCCCCTTTTTTGACAAAAATGCTACATTACATGTAAAAAATATGTTTTGCAAACAAAAAAAATATAACTCGTATTGGTATTTGTTTTTAATCAATCAATGAACCAAAAGTGGTTCAAAGTTGGACAAAATATTTTATGTTCTTGAAAGATAAATAATGACATATATCAAAATTAAAGGTGACACTCGTGGACATTTTTTTAATTGACTGCTGAAAAAAGCAAATTTTTCGATATATTTAAAAATTTTTCTGATAAAAAATTAAATTAATTAAATTAATTTTTTTATTATTTTTTTAAATTTTCTTGAAAATATTAATAAAACTTAGTTAATTTGTTTTTAAAAACTACAAAAACAAAACTAAAGAAATAGTGTAAGAAATGTGGTTACACATTTTTTCTTAAGATGACGCGCAAAATCGAAAAGTTCACAAAAATAAAAATCATTAAAAGCGTTGACTTTAATGAGCTCACACTAAACTAAACTAGTTCACACTAAACTAAATATTTTGCATTGATATTTTGGATTCTTCTTAGTGAAAGTATTATCTGACTTATGACACACATTTCGTTAGGTTTTGTAACACAAAAATTTTTGATTTTTTTTCCACTGGTCAAAGTACTGTGTGGCGTACTGTTTTTTTGGAACGATCCAAACGGGAGAACTCCAAGGGGACTAGCTTGAACAGATTATTGGCTGTTGTAGCATTTTTGCAATTTGACTTTGCACGTCATCCTTGTGGACGTATGGATATCTGTATGATTTGGTGTAAATTTGAATGTCATCTGTTGTGGAAATTTTGTGTTTAATTTCGTTGGAAAATGTGAACTGTTCACCTTCTTTGTAAAATACGTCATTATTTTTCTTGCAAAATTTCAATAATTCAATCTGATAAGTCCACAAAGTGGTTTAGGTCACAATTATTTTCCGCATTTTCTGGGTTTATATTATTATGTAATATATAATATATATTATATATTAGAAACAGGGTTTGTTCATTTTCAGAAACATTGATTATTTCTAGTGAGGCAACCCAGTTCTTTTATTCATATATACCATCCGATAAAACTAAGTTAGGTTTAAATTCTATAGTTTTGAAATAAATTGTTCCATTTTGAGTGTCTTCTGGCAATTCAATCATTGCTTTAGATCTAGGTGCTACCAGGTATTTTTTTGATGTAATATTGGGTTTAAATTGTAAGTTAATAGTTGAATTTTGTGTATTAAGTGATTTGTTAACAAGATCTACGGTTGCACCAAGTTGATTTAGGGCATCAAGTCCGATAAGGCCATCGAAATAATTATGGAATTTGAAAAGAAGGAATATGAGATTACCGCGTTGATTGAATTCGTAAAATATAGGTAATGATACCTGCTTATTAAGAGTATATTTTCCAAGCATAGTAGAAATTGAAGTTAGTTTGCATTCCTTAATATCATCTTTATGTATGAAGAATTCAAGGTTAATAAATGAGGATGACGCTCGCGTATCTATAAGGAATCTCAATGGTTTACCAAAAGGGGACGATATGTTAACGTATACCAGCTCGGATCCATGTTTATTTATGTCTATCTACCTTATTGATTCGGTGAGGCTGATCGGAAAAAATGTTGAGCTTCTTCTATGTTATTGACATCTTCTATTGAATCATTTGTTTACGTGACCACATAACCCTGTGGTCACTGAACACAGCCGCACCCAACCATCTATCCGCCGTTGTGGCAAACAGGTCGCTGCAGTCATCACGAAGGTCGGCTCGCTCGGCACCTTCGTGATGTACAAAGGAGCTGAAGCAGACATAATTCGAAGCAAAAACCAAGAAGACATCTTAACAAAACCCACCCGAAGAAACAAAAAGAAGACATCATTAGAAACATTCAACAAACAACCCATCACCCACCCGACAACGGACAATCAACAATCAACACTCAACAAGCAAGAAATCAACATTACAATAAACACACATTGTTTAAAACACTTGAACAAAACTACAACTTAAGCCTAAACCCAAAGGTAAAAAAGAAAAAAATAACATTGCATTGTTGTATTAAAAATCAAACTCTAATTTCCTTCTTGCTTTTCCGCCACCCGAACCACCCACGATCACCATACCCTAACATTTTTGTCCAAGCGAGCCTGGAAAAGTTTAAAGTTTTGGAAAAACAAAGAGTTTCACCCAATTTTACTCTGCACAACTAATCACCCAGAAGTGCAACAACACAACGACCCACCCACCCATCACCCAGGAAAAAAGCAAGTGAGTTTACAATAGTTCATTTTTATTCAGTGCTTAAACTTTTTATAAATACACAATTTTTATATATACACTAAACGTTGTATTAAAATTTGCACATTAAAAGTAACACAATCAAAATAACACAAAATTGAAGAAAATAAATAACACTTAAAACAAAGTTGACAAAAGGTTGTCCACAAAAGAATATATTCGCATATATTATATTCACATATAATTTACTAGTTGTGCACAAATTTGTCCAACATTTGTAGTTATTTGATTTAATTATTGCTCCACAAATTATCAAAAATAATATACATTTTTACTTTGCTTTACTTCTTTTGGCACTTGTTGTTTGTCATAGAAGTATATAACACCCACACATATACACACATACAGTGCTCTCTCAACGGCGGTGCTAGATTGAGCGAAGTGTGCTACCCGATCGGCAAATTTGTGGGATTTTTGTGGGATTACACAATTTTATCCCAGCATTTGAAAAAAATCAATTTTTGTTGCAAATTATTAACCCTTGCGGTCCCACTTAACCCTTTGGGACTCATTAACCCGTTTTTACACATTTTTTGCAATTTTTAATAGAAATATCAATCGATTAACTCTATCTCGTAATTAAACCCAAAAACATCTCGAAAAAATTATTTTCTCGATAACTCTCTTCGAGAATATATCGTTATTTGTATTTTTATACAATAAAATACCCAGAAATAACTTTTTTCGACTATTTTGAACAATTTTACGACAGCTTAGGTGTTTTTAATTCTGGAACCCAAGATTTTCGAATTGAGATTACTTTTTCCGAAATCAAAAAATTTATTTTGCGTCAGAAATTCTCAAGTGAGATAAAATCATTAACCCTTGGTGCTCTGATTGACCCATTCAGCGCATTCAAACCCACCCACCCATTTGAAGATTTTACAGAGATTTTTTGAAATTTTGAATAAATTTTTTTCTGAACCAGATACTCAATTTAAATTCAACACTTTCCACTCCGATTGATAAATTACCCAACCCAACCCAACCCTCTTCATATAAACATCTAATTTAACATGTCTCTCAAAAAATTTGTTAATTTTTCAAATGACATCGTTGAGCTTGAGCTAGCCCATAGCGAAACTCAACTCATTGATCAAAGTCAACATGTTTTAGAGGTGCAAAGAAAGCAGATGCAGTACCTCTTTGATAAATTTCAAGCGGTCTATGAGGAAATTAGAGAAAAACCCGAAACTGAACCCTTGGATAAGGATAAGATCAAGGAGAGATACAGGAAGGCGTACCAGTCATACGTGCGCTGTAGTGCTTCAATGAGTGAGCAGATTGAAGCAATGAAGGCACCCACGATGGAACCCAAACCATCACCTTCAGCAAACCATCACCTTCAGCAGCGATTATGTCACGTGGCCAACATTTAGGGACCTTTTTACGGCCCTGTACATCAACAACTCTCGGTTGAGCAATGTAGAAAAACTTGTCCACTTACTTCAAAAAACCCGCGGTGAAGCCCGAGACATAGTTAAAAATGCTCCTTTAACTAATGAGGGATTTTTTATAGCATGGGGAAATCTCATCGATCAATATGAGAATAAGCGCATGCAAATAAATGCTGAACTCAAGACCCTACTCAATTTGCCACAGATCCATATAGAGACAAGGAGCTCTATTAAAAAGTTACAGAGGACAATCAATAACTCTGTATTCACCCTACAAACTCTTGGCATTGATACAGATAGTTGGGATCCTATCTAAGTGTACCTCTGCCCCACAAAATTACCCAAAAACACGTTAGAAGACTTTGAAAAGTGTCTAACAGACAACTCTACTATCCCTGAGTGGAAAGTTTAAGATAATTTTTTAACCCACAAATTTAAAACTCTAGCATCTGTTGGCGATATAAAGGCTTCCTCTTCTGCTTCATTTGCAAGGCCAAGTCAACAAAATAATTTCTCTCATCATGGACCCAACAAGTGGGGAGAAAAAAGAGTAAATTCATATCATATGAATATTGCCTCAAACCGTACCCCAAAATCAACCCACAATTTGTTGTCAAACAAATTAAAAATAATGACCCTAAGCCATCGAATCCCAGCACCCAATGGGAAGTTGATGGTGCTATTTACAGACTTTGCAATAGCAATCACCCTCTTCGTGAGTGCCCAGGCTTCATATCTATGAAAATAGATGAAAGGATAGCGACAGTGAAGCGTGTTGGATGTTGCTTCAATTGTCTAGTGAATACAGCTGCAAAATATGCAAGAAGAGGCACCATTCCTCATTGCATAAGAGTGCATTAGATGTGAACCCAAGCACAAGTGCACAAGCGCAGGAAGCAGCTCAACAAACAAGTTCTACACGGCAGGCATTCACAACCCAAATACAGTCCACTACTCCTACACACACCCAAGAGCTCGAAACCCAAATAGTGAATTCTCACTTTGCGGCCAGCAGAAAAGAAATCCTCCTAGGAACAGCGATGGTCAACGTGGAACACGAAGGTTCTATATACGACGCACGCGCCCTCATCGATTCAGGATCAGAGGCAACATTTCTTACGGAGCAGCTTAGAAAGCGTATTGGCTTACCCACAAAACCTGTAGGCGCTGAAGTCACTGGTCTCAACCAGACAGTGTCAGCAAACCCAACAAGAGCCTGCACAATAATAATACGCTCTTCTAAAAACCCTCAATTTAGAGTGGAAACCCAAGCTCTAGTATTGAAAACCCTCACAAGCGATTTGCCAACACACACTAGATGCAAAGCTTGCTGAAACCCTGGCTGGCCTTCAAATGGCAGATACACAATTTTATGAATCTCGACCCGTAGATATCATAATCGGTTGTGACATTTACCCAAAAATCATGTGCGGTGGTGTAAAACGAAATATTTGCGGATCACTCTTGGCGCAAGAATTCGAATTTGGTTGGATTCTCTCAGGACCTCTTTCTCATGAACCACAGTCAACACCCAGCAACATTGTTGCATCCTACAATAAGGTCGACCCAGATGACTTTTTGACTCGGTTTTGGGAAGTAGAAGAAGTTCCAAAAACATCTTCACTCTCAGCTGAAGATAAGAAATGTGAAGAATTTTACAAAAACACAACACGCCGCAACCGTAATGGGCGTTATGTAGTAAAATTACCCTTCAAGAACCCTAACTCATTGGAACTTGGAAACTCAAGACCCATCGCTATGGCGCAATATTTACGCAATGAAAAGTCATTACTCAAAAAACCTGAACTCAAGGTAGAGTATGATCGAGTCATGTGCGAATACTTGCAACTCGGCCATATGAAAGCGATCACAAACCCACACTCTAACACAGATAGACCGACCCATTACTATCTGCCACACTACGCAGTGATCAAACCCGACAGTATTACAACAAAATTAAGAGTTGTATTTAATGCATCAAACCCTACAGCTTCTCGAAAAAGCTTAAATGATGTACTTCACATTGGTCCAACTCTACAACTAGACCTAGTCTTATTGATCAGCAAGTGGAGGCTCTATGAGTTCGTTTTTAACGCTGACATAAAAAAAATGTACCGGCAAATTGAAGTCGACCCAGAAGACACAGCCTATCAGCGCATTTTATTCAGAAAGTCCATTGAAGAACCCATTCAGGACTATGAGTTGCAAACCGTGACATTTGGAGTCAATTGCGCCCCATATCTCGCCATCAGAACTCTACATCAATTAGCTGATGATGTGAGAGATTCACACCCTCATGCGTCATATATATTACGCAATTGCATGTACGTGGATGACGTGCTGGCAGGAGCGTATCAACTCGAAACCGCCAAGAGAACTCGTGACGAACTCATAGAAGCACTTAAATCAGCTGGATTCACACTCAGAAAGTGGACGTCGAACAAGACGCAATTATTACACGATCTACCCAAAGATCATTTGCTGACCACTGATTTACTCAATCTGTCGGATTCAAGTGAAGGCAATACCAAAACCCTAGGTATTCGCTGGAACGCTCGAAAAGACTCGTTCTTTTTTCTCGTCCCACCCATTGAACACAAACCCGTTCATACAAAACGTGAAGTTTTATCGTCCATAGCCAAGTTGTTTGACCCGGCTGGATGGTTAGCGCCAATTGTAATAGCAGCAAAAATTATTATGCAACAAGTCTGGCTAGATAAAACTGAGTGGGACGAGACCCTGAAACCCTTGACTCAACACAGATGGCGAACATTTATTGACGGTTACGCTTCTATAAACACGATCGAGATTCCAAGATGGACACGATATACACCCAAAGCAACCGTCCAATTTCATGGTTTTTCTGATGCATCAGAAAAAGCGTACGGTGCAGCGCTATATTTACGAGTGTCACAAGAAATGGTGAAACCCACACTAAACTCTTAGTCGCGAAAACAAGAGTGGCGCCAGTAAAGACACTATCTTTACCGAGGCTTGAACTCTGTGGAGCTGTTTTATTGGCAAATTTAGTAGATGCCATCGTACCCCACGTCAATCTGCAACACTACCAATTGTATCTTTGGACGGACTCAACCATCGTACTGGCCTGGCTTCAAAAGCAACCCTGTTCCTGGAACACATTTGTGGCCAATCAAGTTTCAACCATTATTGAAAAAGTTGGTGCCGAGAATTGGAATCACGTTGACTCTCACGACAACCCGGCAGATGTAGCCTGTCGTGGATGTTCTGCCATTGAGCTAAAAGATCATAATCTCTGGTGGAATGGTCCACATTGGCTCAAAAATGAAAAAGAATTCTGGCCCAAGTCCAAAGATGCAGTCGAAACTACACTTGACTTAAAACCCATAAAGTCATTTGCGGCAACAACCCAAGAGGATATATTAAACAGGTTCTCCTCACTGCCAAGAGCCATACGAGTCATGGCATATGTGTATCGCTTTTACACTAACTCTTCACCCTCACGTCGATCACAAACGAATCACACAACATTTGAAATAACATCAAATGAAATAAAAGCAGTGCGAGAAAAGCTAATCATATTAAGCCAAAAGAATGAATTCGTAGAAGAATATCAAGCATTGTTAAGCAAACACCCTATTTTAACAAAAAGCTCGATCTTAACCCTCACACCCTTCCTGGACTCAAAAGGAATAATTAGATCAAATGGACGCCTAGTCAAGTCGCCAGCTCTAACTTATAACGAGCGGCACCCAGTTTTATTGCCATACCACAGTCGTTTAGCTTTTCTCTTGACCCACATGACTTATTTGATCACTCTACACGGCGGTAACCAATTATAATTACGCTTGCTTCGTGCGGAGTTTTGGATACCCAAGTTAAAAACCCTCATAAAAACAACTATCCATAACTGCAAGATTTGTGTGGTACACAAGAAAAAACAGCAGACCCAAATTATGGCTGCGCTACCACCCGAACGCACATCACTTACCCGCCCATTCACAAACACAGGTGTCGATTTCGCTGGACCCGTAGAAATCAAAAATTACACCGGGCGAGCCTGCTTAATAACGAAAGGCTATATTTGCGTTTTTATTTGTTTTGCAACAAAAGCAGTGCACATCGACAAGTGATCTCTCGACCCAACCATTCTTAGCAGCCTTCTCCCGATTCTTTTCAAGGCGCGGATGCCCCACCGCTCTGTACTCCGACAATGGAACGAATTTTGTTGGAGCAGCGCAAATGCTAAAGAAAGATCGGCGAGAATTCATGAAGACACTCCAGACTCAAGTGGTGAGCAATTACAGTCACCAAGACTTTACATGGCATTTTATACCCCCTGGCGCTCCACACATGGGTGGACTTTGGGAAGCTGGTGTAAAAAGTTGTAAAACGCACCTGAAGAAGGCATTCACAAATCAAAGGTTTACTTTCGAAGAGTTTTCTACCCTACTCGCTCGAGTCGAAAGTTGCCTTAACTCGAGACCTCTAAGTCCTTCCAGCGAAAACCCACTTGATTTATCGCCTCTAACCCCAGGACATTTTTTAATTGGTACCCCGTTACTCACCCCAGCTGAACCCGATTTAAGTAACTCAACGCCTAACGTCATAAACCGTTGGCAAAAGTTAAAGATATTGCATCAAAATTTCTGCAGAAGATGGAAAGATGAATATCTTAAAGAGCTCCATAAAAGATATAAATGGAAACACCCTCAAACCCCTATCAATGTTGACGATCTTGTGGTCATTCGTCACAAAAATTTGCCTCCGAACGAATGGAGATTAAGTAGAATCGTGAAGGTTTACTTAGGCTCAGACTCAAGAGCTCGTGTAGTCGACATTCGGACAGCAAAAGGAATCGCTACCAGACCCATAACAAAGGTAGTGGTTCTACCCTCAAATTGAGCTCTACTCTCCTACTCTGCCCTACTCTACTCTACCCTACTCTGCACTCTACCCTACTCTACTCTACCCTACCCTACTCTACCCCACTCTAATATATTTATTTCAGTGGATATAGCACCCAACCCACGACAAACGATATAATTTATAAACACACAAAAGCACTGAATTTTAATAAATATGAACTATTTGTAAACCTTAACCCAATTGATCACTTGTTTATGAACCCAACTAACACATTTCAAGTTTTGCAGATATTGCAAGCAGACATAAGTCGAAGCAAAAACCAAGAAGACATCTTAACAAAACCCACCCGAAGAAACAAAAAGAAGACATCATTAGAAACATTCAACAAACAACCCATCACCCACCCGACAACGGACAATCAACAATCAACACTCAACAAGCAAGAAATCAACATTACAATAAACACACATTGTTTAAAACACTTGTACAAAACTACAACTTAAGCCTAAACCCAAAGGTGAAAAAGAATAAAATTGCATTAAATTATTGTTAAAACTCAAACCCTACTATCTTTATCTTTTCCGCCACCCGAACCACCCATGTTCATCACCCGAACACATTTGTATATTGATCTAACTGTTTTTGGTAAGAGGTTTTTGGGTGTTGAGTCCTTGTATTGTTATTTATGTTATGAAATTCTTCTGTTCTTGGTCTTGACATCCTGGAAAATTTAGAACGCATGCTTACATCGGAATTATTATTCCTTTGGGACACAGTGGAGTTTCTAGTGTTTGTGAAACCTGAACTTGTGTCCATTGGTTCTGGCTGTGGTTGTCTGGTAGAGAAAGCCGTATTTCTATCTTGGTTATAAGTATTCCTAAAAGGGTTATGGTTGGAGTTAAACCTATTATATGTTGGTGGGTTATTGAATCGGGACTGGTTGGGGTTATATTTATTTTGGTAGTAGTTTGGATTATAGTTCGATGTATTTTGATTATAATTATACGTATTTGGGTTAAAGTTACGTGAATTTTGCATTCCTGCTGGGTATTTATTTAATGAGTTATGTGGCTTTTATTACCTTCTCTGATTTGAGTTTGGTTCTGATCTCATGTAATGAATATTTTGTTCTTTTATGCATTTTTTGTTTATTAGGCTCTCTAAGACTACTTAAAAATTAATTTAGACCAGCGATGGGCACACACAAACTATCACATTTTTTGATTGTGTGTAAAGCAGAGAAAAACGAAGATCAATTTTACGTATTTTCTCGCTATATTTTAAAAAATTGCGCAAAAAGATCTTATTCCAACAAATGCTGAAAAGCAACTGACTTGATTTGCTACCAAAATAAAATCAAAGCAACAGCCGAATGCACACGATCGTAAGCCATACGAAGTAGCTTATAGTGTTCATGTGTCGACGTCGCGCAAGCAGCATTTTGCTTCCAATCCCATGGGATAGGAAATTTAATTTGTGCCCTTCTCTGATTTAGACATATTTCAGCAAATAAGTCCTTTTTTGCTGCATTAACATTTTGATCACTTTCGTGTATCAAAATTTTGTTACACAGTGTGACCTGAATTTCGATAATTTCACAGTTTTGTTGTACTGTCGCAAGTTGTGTAATCCCTACTTAGCGAAGTCTCCGATTTTTTGTCAGAGAAATGCAGGATTCTTTAATGTTATCCCAATTGAGGGACGTTCCATACATATTTAGCACTTCATTCGCCTGGCCTACTATCTTGTTTCTAATCGCTCTAAGAAGTATTTGCCCTTGAGGCGTATGATTAGTGCCTCTTGTATGTAATAAGATTTCTTCTTCGTTATTTTGAAATTCGTATAGAAGGCGTGGGTTACCATCATATTGAGGTAAATCCTTTATTGCATCTGGGATGCGAAGTGATTGAAAAATGTCAACATGGACAGGAGCAAAAGTTGGGATTGGAGCTGAATCGTTTGCCATAGTAAATTCTCTATTTTCTGGAATCGAATTGAGGTTCCTACTTTTTTAGAGTTTACTCAGGGAAACTGAATATGGTTGATTTTCTGCACGTTTCTTAAGTGTTTTTTCCACATGAATTATTTGTAGTTTTGCGTTTAAATACAATTTGTCTTTTTTTTTTTTGAATAAATAGTCTCAATGTATAAAAAAATAATTTTTTTTTTTAATTTATTTACCCTTTTTATTTAGAAGAATTTATTTGATATTATTATTTTGTTTTTATTTTATTATTCAGTTTTGACTCACATGAAGTGCAGGATAAGTCGTCGTCTCATTTTCCCAATCCTTTTTTGAATCCTTAGAGTTATATTTGGTATTCAGTAATGTTGAGTTAAAAGTGGTGCCTTCTGATGAGAAATTAAATTCTAATTCTGCAGTGATAAGGAGTTAAAATGTTGGTTCTTCAGCAATGAGGAGTTGAAACTCTTCCAGTGTCGGGATATTTTAATAAGGTTACCACTGATGTCCCTCCAGTGGTTAAAAACTTTTTATTTTTGTTTCGTGTATATTTCTTTTGTTTATTTATTGTACCATTGATATGCTTTCAGTGTCACAATTTTTATAATTTATTTTTACTGTAACTTTTGCAACTTCACTCACTGATATTTAGGGATTCCAGTCCCGGGATCAATTTTAAAGTCGCACTTATTAAAGTCCCGAAATCCCGAAATTTTCGGGATGCTGGAATTTCTTTAAAATTTCTGGATTTAGTTGATTTTTCCGAACTTTTCCATAAATTCAGAAGAAATAAAAGTATTTATAAAACTGTTCATTTAAAATAATCAAAAGTATTCATAAATATTGCTTGCAACTCTTTTTCGAGTAATGGCATTTAAAATAGAAGTATAAAACTGCAACCCTAAGTTTGAAGTTCGAGTAACACATGTTTACAAGACTGCTTGTTTGTGTCAGCTAGCTGGTTAAAAAGGATTGTTTGCTGTTTTGCAAAAATGACTGGTCATTATGAATATAATTTGGTCAATACGATGATTTTTTATTCATGGTCTTTATTTTCACAGATTTCACTGAAAAAGATGAATGTATTCTGCACAAAAGCGTTTTTTTATTTCTTTGGTCAATTTTATTTTAGAAAATGATGTCTTAACTTTCCAACCAAACATATGAATTTATTTATTTATAAAAAAACTTGGGTTTTCTCTGTTTCACAAATCCCGGGATTCCTTGCTAACAATCCCGAAATTTGAAATCAGTCCCGGGACTGGAATCCCAACTGATATTCTTTCAGTGTTTTTTAGTATTTCGTTGCAAAAAGTAAATTTGCTGATATTCTTTCAGCAGATTTTTTTTATTGTTTAACACTTTATTAATTTATCAAAACACTTAATATTCTGATCACTGGATCACTGAGCTTCCCACTGCGCCAGTTATTTTTTTTTGTCAGCAACGTGTGGGTACAAAACTACTTATATCGAAATTTAAGCAGAGCTTGTAAATTAAAAGAACTTAAACATTTCGATCTTGGACAACAACTGAACTTATGTTTTTAGTTTGATTTCGAAAAGGCTTATTTCTACGTTTACATTTTTCGTTCTTAAAAATTTATATAAACTCAATTTTAATGTTAATATATGTATGGATTGCAACATAACAATGTTGCAATCGTATTAATAACAAAACTGACTTAAAAGTATAATAATTAATTCCTGGAATAAATATAAGCTAAATCATTGATTGGATACAACATTGTCGCAATAGTATAAACAGTAGGTCAATAAAAATAACATAAAAGAAGCAAAATAACTCCTGTGTTTATTCAGCAGATTGGTCTTCTGTGCTTTTGGGTAGTGGTGATGTTGCTGTTGTTATCGTTGCCGCTGTTGTCGCTGCTGCTGCCGTTGTTGTTGTTGTTGTTGCAATAGTTGTTGTTGTTGTAGTTGATGTTGTTGTTACTAAGTACGCATGTGAAGTGGGCAGGACCTCAGTGGTTTCGGTGGTGGTTGTTGGGTGGCTCTTGATGTTGTTGTTGTCGTTACTCGTGCATATGAAAACTTATTTTTTATGAATATACTCTAAATAGCGAAAAAGCGACTCGCTGCATGTCTCTGGTATGTAAACGAGCAGAAAAGTCATTTTTGGAGTGAGCGCAACCCTAATGAGACCCTCTTAAGACTCCATTACATGCTGAAAAAATATAATTTTGGTGCAGTTTAAACGCCGAATGCGTCAAACCATTTGTCTTTAAATCCGAAACCGGTGCCAACATTACCGTGAATGGCAAACGCTGCATGCATATGGTTCGTATTCCTTTTGTCATTGCAATTCATTTGGAGGAGAAATGGTACCAACAAGACGGAGCAACATGCAATGCAGCCCGTGAAACCATCACTTTGTGGAGCCAAACGTGAATTATTGAAATGGTGGCGAATTGGCCACCTCGTTCCGGTAAGTTGACATCTTTGGACTACTCTTTGTGGGGTACGTACCATCTCTGGCCTTTACTGATAAACCAGCAATAACACTGTTCAACAAAATCAATTTTTTTTCCACAATAACCAGGTTCCGACAACAAATTCTGGTAAAGAGAACAACAAAAATATGCGTGTATCGATGGTTTTTTTATCGGTGTTTAAAACCTGAGTTTTATTTTAGGGGAGTTTTAATTTTCCCCCTTTTTGAAAGTTCTTATGGTGAATCGTAATAGGAAACCATGCCACCTTTACATTTTAGCTATAAGATATGCTTGGAAGATTTCTGAAAAAAACTACGAGAAATATTTTTGTAGAACATTTTAACCCTCTAGTTCCTCAGTGTATGGGTCTTTTTTGTTTATTTTTCTCAAAGGGGCAAAAAATACCCATAAAACAGGTATGTGGAGGGTTAAAATATTCCACAAAAATATTTCCTCTGAATACATTAAAGCACAAAATTTAACTTGAACGCCAGAAATAAGTAAAATCGTACAATCTGTTCAAGGGTTAATGATTCAGAAATGGTGCTTAAATTTCTCACAAAACGCATTAATGCACCATTATAAATTTCATTTTACACAAAACATTTAAAAAATTTTTTGTGTAAAATTTCACTGCAAGCCATCATACAAAGGAAAGCTTTACATACGAAAATATCTATTAATAAAGAGATGAGTACAAATTTTGGTTTAGGTTTAAATTTAGGCTAAAGCAACCAAAATAATTTTTTGTTGACATATGAACCTAGTTTTTGAAAAGCACTAAGCATGGAGTCAACGTATATTCGAGCAGAAGAAGAACGATTTTTACCAAGAAAACTGCAAATGATTTTTAATTCTTTTCCATGCAGCAACCTCATTTGGTGAGAGTATTTCGTCAAATTCAGTTCTAATTGCTCAAATTCAGATGAATTTTGATTTTTGTTTTGATTTTACTGTTCATAGTTTTTTGTTGTTATAATATGAGTCGATACTTATCAAAATCGCCTAAGTCCATCGGTCCAAATTTTTCTGTTTTGTTACTCAACGTAGAGAGACTACAAAAACGAATGCTATTAGCTCAAACTTGCAATACAATACAGCTTTAAGACTCTAAATAAATATTTATATAAAACGATTTATTTAAAGAACTATTTTATGCTCTTTGTGAATGAATTAAGTTAAAATTTTATAATCCTTTCAGCCAAAAATTAACATCACCAAAATGGAATCATTTCAAAGGTGTGCGCCTTAGATGGAAAGACAAAATTCGCTTAAATAACGTAATTTGGCGTTGCTGGCATATGCAATGTGAGTAATGAACTTTTTTAAAATCTCATCTATTTAAACATTTCATGGTCATCTCATCAATTACAAGTATTTATGTAGATTGATGCAAATACTTGAAAATAAGTTATAGAACAGTATCCACTCCAAATATAGCATTAACATAATTTTTATTTTGGAATGTGGTATTTTGTGATAGCCCCAGGAATTGAATTACAAAAAGAACAAAATAATCAGTTCAAAATTTAAACAAATACTAGAGTGGCCCCCGTCGAAATCGACTTTTCTCTTAATGATAATAAACAAATGCTTTTAAAATAACAGGTCTTAAAAAAGCAAATTGGAGTTAAAAATATACCATCGGCTGTACGAAGGTACTCCACACAATTATATTGCAGTAAACCTGTTAAACTTACAGTATAGTATTAAGGGTCGTTTTCACAATGTCCGGTTAGTCTAACTCTTAACCGGCAGATAGCTAACTGTACGATAGCTAAAAAAGCAATTTCGTTTTAACCAAGTGTCGGTTAAGTAACTGCCGGTTAGATCATTGATAGTGAATTTTATAAATTGTGAATACTCGAAAACATACTTTTTAGTGATTTTGTGCTGTGAAAAGTGTAAATTTATATGAACAAGAATTAAAGCGCAAAAATAGACTGTTCAATGAATTAATTAATTCAATTAGAAATGAATAATAATTTAATGTTTTTTTTTATCCAAAATGGAAAAAAATAAACTGCTTTTGGACAAACAAAATGTTCTGATGAACTTGTCATACTTTTCAACGTTATCACATCTATTTGCATGTATTCTTCATTTATTTTTTTAAACACAAAGTTGATTATATACATTTTTGTTCATAATAAATAAATATTAATTGTTTACTCGACTCAGCTGTTCTTCCAATTAGCAGCTAACCGGGACTACAGCTTGACGTTAACTTAACCGACCGATAAGTTTTAACCGAACATTGAGAAAATGCTTTTTTACTAATCGGTGGTTAAAGTTCCGATTAGTGCTTAACCGGACATTGTGAAAACGGCCCTAAATTAGAGATCATTCAAAAAAGATATGTTATGCTTCACATAAAACAAATTTACATATCTATAACTTCCATAAACAAAATACTTATTTGAGCGAGTTTAGGAATAAGAACGCCTGTCAATACACATTTGTAGAAATATTTTCAAGTTTTAGATATGGAACTATATTATCAGCAAGTTGTTGCCAAGTTTCTGCCTCGAAGTTGTTATCTTGGTTCTCAGAAAACTTGAATATAGCAAGCTAATTTAACTTGGAATATAAAATTATCAAGTTTAAAAAGAGTCTAACTGAGTTTAGTCTCACCTAAGTATATTCTTCTTAAGTGCATCGCAAGCATACTTCTTTGTAAAATGTATCTCAGATTTTAAAATATATATATTCTATTGAAAAACTTTCTGTGTTTGACTGGTAATTCGAACCTGGGACTGCAAAGATTTGTTGGATCGCATGTACACATGACCACGGCCGAGCAACGTTGTTGACGCTGTTTAAAAATAAAGTTGTTTCGCCTTTTCTTGTCGGGTGATGTGAAGTCAGTTATGTGTATGAGATATTTTGGGGAGTATTGAAACTGTATATCGTCAGACTTATTAACGATTATAAGCGAATAGCGTAGATTGATCAAAACTGCATCTATGCCCTTATTTAGTTTTTAACAATTGTATGAAAAAAAGTGTGCGTGTCAGCTACGACGCGCGATTGGACTTCTTATTGATTGCCTTGGAATTTTATTGAAATTAAGGTTTTCTCTCAAAAATGTTATTTTAATATGAAATCCATTAAAGTTTCAATGACCCAGCCTAGACCTCAGATAGTCCTGTTACATCCGCTTGAGCACAGAATCATCCATTTATGTTAACATGCTTCGTAGAATTCATAAAAGTGACAATGACCTCAGAAAATCCCATTGCATCCGATTGGCTATAGAATCATAAAGTTTGTTCGAAACGTCTCATGGAACCTATAAAAGTACCAATGACCCGCCTGTGACCTCAGATAATCCCATTGCATCCGATTGGCCATAGAATCATCAATTTTGGTCCAAATGTACCATGGAACCCACAAAAGTTCCAATGACCCGCTTGTGACCTCAGATAATCCCATTGAATCTGATTGGCCATAGAATCATCCATTTTGGTCCAAATGTTCCATGGAACCATTAAAAGTTCCAATGACCTTCCTGTGACCTCAGATAATCCCATTGCATCCGATTGGCCATAGAATCACCCATTTTGGTCCAAATGTTCCATGGAACCCATAAAAGTTCCAATGACCCGCCCATGACCTCAGATAATCCCATTGCATCCGATTGGCCATAGAATCATCAATTTTGGTCCAAATGTACCATGGAACCCACAAAAGTTCCAATGACCCGCTTGTGACCTCAGATAATCCCATTGCATCCGATTGGCCATAGAATCATCCATTTTGGAAGAAATGTTCCATGGAACCATTCAAAGTTCCAATGACCTTCCTGTGACCTCAGATAATCCCATTGCATCCGATTGAGCATAGAATCACCCAATTTGGTCCAAATGTTCCATGGAACTCATAAAAGTTCCAATGACCCGCCTATGACCTCAGATAATGCCATTGCATCCGATTGGCCATAGAATCACCCATTTTGGTCCAATTGTTCCATGGAACCATTAAAAGTTCCAATGACTTTCCTGTGACCTCAGATAATCCCATTGCATCCGATTGGCCATAGAATCACCCAATTTGGTCCAAATGTTCCATGGAACTCATAAAAGTTCCAATGACCCGCCTATGACCTCAGATAATGCCATTGCATCCGATTGGCCATAGAATCACCCATTTTGGTCCAAATGTTCCATGGAACTCATAAAAGTTCCAATGACCCGCCTATGACCTCAGATAATGCCATTGCATCCGATTGGCCATAGAATCACCCATTTTGGTCCAATTGTTCCATGGAACCATTAAAAGTTCCAATGACTTTCCTGTGACCTCAGATAATCCCATTGCATCCGATTGGCCATAGAATCACCCAATTTGGTCCAAATGTTCCATGGAACTCATAAAAGTTCCAATGACCCGCCTATGACCTCAGATAATGCCATTGCATCCGATTGGCCATAGAATCACCCATTTTGGTCCAAATGTTCCATGGAACTCATAAAAGTTCCAATGACCCGCCTATGACCTCAGATAATGCCATTGCATCCGATTGGCCATAGAATCACCCATTTTGGTCCAAATGTTCCATGGAACCCATAAAAGTTCCAATGACCTTCCTGTGACCTCAGATAATCCCATTGCATCCGATTGGCCATAGAATCACCCATTTTGGTCCAAATGTTCCATGGAACCCATAAAAGTTCCAATGACCTTCCTGTGACCTAAGATAATCCCATTGCATCCGATTGGCCATAGAATCACCCATTTTGCTCCAAAAGTTCCATGGGACCATTAAAAGTTCCAATGACCTTCCTGTGACCTCAGATAATCCCATTGCATCCGATTGGCCATAGAATCACCCATTTTGGTCCAAAGGTTCCATGGAACCATTAAAAGTTCCAATGACCTTCCTGTGACCTCAGATAATCCCATTGCATCCGATTGGCCATAGAATCACCCATTTTGGTCCAAATTTTCCATGGAACCCATAAAAGTTCCAATGACCCGCCTAAGACCTCAAATAATCCCATTGCATCCGATTGGCCATAGAATCACCCATTTTGGTCCAAATGTTCCATGGAACCCATAAAAGTTCCAATGACCTTCCTGTGACCTCAGATAATCCCATTGCATCCGATTGGCCATAGAATCACCCATTTTGGTCCAAAAGTTCCATGGAACCATTAAAAGTTCCAATGACCTTCCTGTGACCTCAGATAATCCCATTGCATCCGATTGGCCATAGAATCACCCATTTTGGTCCAAAGGTTCCATGGAACCATTAAAAGTTCCAATGACCTTCCTGTGACCTCAGATAATCCCATTGCATCCGATTGGCCATAGAATCACCCATTTTGGTCCAAATTTTCCATGGAACCCATAAAAGTTCCAATGACCCGCCTAAGACCTCAGATAATCCCATTGCATCCGATTGGCCATAGAATCACCCATTTTGGGTCCAAATGTTCCATGGGACCATTAAAAGTTCCAATGACCTTCCTGTGACCTTAGATAATCCCATTGCATCCGATTGGCCATAGAATCATCCATTTTGGTAGATATGTTCCATGGAACCATTAAAAATTCCAATGACCTTCCTGTGACCTCAGATAATCCCATTGCATTCGATTGGCCATAGAATCACCCATTTTAGTCCAAATGTTCCATGGGACCATAAAAGTTCCAATGACCCGTATATGACCTCAGATAACCCCATTGCATCGGATTGGCCATAGAATCACCCATTTTGGTCCAAATGTTCCATGGAACCATTAAAAGTTCCAATGACTTTCCTGTGACCTTAGATAATCCCATTGCATCCGATTGGCCATAGAATCACCCATTTTGGTCCAAATGTTCCATGGAACCATTAAAAGTTCTAATGACTTTAATGTGACCTAAGATAATCCCATTGCATCCGATTGGCCATAGAATCACCCATTTTGGTTCAAATGTTCCATGGAACCCATAAAAGTTCCAATGACCCGCCTATGACCTCAGATAATCCCATTGCATCCGATTGGCCATAGAATCACCTATTTTGGTCCAAATGTTCCATTGGACCATTAAAAGTTCCAATGACCCGCCTATGACCTTAGATAATCCCATTGCATCCGATTGGCCATAGAATCACCCATTTTGGTCCAAATGTTCCATGGAACCCTTAAAAGTTCCAATGACTTTCCTGTGACCTCAGATAATCCCATTGCATCCGATTGGCCATAGAATCACCTATTTTGGTCCAAATGTTCCATGGGACCATTAAAAGTTCCAATAACCCGCCTATGACCTCAGATAATCCCATTTCATCCGATTGGCCATAGAATCACCCTTTTTGGTCCAAATGTTCCATGGAACCATTAAAAGTTCCAATGACTTTCCTGTGACCTCAGATAATCCCATTGCATCCGATTGCCCAAGCAACAATTGCTATCTTTATTTTATCCTAAAGACTTCCTGAAGAGAAATTATTAAGAATGATACACTTACGATTATCTCTAATCGATATCTGTAAGATACTTGTAAAACTCTTCTAAGCTCATTTTGGCACTATATAAGTGCGAGTTGTTATTTTAAGAGCGCTCTCATATCTACCTCTTAGACCACTGAAACAAGATCAACACTCTTAGAAGCACTGTCTTAGACAAGACTTACAGATCTATTGCAGATATATACTCTTAAGAGAATTAAAACAAAAATACGTAAACATGAATACAATCAAATATTTTTTATAAGGATTATGTATACATACAATACTTCCCAAATTATTATATCTATAATATTGTAATATCACATAAACGCATAAATTTCATTGCGATTGAAGCTTTACCGTATAAATCTCATATTGCACCTCGGTTAGAAGCTGTCCCCTATCGCAAAAATCAACATTAAAAGTTTTATTTTATTAACAAATTATACTTTACTTTCAATAAATGCACTGTAAGGCAGTATTAAGAGTTGATGCTCCATACAAGCGTACAGCTCTTACTTCAAAAATAATATACTTAAGTAAGTCACATATAAGAGTTATATACTCTACGAGATGGGTTAAAGACCAAATTTGTAGGGCCACCATTTTGAAAAAGCATTCACTAGTCAGAACGTTGCTCTTATAATCAGAGTGATACTCTTCTAGTCAGACCGCTACTCTTATTATTAGAGTGATACTCTTCTAGTCAGACCGTTGCTCTTACAATCAGAGTGATACTCTTCTAGCCAGACCGCTATTCTTAAAATCAGAGTAGAACTCTTCTTGTCAGACCGTTGTTCTTATACAAAGTCTTCTACTCTGACAAATGTCATTTTAGGATAAAATATACTCTTTATTGAGACTTACAGGGCCCTTGATGTTACAGTATACCAGATCAGATCAGAACTCCTTCAATATAAGCCTTGGAAATGACTATAAGACTTAATCTATAAAGCTTAAACTCTTCAGAGTTTGACTCTGATAGCTGAAGTCTTATAGAAGTCTGTAAGAAATGGCTCGTAAGATACAGAATCTTCGCAGGAATGCTCTTATAACACAACTCTCTTAAACTACTGTGAGATAATGTGAAATAGAACAGAACACTTATAGACAACTAGCTTTGCTGTAATTAATCTGTAAGCGTATTACTTTTGTTGAAGATAGCTATAGGACCTAATTCAAAAATAAAATTCTTCGTCCAGTGCTCAACTCTTAAGAATTGTTGCTTGGGTGGCCATAGAATCACCCATTTTGGTCCAAATTTTCCATGGAACCCATAAAAGTTCCAATGACCCGCCTATGACCTCAGATAATCCCATTGCATCCGATTGGCCATAGAATCCCCCATTTTGGTCCAAATGTTCCATGGGACCATTAAAAGTTCCAATGACCCGTCTATGACCTTAGATAATCCCATTGCATCCGATTGGCCATAGAATCACCCATTTTGGTCCAAATGTTCCATGGAACCCTTAAAAGTTCCAATGACTTTCCTGTGACCTCAGATAATCCCATTGCATCCGATTGGCCATAGAATCACCTATTTTGGTCCAAATGTTCCATGGGACCATTAAAAGTTCCAATAACCCGCCTATGACCTCAGATAATCCCATTTCATCCGATTGGCCATAGAATCACCCATTTTGGTCCAAATGTTCCATGGAACCATTTAAAGTTCCAATGACCTTCCTGTGACCTCAGATAATCCCATTGCATCCGATTGGCCATAGAATCATTAATTTTGGTCCAAATGTTCCATGGGACCATTAAAAGTTCCAATAACCCGCCTAAGACCTCAGATAATCCCATTGCATGCGATTGGCCATAGAATCACCCATTTTGGTCCAAATGTTCCATGAAACCATTAAAAGTTCCAATGACCCGTCTATGACCTTAGATAATCCCATTGCATCCGATTGGCCATAGAATCATTAATTTTGGTAGAAATGTTCCATTGAACCATTAAGAGATCCAATGACCTTCCTGTGACCTCAGATAATCCCATTGCATCCGATTGGCCATAGAATCACCCATTTTGGTACAAATGTTCCTTGGGACCATTAAAAGTTTCAATGACCCGCCTATGACCTCAGATGATCCCATTGCATCCGATTAGCCATAGAATCACCCATTTTGGTCCAAATGTTCCATGGAACCATTAAAAGTTCCAATGACTTTCCTGTGACCTCAAATAATCCCATTGCATCCGATTGGCCATAGAATCACCCATTTTGGTCCAAATGTTCCATGGAAACATTTAAAGTTCCAATGACTTTCCTGTGACCTCAAATAATCCCATTGCATCCGATTGGCCATAGAATCACCCATTTTGGTCCAAATGTTCCATGGAACTCATAAAAGTTCCAATGACCCGCCTATGACCTCAGATAATCCCATTGCATCCGATTGGCCATAGAATCACCCATTTTGGTCCAAATGTTCCATGGGACCATTAAAAGTTCCAATGACCTTCCTGTGACCTCAGATAATCCCATTGCATCCGATTGGCCATAGAATCATCCATTTTGGTAGAAATGTTTCATGGAACCCATAAAAGTTCCAAAGACCCGTCTATGACCTCAGATAATCCCATTGCATCCGATTGGCCATAGAATCACCCATTTTGGTCCAAATGTTCCATGGGACCCATAAAAAATACAATGACCCGCCAATGACCTCAGATAATCCGATTGCATCCGATTGGCCATAGAATCACCAATTTTGGTCCAAATTTTCCATGGAACCCATAAAAGTTCCAATGACCCGCCTATGACCTCAGATAATCCCATTGCATCCGATTGGCCATAGAATTACCCATTTTGGTCCAAATGTTCCATGGGACCCATAAAAGTTACAATGACCCGCCTATGACCTCAGATAATCCGATTGCATCCGATTGGCCATAGAATCACCCATTTTGGTCCAAATTTTCCATGGAACCCATAAAAGTTTTAATGACCCGCCTATGACCTCAGATAATCCCATTGCATCCGATTGGCCATAGAATTACCCATTTTGGTCCAAATGTTCCATGGAACTCATAAAAGTTCCAATGACCCGCCTATGACCTCAGATAATGCCATTGCATCCGATTGGCCATAGAATCACCCATTTTGGTCCAAATGTTCCATGGAACTCATAAAAGTTCCAATGACCCGCCTATGACCTCAGATAATGCCATTGCATCCGATTGGCCATAGAATCACCCATTTTGGTCCAATTGTTCCATGGAACCATTAAAAGTTCCAATGACTTTCCTGTGACCTCAGATAATCCCATTGCATCCGATTGGCCATAGAATCACCCAATTTGGTCCAAATGTTCCATGGAACTCATAAAAGTTCCAATGACCCGCCTATGACCTCAGATAATGCCATTGCATCCGATTGGCCATAGAATCACCCATTTTGGTCCAAATGTTCCATGGAACTCATAAAAGTTCCAATGACCCGCCTATGACCTCAGATAATGCCATTGCATCCGATTGGCCAAAGAATCACCCATTTTTGTCCAAATGTTCCATGGGACCATTAAAAGTTCCAATGACTCGTCTATGACCTTAGATAATCCCATTGCATCCGATTGGCCATAGAATCACCCATTTTGGTCCAATTGTTCCATGGAACCATTAAAAGTTCCAATGACTTTCCTGTGACCTCAGATAATCCCATTGCATCCGATTGGCCATAGAATCACCCAATTTGGTCCAAATGTTCCATGGAACTCATAAAAGTTCCAATGACCCGCCTATGACCTCAGATAATGCCATTGCATCCGATTGGCCATAGAATCACCCATTTTGGTCCAAATGTTCCATGGAACTCATAAAAGTTCCAATGACCCGCCTATGACCTCAGATAATGCCATTGCATCCGATTGGCCATAGAATCACCCATTTTGGTCCAATTGTTCCATGGAACCATTAAAAGTTCCAATGACTTTCCTGTGACCTCAGATAATCCCATTGCATCCGATTGGCCATAGAATCACCCAATTTGGTCCAAATGTTCCATGGAACTCATAAAAGTTCCAATGACCCGCCTATGACCTCAGATAATGCCATTGCATCCGATTGGCCATAGAATCACCCATTTTGGTCCAAATGTTCCATGGAACTCATAAAAGTTCCAATGACCCGCCTATGACCTCAGATAATGCCATTGCATCCGATTGGCCATAGAATCACCCATTTTGGTCCAAATGTTCCATGGAACCCATAAAAGTTCCAATGACCTTCCTGTGACCTCAGATAATCCCATTGCATCCGATTGGCCATAGAATCACCCATTTTGGTCCAAATGTTCCATGGAACCCATAAAAGTTCCAATGACCTTCCTGTGACCTAAGATAATCCCATTGCATCCGATTGGCCATAGAATCACCCATTTTGCTCCAAAAGTTCCATGGGACCATTAAAAGTTCCAATGACCTTCCTGTGACCTCAGATAATCCCATTGCATCCGATTGGCCATAGAATCACCCATTTTGGTCCAAAGGTTCCATGGAACCATTAAAAGTTCCAATGACCTTCCTGTGACCTCAGATAATCCCATTGCATCCGATTGGCCATAGAATCACCCATTTTGGTCCAAATTTTCCATGGAACCCATAAAAGTTCCAATGACCCGCCTAAGACCTCAAATAATCCCATTGCATCCGATTGGCCATAGAATCACCCATTTTGGTCCAAATGTTCCATGGAACCCATAAAAGTTCCAATGACCTTCCTGTGACCTCAGATAATCCCATTGCATCCGATTGGCCATAGAATCACCCATTTTGGTCCAAAAGTTCCATGGAACCATTAAAAGTTCCAATGACCTTCCTGTGACCTCAGATAATCCCATTGCATCCGATTGGCCATAGAATCACCCATTTTGGTCCAAAGGTTCCATGGAACCATTAAAAGTTCCAATGACCTTCCTGTGACCTCAGATAATCCCATTGCATCCGATTGGCCATAGAATCACCCATTTTGGTCCAAATTTTCCATGGAACCCATAAAAGTTCCAATGACCCGCCTAAGACCTCAGATAATCCCATTGCATCCGATTGGCCATAGAATCACCCATTTTGGGTCCAAATGTTCCATGGGACCATTAAAAGTTCCAATGACCCGTCTATGACCTTAGATAATCCCATTGCATCCGATTGGCCATAGAATCATCCATTTTGGTAGATATGTTCCATGGAACCATTAAAAATTCCAATGACCTTCCTGTGACCTCAGATAATCCCATTGCATTCGATTGGCCATAGAATCACCCATTTTAGTCCAAATGTTCCATGGGACCATAAAAGTTCCAATGACCCGTATATGACCTCAGATAACCCCATTGCATCGGATTGGCCATAGAATCACCCATTTTGGTCCAAATGTTCCATGGAACCATTAAAAGTTCCAATGACTTTCCTTTGACCTTAGATAATCCCATTGCATCCGATTGGCCATAGAATCACCCATTTTGGTCCAAATGTTCCATGGAACCATTAAAAGTTCTAATGACTTTAATGTGACCTAAGATAATCCCATTGCATCCGATTGGCCATAGAATCACCCATTTTGGTTCAAATGTTCCATGGAACCCATAAAAGTTCCAATGACCCGCCTATGACCTCAGATAATCCCATTGCATCCGATTGGCCATAGAATCACCTATTTTGGTCCAAATGTTCCATTGGACCATTAAAAGTTCCAATGACCCGCCTATGACCTTAGATAATCCCATTGCATCCGATTGGCCATAGAATCACCCATTTTGGTCCAAATGTTCCATGGAACCCTTAAAAGTTCCAATGACTTTCCTGTGACCTCAGATAATCCCATTGCATCCGATTGGCCATAGAATCACCTATTTTGGTCCAAATGTTCCATGGGACCATTAAAAGTTCCAATAACCCGCCTATGACCTCAGATAATCCCATTTCATCCGATTGGCCATAGAATCACCCTTTTTGGTCCAAATGTTCCATGGAACCATTAAAAGTTCCAATGACTTTCCTGTGACCTCAGATAATCCCATTGCATCCGATTGCCCAAGCAACAATTGCTATCTTTATTTTATCCTAAAGACTTCCTGAAGAGAAATTATTAAGAATGATACACTTACGATTATCTCTAATCGATATCTGTAAGATACTTGTAAAACTCTTCTAAGCTCATTTTGGCACTATATAAGTGCGAGTTGTTATTTTAAGAGCGCTCTCATATCTACCTCTTAGACCACTGAAACAAGATCAACACTCTTAGAAGCACTGTCTTAGACAAGACTTACAGATGTATTGCAGATATATACTCTTAAGAGAATTAAAACAAAAATACGTAAACATGAATACAATCAAATATTTTTTATAAGGATTATGTATACATACAATACTTCCCAAATTATTATATCTATAATATTGTAATATCACATAAACGCATAAATTTCATTGCGATTGAAGCTTTACCGTATAAATCTCATATTGCACCTCGGTTAGAAGCTGTCCCCTATCGCAAAAATCAACATTAAAAGTTTTATTTTATTAACAAATTATACTTTACTTTCAATAAATGCACTGTAAGGCAGTATTAAGAGTTGATGCTCCATACAAGCGTACAGCTCTTACTTCAAAAATAATATACTTAAGTAAGTCACATATAAGAGTTATATACTCTACGAGATGGGTTAAAGACCAAATTTGTAGGGCCACCATTTTGAAAAAGCATTCACTAGTCAGAACGTTGCTCTTATAATCAGAGTGATACTCTTCTAGTCAGACCGCTACTCTTATTATTAGAGTGATACTCTTCTAGTCAGACCGTTGCTCTTACAATCAGAGTGATACTCTTCTAGCCAGACCGCTATTCTTAAAATCAGAGTAGAACTCTTCTTGTCAGACCGTTGTTCTTATACAAAGTCTTCTACTCTGACAAATGTCATTTTAGGATAAAATATACTCTTTATTGAGACTTACAGGGCCCTTGATGTTACAGTATACCAGATCAGATCAGAACTCCTTCAATATAAGCCTTGGAAATGACTATAAGACTTAATCTATAAAGCTTAAACTCTTCAGAGTTTGACTCTGATAGCTGAAGTCTTATAGAAGTCTGTAAGAAATGGCTTGTAAGATACAGAATCTTCGCAGGAATGCTCTTATAACACAACTCTCTTAAACTACTGTGAGATAATGTGAAATAGAACAGAACACTTATAGACAACTAGCTTTGCTGTAATTAATCTGTAAGCGTATTACTTTTGTTGAAGATAGCTATAGGACCTAATTCAAAAATAAAATTCTTCGTCCAGTGCTCAACTCTTAAGAATTGTTGCTTGGGTGGCCATAGAATCACCCATTTTGGTCCAAATTTTCCATGGAACCCATAAAAGTTCCAATGACCCGCCTATGACCTCAGATAATCCCATTGCATCCGATTGGCCATAGAATCCCCCATTTTGGTCCAAATGTTCCATGGGACCATTAAAAGTTCCAATGACCCGTCTATGACCTTAGATAATCCCATTGCATCCGATTGGCCATAGAATCACCCATTTTGGTCCAAATGTTCCATGGAACCCTTAAAAGTTCCAATGACTTTCCTGTGACCTCAGATAATCCCATTGCATCCGATTGGCCATAGAATCACCTATTTTGGTCCAAATGTTCCATGGGACCATTAAAAGTTCCAATAACCCGCCTATGACCTCAGATAATCCCATTTCATCCGATTGGCCATAGAATCACCCATTTTGGTCCAAATGTTCCATGGAACCATTTAAAGTTCCAATGACCTTCCTGTGACCTCAGATAATCCCATTGCATCCGATTGGCCATAGAATCATTAATTTTGGTCCAAATGTTCCATGGGACCATTAAAAGTTCCAATAACCCGCCTAAGACCTCAGATAATCCCATTGCATGCGATTGGCCATAGAATCACCCATTTTGGTCCAAATGTTCCATGAAACCATTAAAAGTTCCAATGACCCGTCTATGACCTTAGATAATCCCATTGCATCCGATTGGCCATAGAATCATTAATTTTGGTAGAAATGTTCCATTGAACCATTAAGAGATCCAATGACCTTCCTGTGACCTCAGATAATCCCATTGCATCCGATTGGCCATAGAATCACCCATTTTGGTACAAATGTTCCTTGGGACCATTAAAAGTTCCAATGACCCGCCTATGACCTCAGATGATCCCATTGCATCCGATTAGCCATAGAATCACCCATTTTGGTCCAAATGTTCCATTGAACCATTAAAAGTTCCAATGACTTTCCTGTGACCTCAAATAATCCCATTGCATCCGATTGGCCATAGAATCACCCATTTTGGTCCAAATGTTCCATGGAAACATTAAAAGTTCCAATGACTTTCCTGTGACCTCAAATAATCCCATTGCATCCGATTGGCCATAGAATCACCCATTTTGGTCCAAATGTTCCATGGAACTCATAAAAGTTCCAATGACCCGCCTATGACCTCAGATAATCCCATTGCATCCGATTGGCCATAGAATCACCCATTTTGGTCCAAATGTTCCATGGGACCATTAAAAGTTCCAATGACCTTCCTGTGACCTCAGATAATCCCATTGCATCCGATTGGCCATAGAATCATCCATTTTGGTAGAAATGTTTCATGGAACCCATAAAAGTTCCAAAGACCCGTCTATGACCTCAGATAATCCCATTGCATCCGATTGGCCATAGAATCACCCATTTTGGTCCAAATGTTCCATGGGACCCATAAAAAATACAATGACCCGCCAATGACCTCAGATAATCCGATTGCATCCGATTGGCCATAGAATCACCAATTTTGGTCCAAATTTTCCATGGAACCCATAAAAGTTCCAATGACCCGCCTATGACCTCAGATAATCCCATTGCATCCGATTGGCCATAGAATTACCCATTTTGGTCCAAATGTTCCATGGGACCCATAAAAGTTACAATGACCCGCCTATGACCTCAGATAATCCGATTGCATCCGATTGGCCATAGAATCACCCATTTTGGTCCAAATTTTCCATGGAACCCATAAAAGTTCCAATGACCCGCCTATGACCTCAGATAATCCCATTGCATCCGATTGGCCATAGAATTACCCATTTTGGTCCAAATGTTCCATGGGACCCATAAAAGTTCCAATGACCCGCCTATGACCTCAGATAATCCCATTGCATCCGATTGGCCATAGAATCACCCATTTTTGTCCAAATGTTCCATGGGACCATTAAAAGTTCCAATGACCCGTCTATGACCTTAGATAATCCCATTGCATCCGATTGGCCATAGAATCACCCATTTTGGTAAAATTTTCCATGGGACCATTAAAAGTTCCAATGACCCGTCTATGACCTAAGATAATCCCATTGCATCCGATTGGCCATAGAATCACCCATTTTGGCCCAAATGTTCCATGGAACCCATAAAAGTTCCAATGACCCGCATTTGACCTCAGATAATCCGATTGCATCCGATTGGCCATAGAATCACCCATTTTGGTCCAAATGTTCCATGGAACTCATAAAAGTTCCAATGACCCGCCTATGACCTCAGATAATCCCATTGCATCCGATTGGCCATAGAATCACCCATTTTGGTCCAAATGTTCCATGGAACCCATAAAAGTTCCAATGACCTTCCTGTGACCTCAGATAATCCCATTGCATCCGATTGGCCATAGAATCACCCATTTTGGTCCAAATGTTCCATGGAACCCATAAAAGTTCCAATGACCTTCCTGTGACCTCAGATAATCCCATTGCATCCGATTGGCCATAGAATCACCCATTTTGGTCCAAAAGTTCCATGGGACCATTAAAAGTTCCAATGACCTTCCTGTGACCTCAGATAATCCCATTGCATCCGATTGGCCATAGAATCACCCATTTTGGTCCAAAGGTTCCATGGAACCATTAAAAGTTCCAATGACCTTCCTGTGACCTCAGATAATCCCATTGCATCCGATTGGCCATAGAATCACCCAATTTGGTCCAAATGTTTCCATGGAACCCATAAAAGTTCCAATGACCCGCCTATGACCTCAGATAATCCCATTGCATCCGATTGGCCATAGAATCACCCATTTTGGTAAAATTTTTCATGGGACCATTAAAAGTTCCAATGACCCGTCTATGACCTTAGATAATCCCATTGCATCCGATTGGCCATAGAATCACCCATTTTGGTCCAAATGTTCCATGGAACTCATAAAAATTCCAATGACCTTCCTGTGACCTCAGATAATCCCATTGCATCCGATTGGCCATAGAATCACCCATTTTGGTCCAAAGGTTCCATGGAACCATTAAAAGTTCCAATGACCTTCCTGTGACCTCAGATAATCCCATTGCATCCGATTGGCCATAGAATCACCCATTTTGGTCCAAAGGTTCCATGGAACCATTAAAACTTCCAATGACTTTCCTGTGACCTCAGATAATCCCATTGCATCCGATTGGCCATAGAATCACCCAATTTGGTCCAAATGTTCCATGGAACTCATAAAAGTTCCAATGACCCGCCTATGACCTCAGATAATCCCATTGCATCCGATTGGCCATAGAATCACCCATTTTGGTAAAATTTTTCATGGGACCATTAAAAGTTCCAATGACCCGTCTATGACCTTAGATAATCCCATTGCATCCGATTGGCCATAGAATCACCCATTTTGGTCCAAATGTTCCATGGAACTCATAAAAATTCCACTGACCCGCATTTGACCTCAGATAATCCGATTACATCCGATTGGCCATAGAATCACCCATTTTGGTCCAAATTTTCCATGGAACCCATAAAAGTTCCAATGACCCGCCTATGACCTCAGATAATCCCATTGCATCCGATTGGCCATAGAATCACCCATTTTGGTAAAATTTTCCATGGGACCATTAAAAGTTCCAATGACCCGTCTATGACCTTAGATAATCCCATTGCATCCGATTGGCCATAGAATCACCCATTTTGGTCCAAATGTTCCATGGAACCATTAAAAGTTCCAATGACTTTCCTGTGACCTCAGATAATCCCATTTTATCCGATGGCCATAGAATCACCCATTTTTGTCCAAATGTTCCATGGAACCCATAAAAGTTCCAATGACCCGCCTATGACCCCAGATAATCCCATTGCATCCGATTGGCCATAGAATTACCCATTTTGGTCTAAATGTTCCATGGGACCCATAAAAATTACAATGACCCCCCTATGACCTCAGATAATCCCATTGCATCCGATTGGCCATAGAATCACCCATTTTGGTCCAAATGTTGCATGGAACCATTAAAAGTTCTAATGACTTTCATGTGACCTAAGATAATCCCATTGCATCCGATTGGCCATAGAATCACCCATTTTGGTACAAAAGTTCCATGGGACCATTAAAAGTTCCAATGACCTTCTTGTGACCTCAGATAATCCCATTGCATCCGATTGGCCATAGAATCACCCATTTTGGTACAAATGTTCCATGGAACTCATTACAGTTCCAATGACCCGCCCATGACCTCAGATAATCCCATTGCATCCGATTGGCCATAGAATCATCTTTTTTGGTCCAAATGTACCATGGAACCCACAAAAGTTCCAATGACCCGCTTGTGACCTCAGATAATCCCATTGCATCCGATTGGCCATAGAATCATCCATTTTGGAAGAAATGTTCCATGGAACCATTCAAAGTTCCAATGACCTTCCTGTGACCTCAGATAATCCCATTGCATCCGATTGAGCATAGAATCACCCATTTTGGTCCAAATGTTCCATGGAACTCATAAAAGTTCCAATGACCCGCCTATGACCTCAGATAATGCCATTGCATCCGATTGGCCATAGAATCACCCATTTTGGTCCAATTGTTCCATGGAACCATTAAAAGTTCCAATGACTTTCCTGTGACCTCAGATAATCCCATTGCATCCGATTGGCCATAGAATCACCCAATTTGGTCCAAATGTTCCATGGAACTCATAAAAGTTCCAATGACCCGCCTATGATCTCAGATAATGCCATTGCATCCGATTGGCCATAGAATCACCCATTTTGGTCCAAATATTCCATGGAACTCATAAAAGTTCCAATGACCCGCCTATGACCTCAGATAATGCCATTGCATCCGATTGGCCATAGAATCACCCATTTTGGTCCAAATGTTCCATGGAACCCATAAAAGTTCCAATGACCTTCCTGTGACCTCAGATAATCCCATTGCATCCGATTGGCCATAGAATCACCCATTTTGGTCCAAATGTTCCATGGAACCCATAAAAGTTCCAATGACCTTCCTGTGACCTCAGATAATCCCATTGCATCCGATTGGCCATAGAATCACCCATTTTGGTCCAAAAGTTCCATGGGACCATGAAAAGTTCCAATGACCTTCCTGTGACCTCAGATAATCCCATTGCATCCGATTGGCCATAGAATCACCCATTTTGGTCCAAAGGTTCCATGGAACCATTAAAAGTTCCAATGACCTTCCTGTGACCTCAGATAATCCCATTGCATCGGATTGGCCATAGAATCACCCATTTTGGTCCAAATGTTTCCATGGAACCCATAAAAGTTCCAATGACCTGCCTAAGACCTCAGATAATCCCATTGCATCCGATTGGCAATAGAATCACCCATTTTGGGTCCAAATGTTCCATGGGACCATTAAAAGTTCCAATGACCCGTCTATGACCTTAGATAATCCCATTGCATCCGATTGGCCATAGAATCATCCATTTTGGTAGATATGTTCCATGGAACCATTAAAAGTTCCAATGACTTTCCTGTGACCTCAGATAATCCCATTGCATCCGATTGGCCATTGAATCACCCAATTTGGTCCAAATGTTCCATGGAACTCATAAAAGTTCCAATGACCCGCCTATGACCTCAAATAATGCCATTGCATCCGATTGGTCATAGAATCACCCATTTTGGTCCAAATGTTCCATGGAACTCATAAAAGTTCCAATGACCCGCCTATGACCTCAGATAATGCCATTGCATCCGATTGGCCATAGAATCACCCATTTTGGTCCAAATGTTCCATGGAACCCATAAAAGTTTCAATGACCTTCCTGTGACCTCAGATAATCCCATTGCATCCGATTGGCCATAGAATCACCCATTTTGGTCCAAAGGTTCCATGGAACCATTAAAAGTTCCAATAACCTTCCTGTGACCTCAGATAATCCCATTTCATCCGATTGGCCATAGAATCACCCATTTTGGTCCAAATTTTCCATGGAACCCATAAAAGTTCCAATGACCCGCCTAAGACCTCAGATAATCCCATTGCATCCGATTGGCCATAGAATCACCCATTTTGGGTCCAAATGTTCCATGGGACCATTAAAAGTTCCAATGACCCGTCTATGACCTTAGATAATCCCATTGCATCCGATTGGCCATAGAATCATCCATTTTGGTAGATATGTTCCATGGAACCATTAAAAATTCCAATGACCTTCCTGTGACCTCAGATAATCCCATTGCATTCGATTGGCCATAGAATCACCCATTTTGGTCCAAATGTTCCATGGGACCATAAAAGTTCCAATGACCCGTATATGACCTCAGATAATCCCATTGCATCGGATTGGCCATAGAATCACCCATTTTGGTCCAAATGTTCCATGGAACCATTAAAAGTTCCAATGACTTTCCTGTGACCTTAGATAATCCCATTGCATCCGATTGGCCATAGAATCACTCATTTTGGTCCAAATGTTCCATGGAACCATTAAAAGTTCTAATATCTTTCATATGACCTAAGATAATCCCATTGCATCCGATTGGCCATAGAATCACCCATTTTGGTTCAAATGTTCCATGGAACCCATAAAAGTTCCAATGACCCGCCTATGACCTCAGATAATCCCATTGCATCCGATTGGCCATAGAATCGCCTATTTTGGTCCAAATGTTCCATTGGACCATTAAAAGTTCCAATGACCCGCCTATGATCTCAGATAATCCCATTGCATCCGATTGGCCATAGAATCACCCATTTTGGTCCAAATGTTCCATGGAACCATTAAAAGTTCCAATGACCCGCCTATGACCTCAGATAATCCCATTGCATCCGATTGGCCATAGAATCAGCCATTTTGGTCCAAATGTTCCATGGAACTCATAAAAGTTCCAATGACCCGCCTATGACCTCATATAATCCCATTGCATCCGATTGGCCATAGAAGCACCCATTTTGGTCCAAATGTTCCATGGAACCATTAAAAGTTCCAATGACTTTCCTGTGACCTCAGATAATCCCATTGCATCCGATTGGCCATAGAATCACCCAATTTGGTCCAAATGTTCCATGGAACTCATAAAAGTTCCAATGACCCGCCTATGACCTCAGATAATGCCATTGCATCCGATTGGCCATAGAATCACCCATTTTGGTCCAAATGTTCCATGGAACTCATAAAAGTTCCAATGACCCGCCTATGACCTCAGATAATGCCATTGCATCCGATTGGCCATAAAATCAACCATTTTGGTCCAAATGTTCCATGGAACCCATAAAAGTTCCAATGACCTTCCTGTGACCTCAGATAATCCCATTGCATCCGATTGGCCATAGAATCACCCATTTTGGTCCAAATGTTCCATGGAACCCATAAAAGTTCCAATGACCTTCCTGTGACCTCAGATAATCCCATTGCATCCGATTGGCCATAGAATCACCCATTTTGGTCCAAATGTTCCATGGAACCATTAAAAGTTCCAATGACTTTCCTGTGACCTCAGATAATCCCATTGCATCCGATTGGCCATAGAATCAGCCATTTTGGTCCAAATGTTCCATGGGACCCATAAAAGTTACAATGACCCGCCTATGACCTCAGATAATCCCATTGCATCCGATTGGCCATAGAATCACCCATTTTGGTCCAAATGTTCCATGGAACCATTAAAAGTTCCAATGACTTTCCTGTGACCTCAGATAATCCCATTGCATCCGATTGGCCATAGAATCACCCAATTTGGTCCAAATGTTCCATGGAACTCATAAAAGTTCCAATGACCCACCTATGACCTCAGATAATGCCATTGCATCCGATTGGCCATAGAATCACCCATTTTGGTCCAAATGTTCCATGGGACCATTAAAAGTTCCAATGACCTTCCTGTGACCTCAGATAATGCCATTGCATCCGATTGGCCATAGAATCACCCATTTTGGTCCAAATGTTCCATGGAACCCATAAAAGTTCCAATGACCTTCCTGTGACCTCAGATAATCCCATTGCATCCGATTGGCCATAGAATCACCCATTTTGGTTCAAATGTCCCATGGAACCATTAAAAGTTCCAATGACCTTCCTGTGACCTCAGATAATCCCATTGCATCCGATTGGCCATAGAATCACCCATTTTGGTACAAATGTTCCATGGAACCCATAAAAGTTCCAATGACCCGCCCATGACCTCAGATAATCCCATTGCATCCGATTGGCCATAGAATCACCCATTTTGGTACAAATGTTCCATGGAACTCATTACAGTTCCAATGACCCGCCCATGACCTCAGATAATCCCATTGCATCCGATTGGCCATAGAATCATCAATTTTGGTCCAAATGTACCATGGAACCCACAAAAGTTCCAATGACCCGCTTGTGACCTCAGATAATCCCATTGCATCCGATTGGCCATAGAATCATCCATTTTGGAAGAAATGTTCCATGGAACCATTCAAAGTTCCAATGACCTTCCTGTGACCTCAGATAATCCCATTGCATCCGATTGAGCATAGAATCACCCATTTTGGTCCAAATGTTCCATGGAACTCATAAAAGTTCCAATGACCCGCCTATGACCTCAGATAATGCCATTGCATCCGATTGGCCATAGAATCACCCATTTTGGTCCAATTGTTCCATGGAACCATTAAAAGTTCCAATGACTTTCCTGTGACCTCAGATAATCCCATTGCATCCGATTGGCCATAGAATCACCTAATTTGGTCCAAATGTTCCATGGAACTCATAAAAGTTCCAATGACCCGCCTATGATCTCAGATAATGCCATTGCATCCGATTGGCCATAGAATCACCCATTTTGGTCCAAATGTTCCATGGAACTCATAAAAGTTCCAATGACCCGCCTATGACCACAGATAATGCCATTGCATCCGATTGGCCATAGAATCACCCATTTTGGTCCAAATGTTCCATGGAACCCATAAAAGTTCCAATGACCTTCCTGTGACCTCAGATAATCCCATTGCATCCGATTGGCCATAGAATCACCCATTTTGGTCCAAATGTTCCATGGAACCCATAAAAGTTCCAATGACCTTCCTGTGACCTCAGATAATCCCATTGCATCCGATTGGCCATAGAATCACCTAATTTGGTCCAAATGTTCCATGGAACTCATAAAAGTTCCAATGACCCGCCTATGATCTCAGATAATGCCATTGCATCCGATTGGCCATAGAATCACCCATTTTGGTCCAAATGTTCCATGGAACTCATAAAAGTTCCAATGACCCGCCTATGACCACAGATAATGCCATTGCATCCGATTGGCCATAGAATCACCCATTTTGGTCCAAATGTTCCATGGAACCCATAAAAGTTCCAATGACCTTCCTGTGACCTCAGATAATCCCATTGCATCCGATTGGCCATAGAATCACCCATTTTGGTCCAAAGGTTCCATGGAACCATTAAAAGTTCCAATGACCTTCCTGTGACCTCAGATAATCCCATTGCATCGGATTGGCCATAGAATCACCCATTTTGGTCCAAATGTTTCCATGGAACCCATAAAAGTTCCAATGACCCGCCTAAGACCTCAGATAATCCCATTGCATCCGATTGGCCATAGAATCACCCATTTTGGGTCCAAATGTTCCATGGGACCATTAAAAGTTCCAATGACCCGTCTATGACCTTAGATAATCCCATTGCATCCGATTGGCCATAGAATCATCCATTTTGGTAGATATGTTCCATGGAACCATTAAAAGTTCCAATGACTTTCCTGTGACCTCAGATAATCCCATTGCATCCGATTGGCCATTGAATCACCCAATTTGGTCCAAATGTTCCATGGAACTCATAAAAGTTCCAATGACCCGCCTATGACCTCAAATAATGCCATTGCATCCGATTGGCCATAGAATCACCCATTTTGGTCCAAATGTTCCATGGAACTCATAAAAGTTCCAATGACCCGCCTATGACCTCAGATAATGCCATTGCATCCGATTGGCCATAGAATCACCCATTTTGGTCCAAATGTTCCATGGAACCCATAAAAGTTTCAATGACCTTCCTGTGACCTCAGATAATCCCATTGCATCCGATTGGCCATAGAATCACCCATTTTGGTCCAAAGGTTCCATGGAACCATTAAAAGTTCCAATAACCTTCCTGTGACCTCAGATAATCCCATTTCATCCGATTGGCCATAGAATCACCCATTTTGGTCCAAATTTTCCATGGAACCCATAAAAGTTCCAATGACCCGCCTTAGACCTCAGATAATCCCATTGCATCCGATTGGCCATAGAATCACCCATTTTGGGTCCAAATATTCCATGGGACCATTAAAAGTTCCAATGACCCGTCTATGACCTTAGATAATCCCATTGCATCCGATTGGCCATAGAATCATCCATTTTGGTAGATATGTACCATGGAACCATTAAAAATTCCAATGACCTTCCTGTGACCTCAGATAATCCCATTGCATTCGATTGGCCATAGAATCACCCATTTTGGTCCAAATGTTCCATGGGACCATAAAAGTTCCAATGACCCGTATATGACCTCAGATAATCCCATTGCATCGGATTGGCCATAGAATCACCCATTTTGGTCCAAATGTTCCATGGAACCATTAAAAGTTCCAATGACTTTCCTGTGACCTTAGATAATCCCATTGCATCCGATTGGCCATAGAATCACTCATTTTGGTCCAAATGTTCCATGGAACCATTAAAAGTTCTAATATCTTTCATATGACCTAAGATAATCCCATTGCATCCGATTGGCCATAGAATCACCCATTTTGGTTCAAATGTTCCATGGAACCCATAAAAGTTCCAATGACCCGCCTATGACCTCAGATAATCCCATTGCATCCGATTGGCCATAGAATCGCCTATTTTGGTCCAAATGTTCCATTGGACCATTAAAAGTTCCAATGACCCGCCTATGATCTCAGATAATCCCATTGCATCCGATTGGCCATAGAATCACCCATTTTGGTCCAAATGTTCCATGGAACCATTAAAAGTTCCAATGACCCGCCTATGACCTCAGATAATCCCATTGCATCCGATTGGCCATAGAATCAGCCATTTTGGTCCAAATGTTCCATGGAACTCATAAAAGTTCCAATGACCCGCCTATGACCTCATATAATCCCATTGCATCCGATTGGCCATAGAAGCACCCATTTTGGTCCAAATGTTCCATGGAACCATTAAAAGTTCCAATGACTTTCCTGTGACCTCAGATAATCCCATTGCATCCGATTGGCCATAGAATCACCCAATTTGGTCCAAATGTTCCATGGAACTCATAAAAGTTCCAATGACCCGCCTATGACCTCAGATAATGCCATTGCATCCGATTGGCCATAGAATCACCCATTTTGGTCCAAATGTTCCATGGAACTCATAAAAGTTCCAATGACCCGCCTATGACCTCAGATAATGCCATTGCATCCGATTGGCCATAAAATCAACCATTTTGGTCCAAATGTTCCATGGAACCCATAAAAGTTCCAATGACCTTCCTGTGACCTCAGATAATCCCATTGCATCCGATTGGCCATAGAATCACCCATTTTGGTCCAAATGTTCCATGGAACCCATAAAAGTTCCAATGACCTTCCTGTGACCTCAGATAATCCCATTGCATCCGATTGGCCATAGAATCACCCATTTTGGTCCAAATGTTCCATGGAACCATTAAAAGTTCCAATGACTTTCCTGTGACCTCAGATAATCCCATTGCATCCGATTGGCCATAGAATCAGCCATTTTGGTCCAAATGTTCCATGGGACCCATAAAAGTTACAATGACCCGCCTATGACCTCAGATAATCCCATTGCATCCGATTGGCCATAGAATCACCCATTTTGGTCCAAATGTTCCATGGAACCATTAAAAGTTCCAATGACTTTCCTGTGACCTCAGATAATCCCATTGCATCCGATTGGCCTTAGAATCACCCAATTTGGTCCAAATGTTCCATGGAACTCATAAAAGTTCCAATGACCCACCTATGACCTCAGATAATGCCATTGCATCCGATTGGCCATAGAATCACCCATTTTGGTCCAAATGTTCCATGGAACTCATAAAAGTTCCAATGACCCGCCTATGACCTCAGATAATGCCATTGCATCCGATTGGCCATAGAATCACCCATTTTGGTCCAAATGTTCCATGGAACCCATAAAAGTTCCAATGACCTTCCTGTGACCTCAGATAATCCCATTGCATCCGATTGGCCATAGAATCACCCATTTTGGTCCAAATGTTCCATGGAACCCATAAAAGTTCCAATGACCTTCCTGTGACCTAAGATAATCCCATTGCATCCGATTGGCCATAGAATCACCCATTTTGCTCCAAAAGTTCCATGGGACCATTAAAAGTTCCAATGACCTTCCTGTGACCTCAGATAATCCCATTGCATCCGATTGGCCATAGAATCACCCATTTTGGTCCAAAGGTTCCATGGAACCATTAAAAGTTCCAATGACCTTCCTGTGACCTCAGATAATCCCATTGCATCCGATTGGCCATAGAATCACCCATTTTGGTCCAAATTTTCCATGGAACCCATAAAAGTTCCAATGACCCGCCTAAGACCTCAAATAATCCCATTGCATCCGATTGGCCATAGAATCACCCATTTTGGTCCAAATGTTCCATGGAACCCATAAAAGTTCCAATGACCTTCCTGTGACCTCAGATAATCCCATTGCATCCGATTGGCCATAGAATCACCCATTTTGGTCCAAAAGTTCCATGGAACCATTAAAAGTTCCAATGACCTTCCTGTGACCTCAGATAATCCCATTGCATCCGATTGGCCATAGAATCACCCATTTTGGTCCAAAGGTTCCATGGAACCATTAAAAGTTCCAATGACCTTCCTGTGACCTCAGATAATCCCATTGCATCCGATTGGCCATAGAATCACCCATTTTGGTCCAAATTTTCCATGGAACCCATAAAAGTTCCAATGACCCGCCTAAGACCTCAGATAATCCCATTGCATCCGATTGGCCATAGAATCACCCATTTTGGGTCCAAATGTTCCATGGGACCATTAAAAGTTCCAATGACCCGTCTATGACCTTAGATAATCCCATTGCATCCGATTGGCCATAGAATCATCCATTTTGGTAGATATGTTCCATGGAACCATTAAAAATTCCAATGACCTTCCTGTGACCTCAGATAATCCCATTGCATTCGATTGGCCATAGAATCACCCATTTTAGTCCAAATGTTCCATGGGACCATAAAAGTTCCAATGACCCGTATATGACCTCAGATAACCCCATTGCATCGGATTGGCCATAGAATCACCCATTTTGGTCCAAATGTTCCATGGAACCATTAAAAGTTCCAATGACTTTCCTTTGACCTTAGATAATCCCATTGCATCCGATTGGCCATAGAATCACCCATTTTGGTCCAAATGTTCCATGGAACCATTAAAAGTTCTAATGACTTTAATGTGACCTAAGATAATCCCATTGCATCCGATTGGCCATAGAATCACCCATTTTGGTTCAAATGTTCCATGGAACCCATAAAAGTTCCAATGACCCGCCTATGACCTCAGATAATCCCATTGCATCCGATTGGCCATAGAATCACCTATTTTGGTCCAAATGTTCCATTGGACCATTAAAAGTTCCAATGACCCGCCTATGACCTTAGATAATCCCATTGCATCCGATTGGCCATAGAATCACCCATTTTGGTCCAAATGTTCCATGGAACCCTTAAAAGTTCCAATGACTTTCCTGTGACCTCAGATAATCCCATTGCATCCGATTGGCCATAGAATCACCTATTTTGGTCCAAATGTTCCATGGGACCATTAAAAGTTCCAATAACCCGCCTATGACCTCAGATAATCCCATTTCATCCGATTGGCCATAGAATCACCCTTTTTGGTCCAAATGTTCCATGGAACCATTAAAAGTTCCAATGACTTTCCTGTGACCTCAGATAATCCCATTGCATCCGATTGCCCAAGCAACAATTGCTATCTTTATTTTATCCTAAAGACTTCCTGAAGAGAAATTATTAAGAATGATACACTTACGATTATCTCTAATCGATATCTGTAAGATACTTGTAAAACTCTTCTAAGCTCATTTTGGCACTATATAAGTGCGAGTTGTTATTTTAAGAGCGCTCTCATATCTACCTCTTAGACCACTGAAACAAGATCAACACTCTTAGAAGCACTGTCTTAGACAAGACTTACAGATGTATTGCAGATATATACTCTTAAGAGAATTAAAACAAAAATACGTAAACATGAATACAATCAAATATTTTTTATAAGGATTATGTATACATACAATACTTCCCAAATTATTATATCTATAATATTGTAATATCACATAAACGCATAAATTTCATTGCGATTGAAGCTTTACCGTATAAATCTCATATTGCACCTCGGTTAGAAGCTGTCCCCTATCGCAAAAATCAACATTAAAAGTTTTATTTTATTAACAAATTATACTTTACTTTCAATAAATGCACTGTAAGGCAGTATTAAGAGTTGATGCTCCATACAAGCGTACAGCTCTTACTTCAAAAATAATATACTTAAGTAAGTCACATATAAGAGTTATATACTCTACGAGATGGGTTAAAGACCAAATTTGTAGGGCCACCATTTTGAAAAAGCATTCACTAGTCAGAACGTTGCTCTTATAATCAGAGTGATACTCTTCTAGTCAGACCGCTACTCTTATTATTAGAGTGATACTCTTCTAGTCAGACCGTTGCTCTTACAATCAGAGTGATACTCTTCTAGCCAGACCGCTATTCTTAAAATCAGAGTAGAACTCTTCTTGTCAGACCGTTGTTCTTATACAAAGTCTTCTACTCTGACAAATGTCATTTTAGGATAAAATATACTCTTTATTGAGACTTACAGGGCCCTTGATGTTACAGTATACCAGATCAGATCAGAACTCCTTCAATATAAGCCTTGGAAATGACTATAAGACTTAATCTATAAAGCTTAAACTCTTCAGAGTTTGACTCTGATAGCTGAAGTCTTATAGAAGTCTGTAAGAAATGGCTTGTAAGATACAGAATCTTCGCAGGAATGCTCTTATAACACAACTCTCTTAAACTACTGTGAGATAATGTGAAATAGAACAGAACACTTATAGACAACTAGCTTTGCTGTAATTAATCTGTAAGCGTATTACTTTTGTTGAAGATAGCTATAGGACCTAATTCAAAAATAAAATTCTTCGTCCAGTGCTCAACTCTTAAGAATTGTTGCTTGGGTGGCCATAGAATCACCCATTTTGGTCCAAATTTTCCATGGAACCCATAAAAGTTCCAATGACCCGCCTATGACCTCAGATAATCCCATTGCATCCGATTGGCCATAGAATCCCCCATTTTGGTCCAAATGTTCCATGGGACCATTAAAAGTTCCAATGACCCGTCTATGACCTTAGATAATCCCATTGCATCCGATTGGCCATAGAATCACCCATTTTGGTCCAAATGTTCCATGGAACCCTTAAAAGTTCCAATGACTTTCCTGTGACCTCAGATAATCCCATTGCATCCGATTGGCCATAGAATCACCTATTTTGGTCCAAATGTTCCATGGGACCATTAAAAGTTCCAATAACCCGCCTATGACCTCAGATAATCCCATTTCATCCGATTGGCCATAGAATCACCCATTTTGGTCCAAATGTTCCATGGAACCATTTAAAGTTCCAATGACCTTCCTGTGACCTCAGATAATCCCATTGCATCCGATTGGCCATAGAATCATTAATTTTGGTCCAAATGTTCCATGGGACCATTAAAAGTTCCAATAACCCGCCTAAGACCTCAGATAATCCCATTGCATGCGATTGGCCATAGAATCACCCATTTTGGTCCAAATGTTCCATGAAACCATTAAAAGTTCCAATGACCCGTCTATGACCTTAGATAATCCCATTGCATCCGATTGGCCATAGAATCATTAATTTTGGTAGAAATGTTCCATTGAACCATTAAGAGATCCAATGACCTTCCTGTGACCTCAGATAATCCCATTGCATCCGATTGGCCATAGAATCACCCATTTTGGTACAAATGTTCCTTGGGACCATTAAAAGTTCCAATGACCCGCCTATGACCTCAGATGATCCCATTGCATCCGATTAGCCATAGAATCACCCATTTTGGTCCAAATGTTCCATTGAACCATTAAAAGTTCCAATGACTTTCCTGTGACCTCAAATAATCCCATTGCATCCGATTGGCCATAGAATCACCCATTTTGGTCCAAATGTTCCATGGAAACATTAAAAGTTCCAATGACTTTCCTGTGACCTCAAATAATCCCATTGCATCCGATTGGCCATAGAATCACCCATTTTGGTCCAAATGTTCCATGGAACTCATAAAAGTTCCAATGACCCGCCTATGACCTCAGATAATCCCATTGCATCCGATTGGCCATAGAATCACCCATTTTGGTCCAAATGTTCCATGGGACCATTAAAAGTTCCAATGACCTTCCTGTGACCTCAGATAATCCCATTGCATCCGATTGGCCATAGAATCATCCATTTTGGTAGAAATGTTTCATGGAACCCATAAAAGTTCCAAAGACCCGTCTATGACCTCAGATAATCCCATTGCATCCGATTGGCCATAGAATCACCCATTTTGGTCCAAATGTTCCATGGGACCCATAAAAAATACAATGACCCGCCAATGACCTCAGATAATCCGATTGCATCCGATTGGCCATAGAATCACCAATTTTGGTCCAAATTTTCCATGGAACCCATAAAAGTTCCAATGACCCGCCTATGACCTCAGATAATCCCATTGCATCCGATTGGCCATAGAATTACCCATTTTGGTCCAAATGTTCCATGGGACCCATAAAAGTTACAATGACCCGCCTATGACCTCAGATAATCCGATTGCATCCGATTGGCCATAGAATCACCCATTTTGGTCCAAATTTTCCATGGAACCCATAAAAGTTCCAATGACCCGCCTATGACCTCAGATAATCCCATTGCATCCGATTGGCCATAGAATTACCCATTTTGGTCCAAATGTTCCATGGGACCCATAAAAGTTCCAATGACCCGCCTATGACCTCAGATAATCCCATTGCATCCGATTGGCCATAGAATCACCCATTTTTGTCCAAATGTTCCATGGGACCATTAAAAGTTCCAATGACCCGTCTATGACCTTAGATAATCCCATTGCATCCGATTGGCCATAGAATCACCCATTTTGGTAAAATTTTCCATGGGACCATTAAAAGTTCCAATGACCCGTCTATGACCTAAGATAATCCCATTGCATCCGATTGGCCATAGAATCACCCATTTTGGCCCAAATGTTCCATGGAACCCATAAAAGTTCCAATGACCCGCATTTGACCTCAGATAATCCGATTGCATCCGATTGGCCATAGAATCACCCATTTTGGTCCAAATGTTCCATGGAACTCATAAAAGTTCCAATGACCCGCCTATGACCTCAGATAATCCCATTGCATCCGATTGGCCATAGAATCACCCATTTTGGTCCAAATGTTCCATGGAACCCATAAAAGTTCCAATGACCTTCCTGTGACCTCAGATAATCCCATTGCATCCGATTGGCCATAGAATCACCCATTTTGGTCCAAATGTTCCATGGAACCCATAAAAGTTCCAATGACCTTCCTGTGACCTCAGATAATCCCATTGCATCCGATTGGCCATAGAATCACCCATTTTGGTCCAAAAGTTCCATGGGACCATTAAAAGTTCCAATGACCTTCCTGTGACCTCAGATAATCCCATTGCATCCGATTGGCCATAGAATCACCCATTTTGGTCCAAAGGTTCCATGGAACCATTAAAAGTTCCAATGACCTTCCTGTGACCTCAGATAATCCCATTGCATCCGATTGGCCATAGAATCACCCAATTTGGTCCAAATGTTTCCATGGAACCCATAAAAGTTCCAATGACCCGCCTATGACCTCAGATAATCCCATTGCATCCGATTGGCCATAGAATCACCCATTTTGGTAAAATTTTTCATGGGACCATTAAAAGTTCCAATGACCCGTCTATGACCTTAGATAATCCCATTGCATCCGATTGGCCATAGAATCACCCATTTTGGTCCAAATGTTCCATGGAACTCATAAAAATTCCAATGACCTTCCTGTGACCTCAGATAATCCCATTGCATCCGATTGGCCATAGAATCACCCATTTTGGTCCAAAGGTTCCATGGAACCATTAAAAGTTCCAATGACCTTCCTGTGACCTCAGATAATCCCATTGCATCCGATTGGCCATAGAATCACCCATTTTGGTCCAAAGGTTCCATGGAACCATTAAAACTTCCAATGACTTTCCTGTGACCTCAGATAATCCCATTGCATCCGATTGGCCATAGAATCACCCAATTTGGTCCAAATGTTCCATGGAACTCATAAAAGTTCCAATGACCCGCCTATGACCTCAGATAATCCCATTGCATCCGATTGGCCATAGAATCACCCATTTTGGTAAAATTTTTCATGGGACCATTAAAAGTTCCAATGACCCGTCTATGACCTTAGATAATCCCATTGCATCCGATTGGCCATAGAATCACCCATTTTGGTCCAAATGTTCCATGGAACTCATAAAAATTCCACTGACCCGCATTTGACCTCAGATAATCCGATTACATCCGATTGGCCATAGAATCACCCATTTTGGTCCAAATTTTCCATGGAACCCATAAAAGTTCCAATGACCCGCCTATGACCTCAGATAATCCCATTGCATCCGATTGGCCATAGAATCACCCATTTTGGTAAAATTTTCCATGGGACCATTAAAAGTTCCAATGACCCGTCTATGACCTTAGATAATCCCATTGCATCCGATTGGCCATAGAATCACCCATTTTGGTCCAAATGTTCCATGGAACCATTAAAAGTTCCAATGACTTTCCTGTGACCTCAGATAATCCCATTTTATCCGATGGCCATAGAATCACCCATTTTTGTCCAAATGTTCCATGGAACCCATAAAAGTTCCAATGACCCGCCTATGACCCCAGATAATCCCATTGCATCCGATTGGCCATAGAATTACCCATTTTGGTCTAAATGTTCCATGGGACCCATAAAAATTACAATGACCCCCCTATGACCTCAGATAATCCCATTGCATCCGATTGGCCATAGAATCACCCATTTTGGTCCAAATGTTGCATGGAACCATTAAAAGTTCTAATGACTTTCATGTGACCTAAGATAATCCCATTGCATCCGATTGGCCATAGAATCACCCATTTTGGTACAAAAGTTCCATGGGACCATTAAAAGTTCCAATGACCTTCTTGTGACCTCAGATAATCCCATTGCATCCGATTGGCCATAGAATCACCCATTTTGGTACAAATGTTCCATGGAACTCATTACAGTTCCAATGACCCGCCCATGACCTCAGATAATCCCATTGCATCCGATTGGCCATAGAATCATCTTTTTTGGTCCAAATGTACCATGGAACCCACAAAAGTTCCAATGACCCGCTTGTGACCTCAGATAATCCCATTGCATCCGATTGGCCATAGAATCATCCATTTTGGAAGAAATGTTCCATGGAACCATTCAAAGTTCCAATGACCTTCCTGTGACCTCAGATAATCCCATTGCATCCGATTGAGCATAGAATCACCCATTTTGGTCCAAATGTTCCATGGAACTCATAAAAGTTCCAATGACCTGCCTATGACCTCAGATAATGCCATTGCATCCGATTGGCCATAGAATCACCCATTTTGGTCCAATTGTTCCATGGAACCATTAAAAGTTCCAATGACTTTCCTGTGACCTCAGATAATCCCATTGCATCCGATTGGCCATAGAATCACCCAATTTGGTCCAAATGTTCCATGGAACTCATAAAAGTTCCAATGACCCGCCTATGATCTCAGATAATGCCATTGCATCCGATTGGCCATAGAATCACCCATTTTGGTCCAAATATTCCATGGAACTCATAAAAGTTCCAATGACCCGCCTATGACCTCAGATAATGCCATTGCATCCGATTGGCCATAGAATCACCCATTTTGGTCCAAATGTTCCATGGAACCCATAAAAGTTCCAATGACCTTCCTGTGACCTCAGATAATCCCATTGCATCCGATTGGCCATAGAATCACCCATTTTGGTCCAAATGTTCCATGGAACCCATAAAAGTTCCAATGACCTTCCTGTGACCTCAGATAATCCCATTGCATCCGATTGGCCATAGAATCACCCATTTTGGTCCAAAAGTTCCATGGGACCATGAAAAGTTCCAATGACCTTCCTGTGACCTCAGATAATCCCATTGCATCCGATTGGCCATAGAATCACCCATTTTGGTCCAAAGGTTCCATGGAACCATTAAAAGTTCCAATGACCTTCCTGTGACCTCAGATAATCCCATTGCATCGGATTGGCCATAGAATCACCCATTTTGGTCCAAATGTTTCCATGGAACCCATAAAAGTTCCAATGACCTGCCTAAGACCTCAGATAATCCCATTGCATCCGATTGGCAATAGAATCACCCATTTTGGGTCCAAATGTTCCATGGGACCATTAAAAGTTCCAATGACCCGTCTATGACCTTAGATAATCCCATTGCATCCGATTGGCCATAGAATCATCCATTTTGGTAGATATGTTCCATGGAACCATTAAAAGTTCCAATGACTTTCCTGTGACCTCAGATAATCCCATTGCATCCGATTGGCCATTGAATCACCCAATTTGGTCCAAATGTTCCATGGAACTCATAAAAGTTCCAATGACCCGCCTATGACCTCAAATAATGCCATTGCATCCGATTGGTCATAGAATCACCCATTTTGGTCCAAATGTTCCATGGAACTCATAAAAGTTCCAATGACCCGCCTATGACCTCAGATAATGCCATTGCATCCGATTGGCCATAGAATCACCCATTTTGGTCCAAATGTTCCATGGAACCCATAAAAGTTTCAATGACCTTCCTGTGACCTCAGATAATCCCATTGCATCCGATTGGCCATAGAATCACCCATTTTGGTCCAAAGGTTCCATGGAACCATTAAAAGTTCCAATAACCTTCCTGTGACCTCAGATAATCCCATTTCATCCGATTGGCCATAGAATCACCCATTTTGGTCCAAATTTTCCATGGAACCCATAAAAGTTCCAATGACCCGCCTAAGACCTCAGATAATCCCATTGCATCCGATTGGCCATAGAATCACCCATTTTGGGTCCAAATGTTCCATGGGACCATTAAAAGTTCCAATGACCCGTCTATGACCTTAGATAATCCCATTGCATCCGATTGGCCATAGAATCATCCATTTTGGTAGATATGTTCCATGGAACCATTAAAAATTCCAATGACCTTCCTGTGACCTCAGATAATCCCATTGCATTCGATTGGCCATAGAATCACCCATTTTGGTCCAAATGTTCCATGGGACCATAAAAGTTCCAATGACCCGTATATGACCTCAGATAATCCCATTGCATCGGATTGGCCATAGAATCACCCATTTTGGTCCAAATGTTCCATGGAACCATTAAAAGTTCCAATGACTTTCCTGTGACCTTAGATAATCCCATTGCATCCGATTGGCCATAGAATCACTCATTTTGGTCCAAATGTTCCATGGAACCATTAAAAGTTCTAATATCTTTCATATGACCTAAGATAATCCCATTGCATCCGATTGGCCATAGAATCACCCATTTTGGTTCAAATGTTCCATGGAACCCATAAAAGTTCCAATGACCCGCCTATGACCTCAGATAATCCCATTGCATCCGATTGGCCATAGAATCGCCTATTTTGGTCCAAATGTTCCATTGGACCATTAAAAGTTCCAATGACCCGCCTATGATCTCAGATAATCCCATTGCATCCGATTGGCCATAGAATCACCCATTTTGGTCCAAATGTTCCATGGAACCATTAAAAGTTCCAATGACCCGCCTATGACCTCAGATAATCCCATTGCATCCGATTGGCCATAGAATCAGCCATTTTGGTCCAAATGTTCCATGGAACTCATAAAAGTTCCAATGACCCGCCTATGACCTCATATAATCCCATTGCATCCGATTGGCCATAGAAGCACCCATTTTGGTCCAAATGTTCCATGGAACCATTAAAAGTTCCAATGACTTTCCTGTGACCTCAGATAATCCCATTGCATCCGATTGGCCATAGAATCACCCAATTTGGTCCAAATGTTCCATGGAACTCATAAAAGTTCCAATGACCCGCCTATGACCTCAGATAATGCCATTGCATCCGATTGGCCATAGAATCACCCATTTTGGTCCAAATGTTCCATGGAACTCATAAAAGTTCCAATGACCCGCCTATGACCTCAGATAATGCCATTGCATCCGATTGGCCATAAAATCAACCATTTTGGTCCAAATGTTCCATGGAACCCATAAAAGTTCCAATGACCTTCCTGTGACCTCAGATAATCCCATTGCATCCGATTGGCCATAGAATCACCCATTTTGGTCCAAATGTTCCATGGAACCCATAAAAGTTCCAATGACCTTCCTGTGACCTCAGATAATCCCATTGCATCCGATTGGCCATAGAATCACCCATTTTGGTCCAAATGTTCCATGGAACCATTAAAAGTTCCAATGACTTTCCTGTGACCTCAGATAATCCCATTGCATCCGATTGGCCATAGAATCAGCCATTTTGGTCCAAATGTTCCATGGGACCCATAAAAGTTACAATGACCCGCCTATGACCTCAGATAATCCCATTGCATCCGATTGGCCATAGAATCACCCATTTTGGTCCAAATGTTCCATGGAACCATTAAAAGTTCCAATGACTTTCCTGTGACCTCAGATAATCCCATTGCATCCGATTGGCCATAGAATCACCCAATTTGGTCCAAATGTTCCATGGAACTCATAAAAGTTCCAATGACCCACCTATGACCTCAGATAATGCCATTGCATCCGATTGGCCATAGAATCACCCATTTTGGTCCAAATGTTCCATGGGACCATTAAAAGTTCCAATGACCTTCCTGTGACCTCAGATAATGCCATTGCATCCGATTGGCCATAGAATCACCCATTTTGGTCCAAATGTTCCATGGAACCCATAAAAGTTCCAATGACCTTCCTGTGACCTCAGATAATCCCATTGCATCCGATTGGCCATAGAATCACCCATTTTGGTTCAAATGTCCCATGGAACCATTAAAAGTTCCAATGACCTTCCTGTGACCTCAGATAATCCCATTGCATCCGATTGGCCATAGAATCACCCATTTTGGTACAAATGTTCCATGGAACCCATAAAAGTTCCAATGACCCGCCCATGACCTCAGATAATCCCATTGCATCCGATTGGCCATAGAATCACCCATTTTGGTACAAATGTTCCATGGAACTCATTACAGTTCCAATGACCCGCCCATGACCTCAGATAATCCCATTGCATCCGATTGGCCATAGAATCATCAATTTTGGTCCAAATGTACCATGGAACCCACAAAAGTTCCAATGACCCGCTTGTGACCTCAGATAATCCCATTGCATCCGATTGGCCATAGAATCATCCATTTTGGAAGAAATGTTCCATGGAACCATTCAAAGTTCCAATGACCTTCCTGTGACCTCAGATAATCCCATTGCATCCGATTGAGCATAGAATCACCCATTTTGGTCCAAATGTTCCATGGAACTCATAAAAGTTCCAATGACCCGCCTATGACCTCAGATAATGCCATTGCATCCGATTGGCCATAGAATCACCCATTTTGGTCCAATTGTTCCATGGAACCATTAAAAGTTCCAATGACTTTCCTGTGACCTCAGATAATCCCATTGCATCCGATTGGCCATAGAATCACCTAATTTGGTCCAAATGTTCCATGGAACTCATAAAAGTTCCAATGACCCGCCTATGATCTCAGATAATGCCATTGCATCCGATTGGCCATAGAATCACCCATTTTGGTCCAAATGTTCCATGGAACTCATAAAAGTTCCAATGACCCGCCTATGACCACAGATAATGCCATTGCATCCGATTGGCCATAGAATCACCCATTTTGGTCCAAATGTTCCATGGAACCCATAAAAGTTCCAATGACCTTCCTGTGACCTCAGATAATCCCATTGCATCCGATTGGCCATAGAATCACCCATTTTGGTCCAAATGTTCCATGGAACCCATAAAAGTTCCAATGACCTTCCTGTGACCTCAGATAATCCCATTGCATCCGATTGGCCATAGAATCACCTAATTTGGTCCAAATGTTCCATGGAACTCATAAAAGTTCCAATGACCCGCCTATGATCTCAGATAATGCCATTGCATCCGATTGGCCATAGAATCACCCATTTTGGTCCAAATGTTCCATGGAACTCATAAAAGTTCCAATGACCCGCCTATGACCACAGATAATGCCATTGCATCCGATTGGCCATAGAATCACCCATTTTGGTCCAAATGTTCCATGGAACCCATAAAAGTTCCAATGACCTTCCTGTGACCTCAGATAATCCCATTGCATCCGATTGGCCATAGAATCACCCATTTTGGTCCAAAGGTTCCATGGAACCATTAAAAGTTCCAATGACCTTCCTGTGACCTCAGATAATCCCATTGCATCGGATTGGCCATAGAATCACCCATTTTGGTCCAAATGTTTCCATGGAACCCATAAAAGTTCCAATGACCCGCCTAAGACCTCAGATAATCCCATTGCATCCGATTGGCCATAGAATCACCCATTTTGGGTCCAAATGTTCCATGGGACCATTAAAAGTTCCAATGACCCGTCTATGACCTTAGATAATCCCATTGCATCCGATTGGCCATAGAATCATCCATTTTGGTAGATATGTTCCATGGAACCATTAAAAGTTCCAATGACTTTCCTGTGACCTCAGATAATCCCATTGCATCCGATTGGCCATTGAATCACCCAATTTGGTCCAAATGTTCCATGGAACTCATAAAAGTTCCAATGACCCGCCTATGACCTCAAATAATGCCATTGCATCCGATTGGCCATAGAATCACCCATTTTGGTCCAAATGTTCCATGGAACTCATAAAAGTTCCAATGACCCGCCTATGACCTCAGATAATGCCATTGCATCCGATTGGCCATAGAATCACCCATTTTGGTCCAAATGTTCCATGGAACCCATAAAAGTTTCAATGACCTTCCTGTGACCTCAGATAATCCCATTGCATCCGATTGGCCATAGAATCACCCATTTTGGTCCAAAGGTTCCATGGAACCATTAAAAGTTCCAATAACCTTCCTGTGACCTCAGATAATCCCATTTCATCCGATTGGCCATAGAATCACCCATTTTGGTCCAAATTTTCCATGGAACCCATAAAAGTTCCAATGACCCGCCTTAGACCTCAGATAATCCCATTGCATCCGATTGGCCATAGAATCACCCATTTTGGGTCCAAATATTCCATGGGACCATTAAAAGTTCCAATGACCCGTCTATGACCTTAGATAATCCCATTGCATCCGATTGGCCATAGAATCATCCATTTTGGTAGATATGTTCCATGGAACCATTAAAAATTCCAATGACCTTCCTGTGACCTCAGATAATCCCATTGCATTCGATTGGCCATAGAATCACCCATTTTGGTCCAAATGTTCCATGGGACCATAAAAGTTCCAATGACCCGTATATGACCTCAGATAATCCCATTGCATCGGATTGGCCATAGAATCACCCATTTTGGTCCAAATGTTCCATGGAACCATTAAAAGTTCCAATGACTTTCCTGTGACCTTAGATAATCCCATTGCATCCGATTGGCCATAGAATCACTCATTTTGGTCCAAATGTTCCATGGAACCATTAAAAGTTCTAATATCTTTCATATGACCTAAGATAATCCCATTGCATCCGATTGGCCATAGAATCACCCATTTTGGTTCAAATGTTCCATGGAACCCATAAAAGTTCCAATGACCCGCCTATGACCTCAGATAATCCCATTGCATCCGATTGGCCATAGAATCGCCTATTTTGGTCCAAATGTTCCATTGGACCATTAAAAGTTCCAATGACCCGCCTATGATCTCAGATAATCCCATTGCATCCGATTGGCCATAGAATCACCCATTTTGGTCCAAATGTTCCATGGAACCATTAAAAGTTCCAATGACCCGCCTATGACCTCAGATAATCCCATTGCATCCGATTGGCCATAGAATCAGCCATTTTGGTCCAAATGTTCCATGGAACTCATAAAAGTTCCAATGACCCGCCTATGACCTCATATAATCCCATTGCATCCGATTGGCCATAGAAGCACCCATTTTGGTCCAAATGTTCCATGGAACCATTAAAAGTTCCAATGACTTTCCTGTGACCTCAGATAATCCCATTGCATCCGATTGGCCATAGAATCACCCAATTTGGTCCAAATGTTCCATGGAACTCATAAAAGTTCCAATGACCCGCCTATGACCTCAGATAATGCCATTGCATCCGATTGGCCATAGAATCACCCATTTTGGTCCAAATGTTCCATGGAACTCATAAAAGTTCCAATGACCCGCCTATGACCTCAGATAATGCCATTGCATCCGATTGGCCATAAAATCAACCATTTTGGTCCAAATGTTCCATGGAACCCATAAAAGTTCCAATGACCTTCCTGTGACCTCAGATAATCCCATTGCATCCGATTGGCCATAGAATCACCCATTTTGGTCCAAATGTTCCATGGAACCCATAAAAGTTCCAATGACCTTCCTGTGACCTCAGATAATCCCATTGCATCCGATTGGCCATAGAATCACCCATTTTGGTCCAAATGTTCCATGGAACCATTAAAAGTTCCAATGACTTTCCTGTGACCTCAGATAATCCCATTGCATCCGATTGGCCATAGAATCAGCCATTTTGGTCCAAATGTTCCATGGGACCCATAAAAGTTACAATGACCCGCCTATGACCTCAGATAATCCCATTGCATCCGATTGGCCATAGAATCACCCATTTTGGTCCAAATGTTCCATGGAACCATTAAAAGTTCCAATGACTTTCCTGTGACCTCAGATAATCCCATTGCATCCGATTGGCCTTAGAATCACCCAATTTGGTCCAAATGTTCCATGGAACTCATAAAAGTTCCAATGACCCACCTATGACCTCAGATAATGCCATTGCATCCGATTGGCCATAGAATCACCCATTTTGGTCCAAATGTTCCATGGAACTCATAAAAGTTCCAATGACCCGCCTATGACCTCAGATAATGCCATTGCATCCGATTGGCCATAGAATCACCCATTTTGGTCCAAATGTTCCATGGAACCCATAAAAGTTCCAATGACCTTCCTGTGACCTCAGATAATCCCATTGCATCCGATTGGCCATAGAATCACCCATTTTGGTTCAAATGTCCCATGGAACCATTAAAAGTTCCAATGACCTTCCTGTGACCTCAGATAATCCCATTGCATCCGATTGGCCATAGAATCACCCATTTTGGTACAAATGTTCCATGGAACCCATAAAAGTTCCAATGACCCGCCCATGACCTCAGATAATCCCATTGCATCCGATTGGCCATAGAATTACCCATTTTGGTCCAAATGTTCCATGGAACTCATAAAAGTTCCAATGACCCGCCCATGACCTCAGATAATCCCATTGCATCCGATTGGCCATAGAATCATCCATTTTGGTCCAAATGTACCATGGAACCCACAAAAGTTCCAATGACCCGCTTGTGACCTCAGATAATCCCATTGCATCCGATTGGCCATAGAATCATCCATTTTGGAAGAAATGTTCCATGGAACCATTCAAAGTTCCAATGACCTTCCTGTGACCTCAGATAATCCCATTGCATCCGATTGAGCATAGAATCACCCATTTTGGTCCAAATGTTCCATGGAACTCATAAAAGTTCCAATGACCCGCCTATGACCTCAGATAATGCCATTGCATCCGATTGGCCATAGAATCACCCATTTTGGTCCAATTGTTCCATGGAACCATTAAAAGTTCCAATGACTTTCCTGTGACCTCAGATAATCCCATTGCATCCGATTGGCCATAGAATCACCTAATTTGGTCCAAATGTTCCATGGAACTCATAAAAGTTCCAATGACCCGCCTATGATCTCAGATAATGCCATTGCATCCGATTGGCCATAGAATCACCCATTTTGGTCCAAATGTTCCATGGAACTCATAAAAGTTCCAATGACCCGCCTATGACCACAGATAATGCCATTGCATCCGATTGGCCATAGAATCACCCATTTTGGTCCAAATGTTCCATGGAACCCATAAAAGTTCCAATGACCTTCCTGTGACCTCAGATAATCCCATTGCATCCGATTGGCCATAGAATCACCCATTTTGGTCCAAATGTTCCATGGAACCCATAAAAGTTCCAATGACCTTCCTGTGACCTCAGATAATCCCATTGCATCCGATTGGCCATAGAATCACCCATTTTGGTCCAAAAGTTCCATGGGACCATTAAAAGTTCCAATGACCTTCCTGTGACCTCAGATAATCCCATTGCATCCGATTGGCCATAGAATCACCCATTTTGGTCCAAAGGTTCCATGGAACCATTAAAAGTTCCAATGACCTTCCTGTGACCTCAGATAATCCCATTGCATCCGATTGGCCATAGAATCACCCATTTTGGTCCAAATGTTTCCATGGAACCCATAAAAGTTCCAATGACCCGCCTAAGACCTCAGATAATCCCATTGCATCCGATTGGCCATAGAATCACCCATTTTGGTCCAAATATTCCATGGGACCATTAAAAGTTCCAATGACCCGTCTATGACCTTAGATAATCCCATTGCATCCGATTGGCCATAGAATCACCCATTTTGGTCCAAATGTTCCATGGAACCATTAAAAGTTCCAATGACTTTCCTGTGACCTCAGATAATCCCATTGCATCCGATTGGCCATAGAATCACCCAATTTGGTCCAAATGTTCCATGGAACTCATAAAAGTTCCAATGACCCGCCTATGACCTCAGATAATCCCATTGCATCCGATTGGCCATAGAATCACCCATTTTGGTCCAAATGTTCCATGGAACCCATAAAAGTTTCAATGACCTTCCTGTGACCTCAGATAATCCCATTGCATCCGATTGGCCATAGAATCACCCATTTTGGTCCAAAAGTTCCATGGGACCATTAAAAGTTCCAATGACCTTCCTGTGACCTCAGATAATCCCATTGCATCCGATTGGCCATAGAATCACCCATTTTGGTCCAAAGGTTCCATGGAACCATTAAAAGTTCCAATGACCTTCCTGTGACCTCAGATAATCCCATTTCATCCGATTGGCCATAGAATCACCCATTTTGGTCCAAATTTTCCATGGAACCCATAAAAGTTCCAATGACCCGCCTAAGACCTCAGATAATCCCATTGCATCCGATTGGCCATAGAATCATCCATTTTGGGTCCAAATGTTCCATGGGACCATTAAAAGTTCCAATGACCCGTCTATGACCTTAGATAATCCCATTGCATCCGATTGGCCATAGAATCATCCATTTTGGTAGATATGTTCCATGGAACCATTAAAAATTCCAATGACCTTCCTGTGACCTCAGATAATCCCATTGCATTCGATTGGCCATAGAATCACCCATTTTGGTCCAAATGTTCCATGGGACCATAAAAGTTCCAATGACCCGTATTTGACCTCAGATAATCCCATTGCATCGGATTGGCCATAGAATCACCCATTTTGGTCCAAATGTTCCATGGAACCATTAAAAGTTCCAATGACTTTCCTGTGACCTTAGATAATCCCATTGCATCCGATTGGCCATAGTATCACCCATTTTGGTCCAAATGTTCCATGGAACCATTTAAAGTTCTAATATGTTTCATATGACCTAAGATAATCCCATTGCATCCGATTGGCCAAAGAATCACCCATTTTGGTTCAAATGTTCCATGGAACGCATAAAAGTTCCAATGACCCGCCTATGACCTCAGATAATCCCATTGCATCCGATTGGCCATAGAATCACCTATTTTGGTCCAAATGTTCCATTGGACCATTAAAAGTTCCAATGACCCGCCTATGACCTTAGATAATCCCATTGCATCCGATTGGCCATAGAATCACCCATTTTGGTCCAAATGTTCCATGGAACCCTTAAAAGTTCCAATGACTTTCCTGTGACCTCAGATAATCCCATTGCATCCGATTGGCCATAGAATCACCTATTTTGGTCCAAACGTTCCATGGGACCTTTAAAAGTTCCAATAACCCGCCTATGACCTCAGATAATCCCATTTCATCCGATTGGCCATAGAATCACCCATTTTGGTCCAAATGTTCCATGGAACCATTAAAAGTTCCAATGACTTTCCTGTGACCTCAGATAATCCCATTGCATCCGATTGGCCATAGAATCACCCATTTTGGTCCAAATTTTCCATGGATCCCATAAAAGTTCCAATGACCCGCCTATGACCTCAGATAATCCCATTGCATCCGATTGGCCATAGAATCACCCATTTTGGTCCAAATGTTCCATGGGAACATTAAAAGTTCCAATGACCCGTCAATGACCTTAGATAATCCCATTGCATCCGATTGGCCATAGAATCACCCATTTTGGTCCAAATGTTCCATGGAACCCTTAAAAGTTCCAATGACTTTCCTGTGACCTCAGATAATCCCATTGCATCCGATTGGCCATAGAATCACCTATTTTGGTCCAAATGTTCCATGGGACCATTAAAAGTTCCAATAACCCGCCTATGACCTCAGATAATCCCATTTCATCCGATTGGCCATAGAATCACCCATTTTGGTCCAAATGTTCCACGGAACCATTTAAAGTTCCAATGACCTTCCTGTGACCTCAGATAATCCCATTGCATCCGATTGGCCATAGAATCACCCATTTTGGTCCAAATTTTCCATGGAACCCATAAAAGTTCCAATGACCCGCCTAAGACCTCAGATAATCCCATTGCATGCGATTGGCCATAGAATCACCCATTTTGGTCCAAATGTTCCATGGGACCATTTAAAGTTCCAATGACCCGTCTATGACTTTAGATAATCCCATTGCATCCGATTGGCCATAGAATCATTAATTTTGGTAGAAATGTTCCATTGAACCATTAAGAGATCCAATGACCTTCCTGTGACCTCAGATAATCCCATTGCATCCGATTGGCCATAGAATCACCCATTTTGGTACAAATGTTCCTTGGGACCATTAAAAGTTCCAATGACCCGCCTATGACCTCAGATAATCCCATTGCATCCGATTGGCCATAGAATCACCCATTTTGGTCCAAATGTTCCATGGAACCATTTAAAGTTCCAATGACTTTCCTGTGACCTCAAATAATCCCATTGCATCCGATTGGCCATAGAATCACCCATTTTGGTCCAAATGTTCCATGGAACCATTAAAAGTTCCAATGACTTTCCTGTGACCTCAAATAATCCCATTGCATCCGATTGGCCATAGAATTACCCGTTTTGGTCCAAATGTTCCATGGAACTCATAAAAGTTCCAATGACCCGCCTATGACCTCAGATAATGCCATTGCATCCGATTGGCCATAGAATCACCCATTTTGGTCCAATTGTTCCATGGAACCATTAAAAGTTCCAATGACTTTCCTGTGACCTCAGATAATCCCATTGCATCCGATTGGCCATAGAATCACCTAATTTGGTCCAAATGTTCCATGGAACTCATAAAAGTTCCAATGACCCGCCTATGATCTCAGATAATGCCATTGCATCCGATTGGCCATAGAATCACCCATTTTGGTCCAAATGTTCCATGGAACTCATAAAAGTTCCAATGACCCGCCTATGACCACAGATAATGCCATTGCATCCGATTGGCCATAGAATCACCCATTTTGGTCCAAATGTTCCATGGAACCCATAAAAGTTCCAATGACCTTCCTGTGACCTCAGATAATCCCATTGCATCCGATTGGCCATAGAATCACCCATTTTGGTCCAAATGTTCCATGGAACCCATAAAAGTTCCAATGACCTTCCTGTGACCTCAGATAATCCCATTGCATCCGATTGGCCATAGAATCACCCATTTTGGTCCAAAAGTTCCATGGGACCATTAAAAGTTCCAATGACCTTCCTGTGACCTCAGATAATCCCATTGCATCCGATTGGCCATAGAATCACCCATTTTGGTCCAAAGGTTCCATGGAACCATTAAAAGTTCCAATGACCTTCCTGTGACCTCAGATAATCCCATTGCATCCGATTGGCCATAGAATCACCCATTTTGGTCCAAATGTTTCCATGGAACCCATAAAAGTTCCAATGACCCGCCTAAGACCTCAGATAATCCCATTGCATCCGATTGGCCATAGAATCACCCATTTTGGTCCAAATATTCCATGGGACCATTAAAAGTTCCAATGACCCGTCTATGACCTTAGATAATCCCATTGCATCCGATTGGCCATAGAATCACCCATTTTGGTCCAAATGTTCCATGGAACCATTAAAAGTTCCAATGACTTTCCTGTGACCTCAGATAATCCCATTGCATCCGATTGGCCATAGAATCACCCAATTTGGTCCAAATGTTCCATGGAACTCATAAAAGTTCCAATGACCCGCCTATGACCTCAGATAATCCCATTGCATCCGATTGGCCATAGAATCACCCATTTTGGTCCAAATGTTCCATGGAACCCATAAAAGTTTCAATGACCTTCCTGTGACCTCAGATAATCCCATTGCATCCGATTGGCCATAGAATCACCCATTTTGGTCCAAAAGTTCCATGGGACCATTAAAAGTTCCAATGACCTTCCTGTGACCTCAGATAATCCCATTGCATCCGATTGGCCATAGAATCACCCATTTTGGTCCAAAGGTTCCATGGAACCATTAAAAGTTCCAATGACCTTCCTGTGACCTCAGATAATCCCATTTCATCCGATTGGCCATAGAATCACCCATTTTGGTCCAAATTTTCCATGGAACCCATAAAAGTTCCAATGACCCGCCTAAGACCTCAGATAATCCCATTGCATCCGATTGGCCATAGAATCACCCATTTTGGGTCCAAATGTTCCATGGGACCATTAAAAGTTCCAATGACCCGTCTATGACCTTAGATAATCCCATTGCATCCGATTGGCCATAGAATCATCCATTTTGGTAGATATGTTCCATGGAACCATTAAAAATTCCAATGACCTTCCTGTGACCTCAGATAATCCCATTGCATTCGATTGGCCATAGAATCACCCATTTTGGTCCAAATGTTCCATGGGACCATAAAAGTTCCAATGACCCGTATTTGACCTCAGATAATCCCATTGCATCGGATTGGCCATAGAATCACCCATTTTGGTCCAAATGTTCCATGGAACCATTAAAAGTTCCAATGACTTTCCTGTGACCTTAGATAATCCCATTGCATCCGATTGGCCATAGTATCACCCATTTTGGTCCAAATGTTCCATGGAACCATTTAAAGTTTTAATATGTTTCATATGACCTAAGATAATCCCATTGCATCCGATTGGCCAAAGAATCACCCATTTTGGTTCAAATGTTCCATGGAACGCATAAAAGTTCCAATGACCCGCCTATGACCTCAGATAATCCCATTGCATCCGATTGGCCATAGAATCACCTATTTTGGTCCAAATGTTCCATTGGACCATTAAAAGTTCCAATGACCCGCCTATGACCTTAGATAATCCCATTGCATCCGATTGGCCATAGAATCACCCATTTTGGTCCAAATGTTCCATGGAACCCTTAAAAGTTCCAATGACTTTCCTGTGACCTCAGATAATCCCATTGCATCCGATTGGCCATAGAATCACCTATTTTGGTCCAAACGTTCCATGGGACCTTTAAAAGTTCCAATAACCCGCCTATGACCTCAGATAATCCCATTTCATCCGATTGGCCATAGAATCACCCATTTTGGTCCAAATGTTCCATGGAACCATTAAAAGTTCCAATGACTTTCCTGTGACCTCAGATAATCCCATTGCATCCGATTGGCCATAGAATCACCCATTTTGGTCCAAATTTTCCATGGATCCCATAAAAGTTCCAATGACCCGCCTATGACCTCAGATAATCCCATTGCATCCGATTGGCCATAGAATCACCCATTTTGGTCCAAATGTTCCATGGGAACATTAAAAGTTCCAATGACCCGTCAATGACCTTAGATAATCCCATTGCATCCGATTGGCCATAGAATCACCCATTTTGGTCCAAATGTTCCATGGAACCCTTAAAAGTTCCAATGACTTTCCTGTGACCTCAGATAATCCCATTGCATCCGATTGGCCATAGAATCACCTATTTTGGTCCAAATGTTCCATGGGACCATTAAAAGTTCCAATAACCCGCCTATGACCTCAGATAATCCCATTTCATCCGATTGGCCATAGAATCACCCATTTTGGTCCAAATGTTCCACGGAACCATTTAAAGTTCCAATGACCTTCCTGTGACCTCAGATAATCCCATTGCATCCGATTGGCCATAGAATCACCCATTTTGGTCCAAATTTTCCATGGAACCCATAAAAGTTCCAATGACCCGCCTATGACCTCAGATAATCCCATTGCATGCGATTGGCCATAGAATCACCCATTTTGGTCCAAATGTTCCATGGGACCATTTAAAGTTCCAATGACCCGTCTATGACTTTAGATAATCCCATTGCATCCGATTGGCCATAGAATCATTAATTTTGGTAGAAATGTTCCATTGAACCATTAAGAGATCCAATGACCTTCCTGTGACCTCAGATAATCCCATTGCATCCGATTGGCCATAGAATCACCCATTTTGGTACAAATGTTCCTTGGGACCATTAAAAGTTCCAATGACCCGCCTATGACCTCAGATAATCCCATTGCATCCGATTGGCCATAGAATCACCCATTTTGGTCCAAATGTTCCATGGAACCATTTAAAGTTCCAATGACTTTCCTGTGACCTCAAATAATCCCATTGCATCCGATTGGCCATAGAATCACCCATTTTGGTCCAAATGTTCCATGGAACCATTAAAAGTTCCAATGACTTTCCTGTGACCTCAAATAATCCCATTGCATCCGATTGGCCATAGAATTACCCGTTTTGGTCCAAATGTTCCATGGAACTCATAAAAGTTCCAATGACCCGCCTATGACCTCAGATAATCCCATTGCATCCGATTGGCCATAGAATCACCCATTTTGGTCCTAATGTTGCATGGGACCATTAAAAGTTCCAATGACCTTCCTGTGACCTCAGATAATCCCATTGCATCCGATTGGCCATAGAATCATCCATTTTGGTAGAAATGTTTCATGGAACCCATAAAAGTTCTAAAGACCCGTCTATGACCTCAGATTATCCCATTGCATCCGATTGGCCATAGAATCACCCATTTTGGTCCAAATGTTCCATGGGACCCATAAAAAATACAATGACCCGCCAATGACCTCAAATAATCCGATTGCATCCGATTGGCCATAGAATCACCCATTTTGGTCCAAATTTTCCATGGAACCCATAAAAGTTCCAATGACCCGCCTATGACCTCAGATAATCCCATTGCATCCGATTGGCCATAGAATTACCCATTTTGGTCCAAATGTTCCATGGGACCCATAAAAGTTACAATGACCCGCCTATGACCTCAGATAATCCGATTGCATCCGATTGGCCATAGAATCACCCATTTTGGTCCAAATTTTCCATGGAGCCCATAAAAGTTCCAATGACCCGCCTATGACCTCAGATAATCCCATTGCATCCGATTGGCCATAGAATCACCCATTTTGGTCCAAATGTTCCATGGGACCATTAAAAGTTCCAATGACCCGTCTTTGACCTTAGATAATCCCATTGCATCCGATTGGTCATAGAATCACCCATTTTGGTAAAATTTTCCATGGGACCATTATAAGTTCCAATGACCCGTCTATGACCTTAGATAATCCCATTGCATCCGATTGGCCATAGAATCACCCATTTTGGTCCAAATGTTCCATGGAACCCATAAAAGTTCCAATGACCCGCATTTGACCTCAGATAATCCGATTGCATCCGATTGGCCATAGAATCACCCATTTTGGTCCAAATTTTCCATGGAACCCATAAAAGTTCCAATGACCCGCCTATGACCTCAGATAATCCCATTGCATCCGATTGGCCATAGAATCACCCATTTTGGTAAAATTTTCCATGGGACCATTAAAAGTTCCAATGACCCGTCTATGACCTTAGATAATCCCATTGCATCCGATTGGCCATAGAATCACCCATTTTTGTCCAAATGTTCCATGGAACCCATAAAAGTTCCAATGACCCGCCTATGACCTCAGATAATCCCATTGCATCCGATTGGCCATAGAATTACCCATTTTGGTCCAAATGTTCCATGGGACCCATAAAAATTACAATGACCCCCCTATGACCTCAGATAATCCCATTGCATCCGATTGGCCATAGAATCACCCATTTTGGTCCAAAAGTTCCATGGGACCATTCAAAGTTCCAATGACCTTCCTGTGACCTCAGATAATCCCATTGCATCCGATTGGCCATAGAATCATCCATTTTGGTAGAAATGTTTCATGGAACCCATAAAAGTTCCAATGACCCGCCTATGACCTCAGATAATCCCATTGCATCCGATTGGCCATAGAATCACCCATTTTGGTCCAAATGTTCCATGGAACTCATAAAAGTTCCAATGACCCGCCTTAGACCTCAGATAATCCCATTGCATCCGATTGGCCATAGAATTACCCATTTTGGTCCAAATGTTCCATGGGACCCATAAAAGTTACAATGACCCGCCTATGACCTCAGATAATCCCATTGCATCCGGTTGGCCATAGAATCACCCATTTTGGTCCAAATGTTCCATGGAACCATTAAAAGTTCCAATGACTTTCCTGTGACCTCAGATAATCCCATTGCATCCGATTGGCCATAGAATCACCCATTTTGGTCCAAATGTTCCATGGAACTCATAAAAGTTTCAATGACCCGCCTATGACCTCAGATAATCCCATTGCATTCGATTGGCCATAGAATCACCCATTTTGGTCCAAATGTTCCATGGGACCATTAAAAGTTCCAATAACCCGCCTTTGGCCTCAGATAATCCCATTGCATCCGATTGGCCATAGAATCACCCATTTTGGTCCAAATGTTCCATGGAACCATTAAAAGTTCCAATGACTTTCCTATGACCTCAGATAATCCCATTGCATCCGATTGGCCATAGAATCACCCATTTTGGTCCAAATGTACCATGGAACTCATAAAAGTTCAAATGACCCGCATTTGACCTCAGATAATCCCATTGCATCCGATTGGCCATATAATCACCCATTTTGGTCCAAATGTTCCATGGGACCATTAGATGTTCCAATGACCCGCCTATGACCTCAGATAATCCCATTGCATCCGATTGGCCATAGAATCACCCATTTTGGTCCAAATGTTCCATTGGAACCCATAAAAGTTACAATGACCCGCCTGTGTCCTCAGATAATCCCATTGCATCCGATTGGCCATAGAATCATCCATTTTGGGTCCATATTTTCCATGGAACCCATAAAAGTTCCAATGACCCGCCTATGACCTCAGATAATCCCATTGCATCCGATTGGCCATAGAATCACCCATTTTGGTCCAAATGTTCCATGGGACCATTAAAAGTTCCAATGACCTTCTTGTGACCTCAGATAATCCCATTGCATCCGATTGGCCATAGAATCACCCATTTTGGTCCTAAGGTTCCATGGGACCATTAAAAGTTCCAATGACCCGCCTATGACCTCAGATAATCCCATTGCATCCAATTGGCCATAGAATCACCCATTTTGGTCCAAATTATCCATGGAACCATGAAAAGTTCCAATGACCCGCCTTTGACCTCAGATAATCCCATTGCATCCGATTGGCCATAGAATCATCCATTTTGGTAGAAATGTTCCATGGAACCCATAAAAGTTCCAATGACCGGTCTATGACCTCAGATAATCCCAATGCATCCGTTTGGCCATAGAATCACACTTTTTGGTCCAAATGTTCCATGGAACCATTAAAAGTTCCAATGACCTTCTTGTGACCTCAGATAATCCCATTGCATCCGATTGGCCATAGAATCATCCATTTTGGTCCATATGTTCCATCGAACCAATAAAAACTCCAATGACCCGCCTGTGACCTCGGATAATCCCATTTCATCCGATTGGCCATAGAATTACCCATTTTGCTCCAATTATTCCATGGAACCATTAAAAGTTCCAATGACCTTCCTGTGACCTCAGATAATCCTATTGCATCCGATTGGCCATAGAATCACCCATTTTGGTCCAAATGTTCCATGGCACCCATAAAAGTTCCAATGACCCGCCCATGACCTCAGATAATCCCATTGCATCCGATTGGCCATAGAATCATCCATTTTGGTCCGAATGTTCCATGGAACCCACAAAAGTTCCAATGACCCGCCTATGACCTCAGATAATCCCATTGCATCCGATTGGCCATAGAATCACCCATTTTGGTAAAATTTTCCATGGGACCATTAAAAGTTCCAATGACCCTCATTTGACCTTAGATAATCCCATTGCATCCGATTGGCCATAGAATCACCCATTTTGGTCCAAAGGTTCCATGGGACCATTAAAAGTTCCAATGACCTTCCTGTGACCTCAGATAATCCCATTGCATCCGATTGGACATAGAATCACCCATTTTGGTCCAAATGTTCCATGGAACTCATAAAAGTTCCAATGACCCGCCTATGACCTCAGATAATCCCATTGCATCCAATTGGCCATAGAATTACCCATTTTGGTCCAAATGTTCCATGGGACCCATAAAAGTTCCAATGACCCGCCTATGACCTCAGATAATCCCATTGCATCCAATTGGCCATAGAATTACCCATTTTGGTCCAAATGTTCCATGGGACCCATAAAAGTTACAATGACCCGCCTATGACCTCAGAAAATCCCATTGCATCCGATTGGCCATAGAATCACCCATTTTGGTCCAAATGTTCCATGGGACCCATAAAAGTTACAATGACCCGCCTATGACCTCAGATAATCCGATTGCATCCGATTGGCCATAGAATCACCCATTTTGGTCCAAAAGTTCCATGGGACCATTAAAAGTTCCAATGACCTTCCTGTGACCTCAGATAATCCCATTGCAACCGATTGGCCATAGAATCATCCATTTTGGTAGAAATGTTTCATGGAACCCATAAAAGTTCCAATGACCGGTCTATGACCTCAGATAATCCCAATGCATCCGTTTGGCCATAGAATCACACTTTTTGGTCCAAATGTTCCATGGAACCATTAAAAGTTCCAATGACCTTCTTGTGACCTCAGATAATCCCATTGCATCCAATTGGCCATAGAATTACCCATTTTGGTCCAAATGTTCCATGGGACCCATAAAAGTTACAATGACCCGCCTATGACCTCAGAAAATCCCATTGCATCCGATTGGCCATAGAATTACCCATTTTGCTCCAATTATTCCATGGAACCATTAAAAGTTCCAATGACCTTCCTGTGACCTCAGATAATCCCATTTCATCCGATTGGCCATAGAATTACCCATTTTGCTCCAATTATTCCATGGAACCATTAAAAGTTCCAATGACTCTTCTGTGACCTCAAATAATCCCATTTCATCCGATTGGCCATGGAATCACCCATTTTGGTCCAAATGTTCCATGGGACCATTAAAAGTTCCAATGACCCGCCTTTGACCTCAGATAATTCCATTGCATCCGATTGGCCATAGAATCACCCATTTTGGTCCGAATGTTCCATGGAACCCACAAAAGTTCCAATGACCTTCCTGTGACCTCAGATAATCCCATTGCATCCGATTGGCCATAGAATCTCCCATTTTGATCTAAATGTTCCATGGAACTCATTAAAGTTCCAATGACCCGCCTATGACCTCAGATAATCCCATTGCATCCGATTGGCCATAGAATTACCCATTTTGGTCCAAATGTTCCATGGGACCCATAAAAGTTACAATGATCCCCCTATGACCTCAGATAATCCCATTGCATCCGATTGGCCATAGAATCACCCATTTTGGTCCAAAAGTTCCATGGGACCATTAAAAGTTCCAATGACCTTCCTGTGACCTCAGATAATCCCATTGCAACCGATTGGCCATAGAATCATCCATTTTGGTAGAAATGTTTCATGGAACCCATAAAAGTTCTAATGACCCGCCTATGACCTCAGATAATCCCATTGCATTCGATTGGCCATAGAATCACCCATTTTGGTCCAAATGTTCCATGGAACTCATAAAAGTTCCAATGACCCTCATTTGACCTCAGATAATCCGATTGCATCCGATTGGCCATAGAATCACCCATTTTGGTCCAAATTTTCCATGGAACCCATAAAAGTTCCAATGACCCGCCTATGACCTCAGATAATCCCATTGCATCCGATTGGCCATAGAATCACCCATTTTGGTAAAATTTTCCATGGGACCATTAAAAGTTCCAATGACCCTCATTTGACCTTAGATAATCCCATTGCATCCGATTGGCCATAGAATCACCCATTTTGGTCCAAAGGTTCCATGGGACCATTAAAAGTTCCAATGACCTTCCTGTGACCTCAGATAATCCCATTGCATCCGATTGGACATAGAATCACCCATTTTGGTCCAAATGTTCCATGGAACTCATAAAAGTTCCAATGACCCGCCTATGACCTCAGATAATCCCATTGCATCCAATTGGCCATAGAATTACCCATTTTGGTCCAAATGTTCCATGGGACCCATAAAAGTTACAATGACCCGCCTATGACCTCAGAAAATCCCATTGCATCCGATTGGCCATAGAATCACCCATTTTGGTCCAAATGTTCCATGGGACCCATAAAAGTTACAATGACCCGCCTATGACCTCAGATAATCCGATTGCATCCGATTGGCCATAGAATCACCCATTTTGGTCCAAATTTTCCTTGGAACCCATAAAAGTTCCAATGGCCCGCCTATGACCTCAGATAATCCCATGGCATCCGATTGGCCATAGAATCACCCATTTTGGTCCAAATGTTCCATGGGACCATTAAAAGTTCCAATGACCCGTCTACGACCTTAGATAATCCCATTGCATCCGATTGGCCATATAATCACCCATTTTGGTCCAAATGTTCCATGGAACCATTAAAAGTTCCAATGATCTTCCTGTGACCTCAGATAATCCCATTGCATCCGATTGGCCTTAGAATCACCTATTTTGGTCCAAATGTTCCATGGAACCCATAAAAGTTCCAATGACCTTCCTGTGACCTCAGATAATCCCATTGCATCCGATTGGCCATAGAATCACCCATTTTGGTCCAAATGTTCCATGGAACCTATAAAAGTTCCAATGACCCGCCTATGACCTCAGATAATCCCATTGCATCCGATTGCCCATAGAATCACCCATTTTGGTCCAAATGTTCCATGGAACCTATAAAAGTTCCAATGACCCACCTGTGACCTCAGATAATCCCATTGCATCCGATTGGCCATTGAATCATCCATTTTGGTCCAAATGTTGCTTCAACCAATAAAAGTTCCAATGACTCCCCTGTCACCTCCACGGAATCCATGGAATCCATTAAAGTGCCAATGACCCGCCTGTGCCCTCAGATAATCCCATTGCATCCGAATGGCCATAGACAGAATCATCCACTTTGGTCCAATTTCTCCATGGAATCCAGTAAAGTGCCAATGATCTGCCTGTGACCTTAGATAATTCCATTGCTTGGATTGGCCAAGCATAACGCAAAAATAGTTGAAAATTCAAGCGTAACGAAAAAAAGTTGAAAATTCAACCATAACGCAAAAATAGTTGAAAATTCAACCGTAACGAAAAATAGTTGAAAATTTGACTTTTCCCCCTTATATAATTTCTTTTCATGCAAATCGATTCTAAAGGAGTAAACTCCAATAAACTCCAATAAACTCCAAAAAGTGGAAGAACGTTGTAGCCTGAACTTCATATTAACGTACAGTGTGTTGGGGAATGGAGTTACAATACTCAGTTCAGTACCTGAGTAAGGTACATTAGTTATTAACGATTGCGCATCATTATACGCTGAAGTCAACCAGGAATTTGTCCCTGAAGAGCAGAAATTGGAAACAAACAGTACGCAAACACCTTCCTTACAGATGCGTATTTCAGCAACACCAACAGAATCACTATCTCCTGATGTTTTGCTCTTTGCTACAAACAGAAATTCGTACCAAAGCGAGAAAAAAAGGAGAAAAAGAAAACCATATTGTTGTGTTGTACAACACAACCAGTATTTCTTTTTTAAAGTTTGTTGTCGCGAAGATCAAATTCAGGAACATTTCGAAATATCCTGTTTTTTCCACTTTTTAACAATATTTGGTGTAATATTTTCTCGATCTGTTTTCGAGATATCCGGCTTTTTCTGGTTTTTTAAATATTTTTGGTGCAATATTTTGGTATTGTGTGGTATCTACGCGTCTCGATAATATTATCTCGCTCCGTTTTCGAGATATCCCTCCCTATCCCGTTTTTTCAATTTTTTTGGTGTTACCAGTTCCAGCAACCCAGAAAAGATCGCTTAAGATGATCGGTATAAGATGTAGTTTGCTTTGATTGTGCCTATTGCCCATAATTCAAAAGCAGAAAAGAAGGAAAAGCGTTTTCCATGCGAAGAACACAAAATTGTATTTTGTTTCTCTCTCTCTCATCTCTGCTTGCTCGGTTTTTGTTTTCAATCGGAGAGCACAAACAAAGAAAAACATGAAAATAAGTCTAAAGTCGGTCAAGCCCTACTATGAAATACCCTAAACCTACATTTTCAAAATACAATAAAAGTATTGAAAATGGACGAGTCCGTGGGCTAATGAAGCCCATATTTTATATGCATTTCTTTTTTGATGAAAAATTTACACATACCAAGTTTTAATCCTGTAGCTCACATGTGTATGCCTTTATATTGTTTTCGCTATTGTGAGTTGTATGGGAGGTGGGCGTGTTCGTGGATGGATAACGCCCAATTTAATAAACACATATTAGTTTTGGAATAAAAAAGATACATACCAAATTTTACCTCTGTAGGTAAAACATAAACTTATATATGGAGTTTTAAACTGTTTGGGTTATATCGGAGTTAGGCGTGTCCGTAGTTGGATGACTCCCTTTTTTTCAAAAATATCTTTGCTTTGTTATAAAATACATATGTACCGAATTTTATCTCTGTAAGAGAAACATACGCTTATTTATGCAATTTTAATTTTTTTCTTTGTTTGGGAGGTAGGCGTGTCCGTGGGCGGATGACGTCCATTTTTTAAAAATGTATTTGGTTTGCTATCAAAAAAATTACGTACCAAATTTTATTTCTGTATGTTGATGTGCAATTAGTACCTTTACTTCTAACTTCCTAAATTTGACTACCAGGCGGCGCTTCTCGCTGTCCTAAAATTTATCTCTTTAAAAATATCTTTCGTTTTTCCGCTACCGAGCCTTCAAGCTATGAATAATTATATTTTTAAGTCACTTATTGTAAAGCAGTCAAATTGGTAAGAATAAAGTTTCCGCACATATCTTACAATTAACTTACTCTTTCTTTCATTTCCTCCATTTTTCTAAATTTCATACATTTACAATTGGTTGAGATTTCTCTTTTCGAAAATCCAACACATCGCCTGGCTTTTTCAACTTCCAAAACAAACATTTGGTCCTTCGAGTCGGATCCATACCACCTGAAAAAACCTTACGTCCAAGAAAATTTAAAGATATTCCAAGCTCCAGGAAATTCATTCTAAGCTCCAAGAAATTTACTCTAAGCTCCAAGAGATTAACACGAGATCAGAAGAGACTCAGCCAATCTCTCAACAACTGACATACTCAAACAGGTGCGTTTGCATTTTTTTTATATACTATTCAATCAGTCTTAGTGCATTATTTAAGGCGCGCGGGTCGTGAAAATCGCGAGAAGTATACTGATAAAGTTTTCGGTAAAAGTAAAAATTTCGGCAAAGTAAGGTTTTTTAAGTTAATATTTAAACAAAAAAAAAAAAAAACTAGAAGTGAAAATTTTGCCAAAAATATCATTTAAAAAAAAAAAAAAACGAAAAATCTTCCACCAAAACGAAAAATCTTCCATCTTTCACCAAAACAAGAAAAAAAAAGAATAATAAGAAAATTAAAATAGGTTCCAAGCCTTGTATTGGCGAAAAAACAACAAAAAAATAAACATGTTTCTTCTATAATCGAAAAATAAAGGTTTGTGCAAATTTTTTAAACGAAATTATTTTTCTTAATAATTTTTATGCACCCGCATGTAAAATATGCATGTACATGAAAAATAGTTAAAAAAAAAAAAAAACAAAAAAACAACAAAAAATTTTGCTAGCAAAATTGCATGACATGTCGGTTGAAATCATAAAAAAAACATATATATACTACATCTAACCCCAAAACTGGTTCGATTTCGGTTTCTATGTAGAACATATAAGTACTCGTGGTTCATGTACTCATTAAATTAACACATATAAGCATACATACATTGACATATATATGTCAAGTGCGGGAAAAAATAGAGAAGTCTCCAAAAGTTAAAAAAAAAAAACAAAAGGGCCACGACACAACATTGTTGCTGACAAAAAAAAAAAAAGAAAGAGAAGAGAAAAATTTGCAATACTCGCGCTGGTAGAATTAAAAAAAAAAAAAACAACGTACGCAACATTAATACCGGCTTAGCTTCTACTCTATTGCACGAAGAAATCATAGTTAATTATTGATAATTTATGAGAAAAATATGTCTCAAATATTTTTTGATTGCGATCAATTTTATTCACACTGAAAAAAAAAAATAAAAACATACATACTTTAAAATTAAACACAAAATTTTAAAATAGCAATTTAAAGCCTGTGCATTTCTTCAAAACACAATTTAAAACAAGTGTGTTTAATTTTCAACTACCTATAAACTCGTTTCTTTTTTTTAATTTGTTCTATTTTTCTCTTATAATATCTTTGAAAAACAAAAAAAAAAAAACTTTGTATACAATAACAATATTTGAATTTTTTGAATAGGTTTGACAAATATCGAACATATGATAAAATAAAAACTAACTAATTAAATCTTAAATTATTTCAAATGCAAAGATAACAAACAAAAAAAAAAGACACAGTTTCGATAGTATCGTAAGTGTAGACGTAGAATTCCGTTTAAGTTGTAACCTCTTCTACTTTGTCTCTTTGGTATGATTGTTTTGTTCATTTTGCACGTATTTTTATTGATCTTACAAAAATTAACAAATTAATTAATAACACTCAATTATGGACTACTTATCGAGGCCAAAACAAAGAAAAAGTTAAAAAGTAAGTATGATTAAATGAGCAAGCAAAAAGAAACAAGCAAAATTACAAATTTTTTCGATCATTTCGTTAAGTTTGATAGGTTGAGTTCATTGACTTAGTTGAAAATGAAAGGCGAAGCAAATGCACTTTCCATTGGTGCCACTTTCGTCTCTGCCCGATATAGGGGAGAGTCGTCCCCGTTGTCTCAAGTACCAGTTGTCACAACGCCGATATCTTTTGATTCAACACGTTATCGAGTTGAATATCAACGCCATCTTTACGCTATTGCAATTTCTAGCATCCCAAGAAAGTTCAAGTACCATTAGTTTAATTTTGCAAAAATTAAAAGAGATTTAAGAAACTAACTTGGATTTGTGTATTTTTATATTTTTTTAAAATTTGTGTTTAGACAAATAGAAGTGTGCAATATTCAACTTTAAATAAATTTCCAATACAATTAATATTATATTTTTCAAATACTATTGATTTTTTGGATAAAACATTATATTTAAATTTACAGAACATTGTTTACATTTTTTTCCAAATGGTACAGGTTGTCACAGTGTTTGTGGGGCTTGTTGTCACATATAATTTCAAATAACTATTTTGAAAGTGTTCTATGTTTTATTTGAATTTAAGGAAATATGCCAAGAAATCTTAAACGACTTACAAACCGAGGTCGGACATCTTCAGACATCATGATGCAAGCCGATTACAGCTAGTATCAATAAAGATAGCGTGGATTCACTAGGTGTAGTTTGTAGTCAAGCGTCAAATCCAATAACAATTGTCGATGTATAAAATACAAACGTTGTGCACATAATGCTTTGAAAGTGATTTTTTGAAACATTGCTGCTTAAATTGTTCTTCGGAGTGCGGCAGTGACGACGATTAAGATGTGTGACAACGGGGACTACGCATTGGGACAACTTACCCCACGGGTGGGGTTACTTGTCCCAGACGAGTTGAAGTTTTTATTTAAAAAGTTTTTTTATTTATTTTAAAATAATATTCGTTATTTATATCAGGATTGAAGAATAAAATATTGAATTTAGTGCCATTATTGCTAAATTTGTGAGAGCTACAGCGGTTCATTCAAATTTTGTGACAACTAGTACCACTCTCCCCTATATTTAGTTTGCGAGCTACAGTCAGTTTAACTACTAATTTCAAATTAAAATTAAAATCCCGATTTTTAAAAATTGTATGGTAACTATATTTCACGCTGAGCACATGCCTTTTCAATTAGTGCCACTCTCGTCCGATATTTAGTTTGCGAGCTACCCTTTCCTCTCCGTTCGATGTATAATTTGCGAACTACACTGTATAAAAATTAAACACATAAAAACAAAAATTAAAATTTTACGCCATCTATTGGGTAAAAGCATAAAACGAAATATGATCCAACTCGTTTTTTTTTCATAAGAGTTAAATCTAACCGGATCACAGACCCATTTCGTTAAAGTTAACAGTTCGAGTTCATTGACTGAGTTGAAAAGAGATTCATGACCTCTGGTTTCAAAATAGAGCACTTAGTAAACTAGAACAGAAGTGCATAAATACACTCAATGCGAACCAATGCTTACAATGCTACCAATACGAACTAGAACTTCCAGTTTCACGTAAGCACGTGTTCACGTGTTTTTAAAAAAATCAAGTAAAAACACAAAACTCAAGTACACGTGTCTTTTATTCACGAACAACACGTGAAGTTCGTATTCACGTGAAAGTGCCAATGACCCACTTGTGACCTCAGAAAATCCCACTGTATCCGATTGGCCATAGAATCATCCATTTTGGTCCAAAAGTTCCATGGAAACTATATAAGTGCCAATGACTCACCTGTGACCTCAGATAATCCCACTGCATCCGATTGGCCATAGAATCATCCAGTTTGGTCCAAATGTTCCATGGAACCCATTATAGTACCTACCAATGACCCGCCTGTGACCTCAGATAATCCCACTGCATCCGATTGGTCATAGAATCATCCATTTTGGTCCAAACGTTCCATGGAACCCATAAATGTGCCAATGACCCACCTGTGACCTCAGGTAATCCCACTGCATCCGATTGTCCATAGAATCATCCATTTTGGTCCAAATGTTCCATGGAACCCATAAATGTGCCAATGACCCACCTGTGACCTCAGATAATCCCACTGCATCCGATTGGTCATAGAATCATCCATTATGGTCCAAACGTTCCATGGAACCCATAAATGTGCCAATGACCCACCTGTGACCTCAGATAATCCCACTGCATCCGATTGGTCATAGAATCATCCATTTTGGTCCAAACGTTCCATGGAACCCATAAATGTGCCAATGACCCACCTGTGACCTCAGATAATCCCACTGCATCCGATTGGCTATAGAATCATCCATTTTGGTCCAAATGTTCCATGGAACCCATAAATGTGCCAATGACCCACCTGTGACCTCAGATAATCCCACTGCATCCGATTGGTCATAGAATCATCCATTTTGGTCCAAACGTTCCATGGAACCCATAAATGTGCCAATGACCCACCTGTGACCTCAGATAATCCCACTGCATCCGATTGGCCATAGAATCATCCATTTTGGTCCAAATGTTCCATGGAACCCATAAATGTGCCAATGACCCGCCTGTGACCTCAGATAATCCCACTGCATCCGATTGGTCATAGAATCATCCATTTTGGTCCAAACGTTCCATGGAACCCATAAATGTGCCAATGACCCACCTGTGACCTCAGATAATCCCACTGCATCCGATTGGCTATAGAATCATCCATTTTGGTCCAAATGTTCCATGGAACCCATAAATGTGCCAATGACCCGCCTGTGACCTCAGATAATCCCACTGCATCCGATTGGTCATAGAATCATCCATTATGGTCCAAACGTTCCATGGAACCCATAAATGTGCCAATGACCCACCTGTGACCTCAGATAATCCCACTGCCTCCGATTGGCTATAGAATCATCCATTTTGGTCCAAATGTTCCATGGAACCCATAAATGTGCCAATGACCCACCTGTGACCTCAGATAATCCCACTGCATCCGATTGGTCATAGAATCATCCATTTTGGTCCAAACGTTCCATGGAACCCATAAATGTGCCAATGACCCACCTGTGACCTCAGATAATCCCACTGCATCCGATTGGCTATAGAATCATCCATTTTGGTCGAAATGTTCCATGGAACCCATAAATGTGCCAATGACCCGCCTGTGACCTCAGATAATCCCACTGCATCCGATTGGCCATAGAATCATCCATTTTGATCCAAATGTTCCATGGAACCCATAAATGTGCCAATGACCCGCCTGTGACCTCAGATAATCCCACTGCATCCGATTGGTCATAGAATCATCCATTATGGTCCAAACGTTCCATGGAACCCATAAATGTGCCAATGACCCACCTGTGACCTCAGATAATCCCACTGCCTCCGATTGGCTATAGAATCATCCATTTTGGTCCAAATGTTCCATGGAACCCATAAATGTGCCAATGACCCACCTGTGACCTCAGATAATCCCACTGCATCCGATTGGTCATAGAATCATCCATTTTGGTCCAAACGTTCCATGGAACCCATAAATGTGCCAATGACCCACCTGTGACCTCAGATAATCCCACTGCATCCGATTGGCTATAGAATCATCCATTTTGGTCCAAATGTTCCATGGAACCCATAAATGTGCCAATGACCCACCTGTGACCTCAGATAATCCCACTGCATCCGATTGGTCATAGAATCATCCATTTTGGTCCAAACGTTCAATGGAACCCATAAATGTGCCAATGACCCACCTGTGACCTCAGATAATCCCACTGCATCCGATTGGCCATAGAATCATCCATTTTGGTCCAAATGTTCCATGGAACCCATCAAAGTACCAATGACCCACCTGTGACCTCAGATAATCCCACTGCATCCGATTGGCCATAGAATCATCCATTTTGGTCCAAATGTTCCATGGAACCCATCAAAGTACCAATGACCCGCCTGTGACCTCAGATAATCCCACTGCATCCGATTGGCCATAGAATCATCCCTTTTGGTCCAAATGTTTCATGGAACCCATCAAAGTACCAATGACCCGCCTGTGACCTCAGATAATCCCACTGCATCCGATTGGCCATAGAATCATCCATTTTGGTCCAAATGTTCCATTAAACCCATAAATGTGCCAATGACCCACCTGTGACCTCAGATAATCCCACTGCATCCGATTGGCCATAGAATCATCCATTTTGGTCCAATTGTTCCATAGAACCCATCAAGGTACCAATGACCCGCCTGTGACCTCAGATAATCCCACTGCATCCGATTGGCCATAGAATCATCCATTTTGGTCCAAATGTTCCATGGAACCCATCAAAGTACCAATGACCCACCAGTGACCTCAGATAATCCCACTGCATCCGATTGGCCATAGAATCATCCATTTTGGTCCAAATGTTCCATGGAACCCATCAAAGTACCAATGACCCGCCTGTGACCTCAGATAATCCCACTGCATCCGATTGGCCATAGAATGATCCATTTTGGTCCAAATGTTCCATGGAACCCATAAATGTGCCAATGACCCGCCTGTGACCTCAGATAATCCCACTGTATCCGATTGGCCATAGAATCATCCATTTTGGTCCAAATGTTCCATGGAACCCATAAATGTGCCAATGACCCACCTGTGACCTCAGATAATCCCACTGCATCCGATTGGCCATAGAATCATCCATTTTGGTCCAAATGTTCCATGGAAACCATCAAAGTACCAATGACCCGCCTGTGACCTCAGATAATCCCACTGCATCCGATTGGCCATAGAATCATCCATTTTGGTCCAAATGTTCCATGGAACCCATCAAAGTACCAATGACCCACCTGTAACCTCAGATAATCCCACTGCATCCGATTGGCCATAGAATCATCCATTTTGGTCCAAATGTTCCATTAAACCCATAAATGTGCCAATGACCCACCTGTGACCTCAGATAATCCCACTGCATCCGATTGGCCATAGAATCATCCATTTTGGTCCACATGTTCCATGGAACCCATAAATGTGGGAATGACCCACCAGTGACCTCATATAATCCCACTGCATCCGATTGGCCATGGAATCATCCATTTTGGTCCAAATGTTCCATGGAACCCATAAATGTGGGAATGACCCACCTGTGACCTCAGATAATCCCATTGCATCCGATTGGCCATAGAATCATCCATTTTGGTCCAAATGTTCCATGGAACCCATCAAAGTACCAATGACCCACCAGTGACCTCAGATAATCCCACTGCATCCGATTGGCCATAGAATCATCCATTTTGGTCCAAATGTTCCATGGAACCCATCAAAGTACTAATGACCCGCCTGTGACCTCAGATAATCCCACTGCATCCGATTGGCCATAGAATCATCCATTTTGGTCCAAATGTTCCATTAAACCCATAAATGTGCCAATGACCCACCTGTGACCTCAGATAATCCCACTGCATCCGATTGGCCATAGAATCATCCATTTTGGTCCAATTGTTCCATAGAACCCATCAAGGTACCAATGACCCGCCTGTGACCTCAGATAATCCCACTGCATCCGATTGGCCATAGAATCATCCATTTTGGTCCAAATGTTCCATGGAACCCATCAAAGTACCAATGACCCACCAGTGACCTCAGATAATACCACTGCATCCGATTGGCCATAGAATCATCCATTTTGGTCCAAATGTTCCATGGAACCCATCAAAGTACCAATGACCCACCAGTGACCTCAGATAATCCCACTGCATCCGATTGGCCATAGAATCATCCATTTTGGTCCAAATGTTCCATTAAACCCATAAATGTGCCAATGACCCACCTGTGACCTCAGATAATCCCACTGCATCCGATTGGCCATAGAATCATCCATTTTGGTCCAATTGTTCCATAGAACCCATCAAGGTACCAATGACCCGCCTGTGACCTCAGATAATCCCACTGCATCCGATTGGCCATAGAATCATCCATTTTGGTCCAAATGTTCCATGGAACCCATAAATGTGCCAATGACCCACCTGTGACCTCAGATAATCCCACTGCATCCGATTGGCCATAGAATCATCCATTTTGGTCCAAATGTTCCATGGAAACCATCAAAGTACCAATGACCCGCCTGTGACCTCAGATAATCCCACTGCATCCGATTGGCCATAGAATCATCCATTTTGGTCCAAATGTTCCATGGAACCCATCAAAGTACCAATGACCCGCCTGTGACCTCAGATAATCCCACTGCATCTGATTGGCCATAGAATCATCCATTTTGGTCCAAATGTTCCATTAAACCCATAAATGTGCCAATGACCCACCTGTGACCTCAGATAATCCCACTGCATCCGATTGGCCATAGAATCACCCATTTTGGTCCTAATGTTCCATGGAACCCATAAATGTGGGAATGACCCACCAGTGACCTCATATAATCCCACTGCATCCGATTGGCCATAGAATCATCCATTTTGGTCCAAATGTTCCATGGAACCCATAAATGTGCCAATGACCCACCTGTGACCTCAGATAATCCCACTGCATCCGATTGGCCATAGAATCATCCATTTTGGTCCAAATGTTCCATGGAACCCATATATGTGGGAATGACCCACCAGTGACCTCATATAATCCCACTGCATCCGATTGGCCATAGAATCATCCATTTTGGTCCAAATGTTCCATGGAACCCATCAAAGTACCAATGACCCACCTGTGACCTCAGATAATCCCACTGCATCCGATTGGCCATAGAATCATCCATTTTGGTCCAAATGTTCCATTAAACCCATAAATGTGCCAATGACCCACCTGTGACCTCAGATAATCCCACTGCATCCGATTGGCCATAGAATCATCCATTTTGGTCCAAATGTTCCATGGAACCCATAAATGTGGGAATGACCCACCAGTGACCTCATATAATCCCACTGCATCCGATTGGCCATAGAATCATCCATTTTGGTCCAAATGTTTCATGGAACCCATAAATGTGCCAATGACCCACCTGTGACCTCAGATAATCCCACTGCATCCGATTGGCCATAGAATCATCCATTTTGGTCCAAATGTTCCATGGAACCCATAAATGTGGGAATGACCCACCAGTGACCTCATATAATCCCACTGCATCCGATTGGCCATAGAATCATCCATTTTGGTCCAAATGTTCCATAGAACCCATCAAAGTACCAATGACCCGCCTGTGACCTCAGATAATCCCACTGCATCCGATTGGCCATAGAATCATCCATTTTTGTCCAAATGTTCCATGGAACCCATAAATGTGCCAATGACCCGCCTGTGACCTCAGATAATCCCACTGCATGCGATTGGCCATAGAATCATCCATTTTGGTCCAAATGTTCCATAGAACCCATAAATGTGCCAATGACCCGCCTGTGACCTCAGATAATCCCACTGCATCCGATTGGCCATAGAATCATCCATTTTGGTCCAAATGTTCCATGGAAACCATCAAAGTACCAATGATCCGCCTGTGACCTCAGATAATCCCACTGCATCCGATTGGCCATAGAATCATCCATTTTGGTCCAAATGTTCCATGGAACCCATCAAAGTACCAAAGACCCGCCTGTGACCTCAGATAATCCCACTGCATCCGATTGGCCATAGAATCATCCATTTTGGTCCAAATGTTCCATGGAACCCATAAATGTGGGAATGACCCACCAGTGACCTCAGATAATCCCACTGCATCCGATTGGTCATAGAATTATCCATTTTGGTCCAAATGTTCCATGGAAACCATCAAAGTACCAATGACCCGCCTGTGACCTCAGATAATCCCACTGCATCCGATTGGCCATAGAATCATCCATTTTGGTCCAAATGTTCCATGGAACCCATAAATGTGCCAATGACCCACCTGTGACCTCAGATAATCCCACTGCATCCGATTGGCCATAGAATCATCCATTTTGGTCCAAATGTTCCATGGAACCCATCATAGTACCAATGACCCGCCTATGACCTCAGATAATCCCACTGCATCCGATTGGCCATAGAATCATTCTGAAGCTGAATACGAACCTATCAGTTCGTGCAAAATTAAAACAATACAACCATAAACAACGAAACAAAAACAAAGAAAGCAGCAGGCACATAAGCAGCTGATGATTGATTTTCTTATATAAAAACATGCATTTTTCTTCTTATATTTTACTATTTTCTGACTTTCATATAATAGTGGCAAAATCCAAAATTAGATATTCATTCAGCGTAGGATATATCTGATATTTAAGTATTTATATTATCTTTGAACGATAAGTATTAAAGGCTGTAGGTATACCCTAAAGTATTCGCCAAAAACGTTGCATGACCTTCAAAAAATCTGTTAAAACGACCCCATACAAACCGCGCTGTAAGACGTAATTCTACGTCAAAAAACAAAAGAATACTTTTTTTCTTTTCTTCTACTCTCCGCAACATTCTCCGCAACATTACAGCTTTTACTTTTTTAAAAGTTGCAAGCATCAAAGAGTTTGGTTTGTGGCAACATTCCAGTTTTAACCACAACACTCTCCGCAACATTTTCCGCAACATTCTAGCTTGTACTTTACTAAAAGTTGCAAGCATCAAAGAGTTTGGTTTGTGGCAACATTCCAGTTTTAACCACAACACTCTCCGCAACATTTTCCGCAACATTCCAGCTTGTACTTTACTAAAAGTTGCAAGCATCAAAGAGTTTGGTTTGTGGCAACATTCCAGATTTAACACTGTTTTATTTTCTTAGCTTGATTACGTAGTCCAGTTTGCATTAAAGTTGCCGATTGGTTTCCATTGCAATATTTTGCAGTCTAGCAACAAGTTGACAATCAACATTTTAAAATAAATTTTTAAACATTTTATTTAAAAAAAAAAAAAAAAACATGATAATAAAACTAAAAAGATTTTGATTCTATTTAATAACTTAAAAAATTATGCATAACAATTTGGTGTAAAAGTTTTTTTTTGTTTAATTTATAAAATCATATTTTTTCTGAAATATTTTGAACTTTTTCGTTTGTTCGTTTCTTTCTTAGTTTATCTTTTTTTTAGAATATTATATTTCTACTAAAGCTTCGTATGCACACATGTTTACTGGAAAGATACATTATCTTTGGGTTACATCTTATTTGCTTAGCTAAGCAATTATACATTTGTTTTCTCTTTATTTAATTTGTATTTTATTAAAATTAAATTAAATTGATTTCATTGTTTTTCAGGTAAATTTTTAAATTGAGATATATATATAAAAAAAAAAAAAACCAAAAGAAAAAGAGTTCTTTCCAAGAAATACTATACCGTTTTGTGAAAATTATACGCAAGTGTTTTTTTTATTTTTTTGTTTTCTTTTCTTAATTTAATCACATTCCAAACATTTCTTGTTTTAGCAGTGAAGATAATTTACGTTTTTCTCAAACGGTTACATTCAATTTGGTTTTTGCTGATTGTTGATTGTTTTTAAGAAATTTTGCTCATATTTCTTAAAAGATATCGTGATTTTTTATATATCTTGATAATTTCCCAATTGTTTCGTGGATCCTTTTGCTTTATCTTTGTTTCAAATATGTCTTCTTTGGAATCCTTTATCCGCGTTTCCGACCATCTCGTAGAATTTGAGGCAGATTTTAGCGAAGCCACTACTTCAGGATATTCAACTCATTCATTGGAAGTCCACCGAGAAGAAATGAAATCGATCTGGGCCAACGTTAAGAGTGCCTACGAAAGTTGCCTAAAGGAATACAGCTCTCGTGGAAAGAAAGATATGGACAAAGTGGAAGCGGATCTGGAAACGGTAAGATCGCGTTATCGCAGAACCTATCAGACATATGTCCGCTGTGTGGCAAAGATAGGCGAATTCATTCAGCAGCAAACAAATCCTGTTCCATCAATTCCAACAGTTTCGGCGTCATCCAGTAATTTCCATCTGCCTCCATGTGACACGGAAGTTTTTAGCGGGGACTACTTAACATGGCCGTCATTCCGTGACATGTTTACTGCCATCTACGTAAACAACACTCGTTTGAGTCCCGTGGAAAAGCTATTCCACCTGAATCAGAAAACACGAGGTGAAGCTCGTGACATTGTCAAGAAATCTCCACTTACCAATGAAGGTTTTCCAATAGCATGGAAAAATCTTCAAGATCGTTTTGAAAACAAACGCATTCTTGTGAATAGTCAGCTTCGAATCTTATTCAATCTTCCTGCAATATCTGTAGAATGCGGAAGTTCCATAAAAAGGTTACAACGTGATATTAACAGCTGTATATCCGCACTTAAGCTGTATGATATAGATATTGTTAACTGGGATTCGATATTCATCTTTCTTTGTTCTACTCGATTACCCGATGCAACTTTAGCTCTTTGGGAGCAGTCGTTTAACAACAAAAATGTTATTCCGCAGTGGAAGGACCTTGACTAGAAAACACGAGAGTATTTCCTTACTAACAGATATCAAACACTAGAAACGGTTTCTGATATCCGTTTTTCAGCTCGTCAACGTTCTTCCGCTCCAAAGTTAGCTCAAAATCCAAATTCTCGAAACTCCCCTGCCAAAGTCAATTCTTACCATACCAACGTTTCCAGTCCTCAATGCAAGTTGTGTTTGAATGAATATCACACAATTCGAAAATGTCCTAAGTTCCTTCAAATGAATTCTGACGAAAGAATATCATGTGTAAAAAAGTTTGGCCTTTGTTTGAATTGCTTTGCACGAGCTCATGCAGTTAAAGACTGTAAGAGTTCATTTAATTGTTTCACATGTCAAAAGCGCCATTACACCCTATTGCATCGAGCTATTGAGAAGCCTAGCTCTCCAGTTGCTTCTACTGCCAATGGGTTAAGTCCCAGTTATATTCGTGAAAGTTCCGGCATTCAACGTTCACATGCCATACAAATACAGTCCACTGAATCCTTTACACCGAATAATTCCGTTCAAAACTGTTTTGCTTCAGGTTCAAAGGGTGTTCTTCTGGGTACAGCAGTAGTAAATATTTGCCACTTAGGTACCATCTATTCTGCACGAGCGCTTATTGACTCAGGTTCCGAAGGAACTTTTATTTCGGAGCGACTTTTTAATTTGCTCAAACTTCCATCTCATGCGGTACAGGCTCAGGTCTCCGGGTTAAATAATGTTATTTCAGCTAAGACCCAAAAAGTTTGTTCCTTCATCTTGAGCTCACCTGTGGATCCCAACTTTTCAATTGAAGCAAACGCGTTAGTTCTTCCAAATTTGACTGGAAATCTTCCCACTTGCACTGTAGATCCCGCAATATTTTCGAATCTTCCAAAAATCACTCTTGCAGATACCAATTTCTTCAAAAGTTCTCAGATTGATATTTTAATCGGAGGAGATCTGTTTCCTTCCATTCTTCTTGACGGTATTCAAAAGAATATATGCGATTCCTTAGTTGCTCAAGAAACCATTTTTGGATGGATACTTACTGGTCCTGTGAAAAATAATACAAACTCCACCTCATCTACTTATGTCTCCTATTTCAACGAAGTATCTCTGGAAAAACAGATTTCGCGTTTTTGGGAGGTGGAGCATCTTCCACAAAAACACCATAGGACATCATCAGATCGTTTTTGCGAAGAATATTTTGTTCGCACTACTAAAAGAAACGATAATGGTCGCTATATTGTTTCACTTCTATTTAAAGACGATTTTCCCGATAAATTGAAACTTGGCCATTCACGTTCCATTGCGTGTGACCAGTTTCTTAGAAACGAATCTCGCCTTTGTAAAAATATTGAAATGAAGAATCAATATGATAATGTCGTTCGCGAATATGCCCACTTAGGTCATATGAAACCAGTTTCTATTCCAAAGTTTGATAATTTTCCTTCGAACTATTATTTAACCCATCATGCAGTTTTAAAGCCCGATAGTGCTACTACAAAAGTTCGCGTGGTATTTAATGCTTCCAATCCTTCCTCAAATAGAGTTAGTTTAAATGACGCACTGCATACTGGTCCGATATTACTATCCGATTTAACAATTCTTGTATTAAAATGGCGGTTTTTCCGCTTTGTTTTTAATGCAGACATTTAGAAAATGTATCGCCAGATATTGGTAAATCCTGACCAAACTTCATTCCAACGCATCTTGTTCCGTGATTCTCCAAAAGACGAAATTCGTGATTTTGAGCTAAAAACAGTTACGTTTGGAGTCAATTGTGCTCCATATTTAGCGATCCGCACTCTTTTGCAATTGGCAGACGATGCTGAAGCGTTATTTCCATTAGCAAGTCACATCTTACGTACATGCATGTACGTTGATGATGTACTTGCTGGCAGCCATGACATTTCCACTTCCTTATGCGCACGGGACGAATTAATTAGTGCTTTACGTTCAGCAGGGTTTTCGTTACGAAAGTGGACCTCTAATTCCAAAGAAGTCCTTAAGGACTTACCAAAAGAACATCTGCTGAATAAATATTTTCTTCAGCTGGATGACAGCAGCAATACAAAAACTTTAGGTGTGCGATGGAACGCACTTTCTGACACTTTCAACTTTTCCACAAGCCCTCTCATCAAAAAGTCTTCATTTACCAAACGTGACGTACTATCCCAAATCGCTAAGCTTTTCGATCCTGCGGGATGGTTAGCGCCTTGCATTGTTTTAACCAAAATATTCATGCAACAACTTTGGCTTATCAAAATTGACTGGGATGAGGATTTACCATCAGCCTCGCTGCAAACATGGCTTCAATTCATTGAAAACTATCCGTATATCGATCAAATCACAATTCCTAGATGGATTGAGTATACACCGGACTGCGATCTTGAATTGCATGCTTTTTCTGATGCTTCCGAAAAAGCATATGCTGCTGCCATATATGTTCGTGTTGATCCAAAATTTGGTCAGGTTTCTACCCATTTGCTGACGGCAAAAACCAAAGTCGCACCAGTTCATACCATTTCAATTCCTCGACTAGAGCTTTGTGGTGCCGTTCTACTGGCTGAAATGTTTGATGCGTTGATATCCCAATTAGACGTTTAGAAGTACCAAGCATACTTTTGGACAGATTCTACAATAGTCCTTGCATGGCTACAAAAACCACCATGCCAGTGGAAAACCTTTGTTGCGAATCGTGTGTCGAAAATTATCCAGACGGTTGGTCCAGCTAATTGGTTCCACGTTGACTCACTCAACAATCCAGCGGATATAGTGAGCCGAGGACTTTTACCACAAGAGCTCATTGGAAATGATCTCTGGTGGCATGGTCCAAGTTGGCTTAAACTATCCCGTGAAAACTGGCCACAATCATCTAAAACCAATAACCACGAAACTGACCTAGAAATAAAACCAATCAAATCACACTTTACGTATTTTCATAACTTCGAAGATATCCTAGAACGTTTCTCATCATTTTCTAGAGCAATTCGAGTTATTGCTTATATCCTCAGATTCTTTAATCGGACACATCCACTTCACAAAACAACAGTTACTTACGCTTCTAATCTCATAACGAGACAAGAAGTCCAGAGTGTTAAGAAACGCTTATGTATTATTAACCAAAAGGCAAACTATCCCAATGAGTACACAGCTCTTTTGAGCAAAACTTCTATTTCATCAGCTAGTACCTTGCTTAATCTGAATCCTTTTGTAGATCATGACGGAGTTTTAAGAGTATGCGGCAGGCTTACCTCTTCACCTGTTCTGTCATATAATGAAAGGCATCCTATCATTCTGCCTTACAATTGTCAATTATCGCGACTTTTGGTTTCGTTTACTCATAAAATTTCCCTTCATGGAGGCAATCAACTAGTTTTGAGGTTGATTCGCCTAGAATTCTGGATTCCTAGAGTAAAGATCCTGATAAAAGTTATTATAAATCAATTTAAAACCTGCGTGGTATATAAACATAAGTTACAATCTCAACTTATGGGTGTGCTTCCAGTTGAACGCACTGTTTTAACCCGTCCATTTGCTCAAACCGGTCTTGATTTCGCTGGACCATTTGACATTAAAAACTACACTGGGAGAGCATGCTTAATTGCAAAGGGATACGTGTGTGTTTTTGTTTGTTTCTCAACAAAGGCAATACACCTCGAAGCAACAAGCACGCTTACTACTGCCGCATTTCTCGCTGCTTTCAATCGTTTTGTGTCTAGGCGTGGGTGTCCACTAGACTTATACTCAGATAATGGAAAAACTTTTGTTGGTGCGTCAAAAGAACTGATGCGTGAATTTATCCACGCGTCTCGCACATCTTTAACCTCTAATTTTTTTCATCAAAATGTAAACTGGCACTTTATTCCACCTGGTGCTCCACACATGGGTGGATTATGGGAGGCTGGGGTCAAGTCATTTAAAACACACCTACGGAAGATTACAGGCACGCAACGTTATACATTTGAAGAATTTGCCACTCTTCTATCTAAAATCGAAGCATGCCTCAATTCCCGTCCCCTTTCTCCGATGTCAACGGACCCAACTGATTTAGAGGCTCTAACTCCTGGACATTTTCTTATTGACACTTGCATTCTCACTCCAATAGAACCCACCATTCGTGAAGAGCCTATCTCCATTCTTAATCGTTGGCAGCGACTTAAAGCCCTTCATCAACATTTTTGCACTCGTTGGAAAAACGAATATCTTAAGGAATTACACAAACGAAACAAATGGAAACATCCACAAGAAAACATCGGTATCAATGCTATGGTCGTTATTCGGGACAAAAATCTACCATCTAATGAATGGCGTCTAGGTCGAGTTACAAAGGTTTATTTAGGAAATGATATGAGAGTTCGTGTCGCCGATATTCTTACCGCGCGTGGTTCCGTCACTCGACCAATCGTTAAACTTGTCCTTCTTCCATCCAACTAACACTTTACTACTTCAACGTCCATTGTTTTCAAGAGTCCTTTACCAATTTTCCTTTTCAGCTTAATAATGCCAAGAACCAATATTCATAGCGAGGAGTCCACCACCGAAGACAACATCCAAATAATATCGAGACGTCAAATATGTAAACGCAAATCTTTTAAATGTCGAGTTTGCTCTGGCTTCCATCCACTTCGAAGCTGCAAAAAGTTCTTGAAGATGAGCGTCGAAGAGCGAATGAGAGCAGTTCTTGTGCATAAGTACTGCAACAACTGCTTGGCACACCAGCACTCCCGTAGTTCGTGCATCTCCAAAAAGGGCTGTCGCTTCTGTCAGCAAAATCATCACTCTTTGCTTCATGTAAACGATCGTCTTGCAACAACCAATCCAAAACCTCCAGTATCGCTTTCCTCAATCCTAATGCAGCGTGCAATTACATTGTTTCCGACTGCTGTAGTCAAACTGCAAATTAGCGGAAAGCAATACATGGCTAGAGCTATGATTGATCCATGCGTCTCAATAAGTCGTATATCCGCGATGCTAGTCCAAGACTTAAAGCTTGCCACAATTTTAATGGGAGAAGAAAGAATTTGCTCGGTAATCCTCCGAGCTCATTCTGATCTTCATGTCAAAATTGAAGCCACTATGAAGGTTGAAAAATATATATCCAACCCATCTCCTCCAAAATCCTTAGATCGATCCAGCAATCAAAGCATCCTTCCGAAACATCACTCTAGCTGATCCAACCTTTTTCAAAACCGGGCCAATATCTTTGATTCTAGCTGCTGATTTATATCCAAAAATTATCCAACCGGGTATGATTCCTAGCACCACTGGCCTTCCTGTTGCCCAAAACACTATTTTCGGGTATATTTTGTCCGGATCATGCTCAACTTAAAAACAACTTACTTTTTTCTTATTAATTAAATTAAAATCATTTTCTTATAAGTAATTTCGAACTCTTCTATGAATTTCTACATCAATGCACTATAAGACTAAGCAAACTGAATTCAAAGAAAAATGCAAACGCTTATATTAAGTATTTTAAGTTTTTAAAGTTTATAGATAATTCTACTAATACATTAAATAAACTGAAGTTAAAATATTGTATAAAATAAGGTTAACTATTTTAATTGCAGCCGTACTGCAAGGCGGGCGGTAATGTTGATGTGTAATTAGTACCTTTACTTCTAACTTCCTAAATTTGACTACCAGGCGGCGCTTCTCGCTGTCCTAAAATTTATCTCTTTAAAATTATCTTTCGTTTTTCCGCTACCGAGCCTTCAAGCTATGAATAATTATATTTTTAAGTCACTTATTGTAAAGCAGTCAAATTGGTAAGAATAAAGTTTCCGCACATATCTTACAATTAACTTACTCTTTCTTTCATTTCCTCCATTTTTCTAAATTTCATACATTTACAATTGGTTGAGATTTATCTTTTCGAAAATCCAACACATCGCCTGGCTTTTTCAACTTCCAGAACAAACACTGTAGGTTAAACACAAGCTTATTTATTGACTTTTAAATTTTTGGGTTGCATGGGAGGTGGGCGTATCCGTGGGTAGATTACACCCATTTTTAAAACATCTTTGTCTTAAGCGCTGATTATAATAGACGAAACAGAACGTTGTAGAACGTTGAGAAATGTCACTCTGCAATCTATTACATGAACTTCTTATGTGAGCGTTTATAATACGACGGAATGGAACGGCACGCGACGTTGAGATCTAGAGATTTTTGATTTTTGCGTTTCGTTCGTTCGTTCCGTCGAGAATAAACAAATGCTTTTGACAAATGCTTAAACAAATATCTTTTAATTTGATTTTCTGGCGCCTCTTTTTTATAATGAATTCATATTTATTTTGAACACAATTTTTGAAAGTGAAGTTAAAAGAAAGGAAGATTGATGTTTTTCAATGTTTGCTTATGTTTATTTGACCATTTAAACGATTTATTCCGTTTCTATTATAATCGTCACTTCGTTTGAAAGTGTTTCATCCCGCTACGCTGAAACTTGCCTACGTTCCGTTTCGTCTATTATAATCAGCGCTTTAATATAAAATACATACGTACCAAATATTATTGTTGTAAATTATTTATGAGCTTATTTATGCAGTTTTAAATTTTTGCGTTGTATAGGAGGTAGGTGTGTCCGTGGGCGGATTTAAAAAATATTCAATAATGTAGATCCTTGGGTCCATGCGACTATGTGGACCGAGTTTCATCCATTTATCTCAACTCGTTCTTCTTATCCTGTTTATACGGACAACACACAGACGGACAGACGGACGGACATGGATAGCTCGACTCACGAGTTGACGCTGATCAAGAGTATATATACTTTCCCTACCGGACTCGCTTATTTCTATGCGTTACAAACGTTTGCACAAAGTTAATATACCCTGACCTTTCAGGTTTAGAGTATAAACACAAAGAATGTTTGTGATCTTAAGAAGAAACAAACGGAACAAAAACTTACTGTTCGTTAGAGTTTATTTACGGTCCCTGCTCAAGAGTGAGGGTTACGTGAACATTCACTGAAGTTTTATTTTGTAAAATTGATAGTGGCCTCAAAGGTTCTATTATCCCTATCACAGCTAACAGATCCTTCTAAAAAAAGAGACGATCTGTCAAGGTTGTCCTCGATATATTCAATGAAAGCCTTTGAACGTGATTTTTCATACACGGCCCGGAAAAAAGCAATAGTCATTAACACTGCAGGATTAACCAATTTATAAGAGGAATGAGTGCTGGAAGTCTTAAAGCAAGAAAACATATATTTCGTCGAGCGTATTTTGGTGCCAAAATTGGATAGTTTAAACTAAAACAAAAATCCAAAATGTCCTAACCAACATCAAACTGCTATAAAATCATACATTTTCATGCTCTGGAAAACCACTGTTTTTGCCGACACTGACAAATCATGGGAGGGGAGGGGGAAAGCAAACCTCATTGTTCTGTAAAAATGGAAACACGAAATGACCATTTAAGCTCTTGACTGGACTTTGGTCCAGGTTCTTATTTTAAGGTTGTGTTATAGATGTTATTCAATCTTTTTAAACAATTGATCAAGAACGGGACTTACGTGTTTGATGCCGACTGCGAATGGCTAATCTTCATGTTATCATGAAGCTTTTCACGGCATTGTTTACTCTCTAAGGTTTTCCATTGTCTGCAGAGAGGTAACCGATCAAAAATGTATTTTTATTATAAATTTTTTGTCAGATTTGATTGAACTTGAGCTACCACAGTTCGTTGGCTCGCACACCACTCGCTTAACACTCATGAGCACGACTGCTACCAGTAACAATTAAAACATAAAACTTTTAAAGGCTGCTTCACATTCATGTTAATTATGTTCCTTTCTGTCAAAAAATTTTTTGAAATTTTGTTTTTTAAATTTTTTTTTTCGATTTTTCATTTCAACAAAAATAAAAAACTACAGCTAGTCGATGTGAGTATGCAAAAATTTAGCAAAAAATAACAAAATAACATTTTTTAACAACAGCTACGGTTACTATATTCGCTATTAATGCCAATTATAAAATTCGTGATTTTAACAGTTATTTTACAATTAATAGAAATATCGCTGTTCTAACCACGGTAACCAACAAATTCGAATTAAAACTATTCATGGCACATCTACATGGTACTCCCCGTTATATGACACTGAAAAGACTAGCAATGTTTTTTGCTAGTGTCGAAATCGAATTAAACTAATGAAAAAAATTCTGTTGTTTATGCTATTTTATGCGATGTGTTCTCGCCAACAAGTTTTATTCCAATAATGATTATTTTAACAAAATATAATAATGATGCTAGGCAATGCAATTGAAAGCTTTAGGTACTGTTACAAGCTAAGCGATGTCGCGAGAGCGTGACTTAAATTAACAAAAACAATGCAAAATTTGTGTTACAGTTTTTAAGCAAAGTAATATAGCCAGAGAGCAAGTAAACTTAACGAAAGCAAAATAATAACAAAAGTGAGATAAATGAAAAAGTGTTAGCTACTTTTAATTAGCAGAAAGTGATGAGTACATATAGAAATATGATGGTTCAGTAGATCTCTTAACAGACACCTTAACCATATTTTATTGTTCACCCGTTTACTCCCACAAGAAAAAGCTTGTCAAATTAATATATAGATTCTGAAAAAAAAATTTGCTTTCTAGGTAAATTACTGTTCAGAGAACACAACAAAAATATTCAGAAATAAAAATCAGTTTTAGAGCAAAAATTTTCTATGTATTATAATTAGACTGCGGATATATATGCAATTGCATATATGTTGCATATTGCATACATTCTGCATATTGCATATATCTTGAGTATGTTGCATGCAAGTTGCATTAGTTGCATATATCTTGCATATAATGCATATGTTGCGTACAACTTGCATATGTTGCAAACAACTTGCGTATGTTGCATACAACTTGCATTTGTTGCATATAACTTGCATTTGTTGCACACAATTTGCATATGTTGCATACTTTGCATAAATCGTGTATTTTTTTTTTCCATTTTTTAATGCAATTTGTTATAGTTAACTAGTACAAAAATATGCTGTTTTAAATTCCATTCAAATAAGTACTTAATGCATTATATTTGATAATTTTGATTTTGAATTCGTTTGTTATATTATTCGTGCACATTGCGAATTGAAAAAATAAGAATATGGGGGAAAAAATCGGATGAAACTTAAAAAAAATGTATCATTATTAATAAATATAACATTATTTTTAAATAAATTACGCCTCTGATTAGTACCACAAGTTACCAAAAGTACTTTCTTTATTTGTTATTGTTTTTGCTCTCATTTGTTACTTTCTATTTTATTCATTCCCTCTATTGTTGTACATCATTTAGGTATAGCAGACTCGTTCTTTTAGCATGTTTTTTTTTATTTCAATATCATTTATTGATTGCTGTTAGTGGCGTAACTAAAATGACAGAGGCCCAGATTTGACTAGTGACAAAGGACCCCTGAGGTCGACATGCATTACTAACATTAACATTAAGCCTACATATTAATAAAAATAATACGAACACCTTTCGTATTGGCTGCGTTCTAGTATGGCAGTTTGAATATTTCTGTGAACTCTACTTGGTCATACCAAAATAAAATTACTTGTAATATTATACTGTTACCAAATTAAAAAATAATAGCTAAGGTCTAAAGTAAGGCCTCTGAGTCGCGGGGTCTAGGAAAATCTAGCTCACAAACCGCCGCTAGTAACGCCACTGACTGCTGATTACATTTAAACATATTAAGACTTTATCTTATTTTATTAAGACTAAAAAAAATTTACAAAAAATAGAGTGCAAAAGTGCCATTCAATTCAAATTGAATTCATACAAATAATATGGGAAGGACAAAAATAAAACAAAGCGTTAAAATTTTAATATGGATTAATGAAATTAACGATTGCCAAAGATACAATTAACAGTTTCGACCAAAGTTTCTCTTTTATTACATAAATCTTCATGCCGTAACAAAAATGTAATAAGTTCACAAAGAAAATTCAAACAGCCGAATCGAAATGTGTGATTTAAACCAACGAGATTTATATCCAGTCGCACAAACTAAAAATTATTTTTTTATGGACTTATGTCATGCAATGATAGCAATCAAATTGCCGTGGCGAAAGTTTAGATAACGAGACATGGAGAAGTTTCCTTCAAAAGTACATGAATCTAAATATACCACGAATCCACAATTCGAAAAAATTATCTAGACGACTGCTACCTATTGGCCATAGCAAAATTAAAGTTGACATTTGTGAAAATTACGTGTGAATTTCTGTCGACGAAACCACAGATAGTAGTGGCCGCTATATTACTAATTAAATAGTTGGAAAATTATGCGAGGAAGAACGATCAACGCCACATTTGTTGGCTTCTAAACAGCTAAAAAAAACGAATGCTGATAATGTGGCCAGATTCGTTAATACGGCACTTAGAATCCTTTGACCAAATGGCGAAAATGATTTCAAATTGTTGTTACTAGTTGCCGACGCTGCTGCGTACATGATAAAGGCTGCTGAAAATGTAAAAATGTTCTTTCAGAAAATGATCCATTAAACTTGTCTAGCACATGAAATCAATCGCGTGGCGGAGCAGGTTCGGGTATATTTTCCAACAGTGAACAAACTCATATCATCAGTTAAGAAAATATTTCTTAAAGCTCCGCTTCGTGTTGAACGTTCTAAAGAATTAATGGTCGACACTCCAATGCCACCAGAACCAGTTTTAACCGGATGGGTCACTTGGTTGGTGGCTGCAGTTTTTTATGCAAACAATTTCCAACAAATAAAAGAGGTGTGAACTCAAATAAATATATATACACTTTTTGTATGAAATATTTGATTAATTTTATAAGAATTTTAAGTGGTCATGTCATTTGATGCAGGTGATAGCGTATGCATTGCTTCAGCACAAAAAGTTTTGGAAAATGAAATACTAATGCAAGATTTGACGTTTATAAAAACCCATTCCATATGGAATCTTGACATATTGCATCCAACCACTAGAGGCTAAAAGCATACCTCTCAAAGAATCAATGCAGATAGTTAATAATATAGTTGCAATTACGTTCTGCACCTGGACCTTGTGGTGCGATCGTCTCTTGTAAAATTGATGCAGTTCTAAAAAGAAACCCTTCTTTCCAAACTGTTTCAAAAGAGGCACAAATATTATATGAAGATAGAAATGCAAGAACGAACGATAAAAGTTGCAGAACAGTTTTGGAGCAAATTTAAATTTGCTCTAGTTACATCCTGTGATGTAGAATGCTCTTTTCCAGCTTTTAAATTAATTTTGACTGACAGACGACATTAATTCTCTATTGAAAATTTAGAAAAAAAATATTGTTGTTTATTGCAACATAAGCTATGCTTAAATAAAGTAAGTATCGTTTATATATTTCTAAAAAAATTAATTGAAATTATTACAACCTCTCTTTAAAACCACACGTATTAAGGAAATAATACAACTGTTGTTAAATATTCAAAAAATGCCTTCAAATTCTCTTGAAACCAATAAAAAATTAAATTTTAGATATTTTGAAGTTGCATATAACTTGCATATAAATTGCATATTGAAAGAAGCTGTAGGAAACTCTATATAATAAAGGAATATAACGGTAAGAACCGTTAAAGCATTTATATTGTGAAAACAATTTATCAATATAAGTTTTAAGTTTACAATTTATAAGTTTTAATTTATTTAAAACTTAATACGTGTTTTTTTGAAGTGTCTTTATTGAATGACCGTGGCATGCAGGTTAAGTGTGTGGCCTGGCATGCTCGGAGCCCGGGTTCGATCCCCAGCCGCGGCGAAAAGTTTTTTTCAATAAAAAATTTTTCTGATCGGTCACCACCTCTCTGCAGACAATGGCAAACCTCAGAGAGTAAACAATGCCATGTAAAGCTTCTTGAGAACATAAACTTTAGCCGTTCGGAGTCGGCATAAAACATGTAGGTCCAGTTCTCGGTCAATTGTGTGCAAACATTTAATAACACACACAACACAATTGATCATAAGAAGCTCGGTCAAAGTCCTTTCAAGGGCTGAAATGGCCAATTTGTTTTTTTGTTTTTTTTTTTTTTTGTTCTTTATTGAATGAATCATTTTGTCTTCGCTTAGCTTTCGTAAGCTAAGCTTACATATCCTTAATACATATATGCATAGAGAATCTTAATACATACAATCTTAACCCTGAAATGCATGACCTCAGCGATTTTCTTCATTACTTTTTTCACTTTTGCGCCAAATAACTCAATGAGCTGATTTCTGTATGTGTTGCCGCTGTGAGAAAACGAAAGCTTCAAGCCAGTATGCCTCAACAAATTTATTATTTTTTTCAAACTAACTCTCGTACATGAGACATGAGAAGAAATTCTTTGGTTGTGCCATATATGGCACACTATGCATTTAAGGGTTAAGCTAAGCGCTACTTCAGTAACTTTATACGTACATACCAGAGAACTGCATGAGTGCACTCCTAACTCAAAAAAAAATAACTGCTAAAATAACTGCCTTGAGTGTATTTGACACTCACACACAACGTACAACTGGAACTCATGATTTGTCAAACACAACCGTCAGCAAGACACGAGCTTGTGAGTAGAAAGTAGTCGAAAGACACGAAACAAAAACCAAAAACACTCCCAAATCATGCTCCCAACTCTTGCCAAATGCGCAAGACTTTAGGGAGTGTTTGTGTCTTTGCCGTTGCTTGAGGCATTATTTTTGTGTGTTATTGTGCACACAATATTTGGCTATTTATTACCCAATGTGCACAAAATCGGATGCGTATCCGTTTCGAACCCGTTACGAGTCCGTCAGAGCGAAATTTCTTTGTTTTATGTTTCGACGGATCCGTTTTGAACCCATTACGAATCCGTCGACGCGGAATCGCGTTTTTTTATGTTTTGACGAACCCGTTTCGAACCCGTTACGAGTCCGTCGACGAGGAATCGTTTTTTTATGTTCTGAATGACCCGTTTCGAACCCGTTACGAGTCCGTCGACGCAGAATCGTTTTTTATGTTTTGACGGATCCGTTTCGAACCCGTTACGAGTCCGTCGACGCGAAATAGTTTTTTTATGTTTTGACGGACCCGTTTCGAACCTGTTACGAGTCCGTCGACGCGGAATCGTTTTTATATGTTTTTACGGACTCGTTTCGAACCAATGACGAGTCCGTCGACGCGGAATAGTTTTTTTATGTTTTGACGGACCCGTTTCGAATCTGTTACGAGTCTGTCGACGCGGAATCGTTTTTTTATGTTTTGACGGACCCGTTTCGATCCTGTTACGAGTCCGTTAAGGCGGAATCGGTTTTTTTTGTTTTAAAATAATATTTATAACGTAAACATTAATCAATCATCGCGGTTTGATTTTAGAAAACATTTTATAAATTGAAATTACTTCTCATATAATTTGAAAAAAGCTAAATTTGATAAATTTTAGCAACAATTTGCTTACTTATTATAAATTCAAATAGCATATTTGATTTGATTCAAGCCAAACTTTGCTAAGTTATTATAAAGTAATTGTGTTCAGGAAGGGCAAAATTGTACTCAATGTCTGTAAAAATTTGCTTAGTTATAATAAATTGATATCTAGGGAATTCACAGTTTCCTTCTTAAGTTAACACCTGGCAACTTTAGAAAGATATTTCAATCGAACTGTGGGCACCTCTTTTTGTGTTTGGGTGCTAAATTGCAAAAATAGTTTTCAAAAATTTTATATTTGTTTAAAAACATGCCTCGAATGAACGGAAACGAAGAATTATGGAAAAATGTACTTACTTCTTCGACGATCCATTCTTCTTCCATTTTTTGCAACAAAATTAAATCAGCTGATTAGTGATACCACATTAACACAAAAGAAAGACATGAATAGAAGTGAGATAACTTAAGCAACAAGTGGTATCTCAAGTTTGTACGTAAAACAAACACAACCAAAGTTAACACGCGCTAAAATGTTCTAAAGTTAATAGACGGCAAAGTTAACAGAGCAGATAATACAGAACTGTGAGCACCCTAATAGCAAAATTTTGAATTGATTCAAGCAAAATGTTGCTTGGTTATTGAAAAACAAAAAAAAAATTCGACTCATGTCTATAATAAGGATCAGTCAGGCTTTGTTTCAATTTGTTTTGTTTGTCGCGTGCCTTTGAACAAATCGGTTGTGTGTTGAAGTGGACAGCTACATTTTATTATATGTATATAGTTAAATAATAAAATAATACATAACAAATAAGTGCATTGTGTTGTGCTGTGTTTATTATTAGGGTAAAAAAGTGCGGTCTTGTATAGTTTTTGATAGAACTATGAAAAACAATTTAAAGTGTTAAAAATTATTACGCAAAAAGAAACGCACTTGAAACGGCGTGCCTTGCTTCGTTTTGTTGTTGTTGTTGTTGCTTTGTAACTGTGGTATTTTTATCGGCTGCTTCTGTTCGTGTCAAAGCAAATGCAAAAAAAAGGCACATGAAAAAAACGGCGTCACTTGCATTGTTATGGCGTTGTTGTTTTGTAGTTGTTATATTTCTCACTGTTGCTCAAGGTTACCACTTGAGGAAGTTTCTGCATGCTGTTTTCTGTGATGAATTAGCACAAAAGATGCCTGGTTGGGCACAAAGGAGAAAAAAGCGGCCAAAAATTGAATTGTCGTTGCAGCTATCCGAGGTAATAAATGTTTGTAAATGCTTAAGTACATAACATGTATTTGCTTGCATTTGAAAGTTGAAAAAATTGCACCTTGCTTCATAAATTCTAATATATTCCAACTTTTCATTCGTCAATGACTTAACGCTTATGCACGCAAATTAATGCTATGTGCTTGACCCTTTAAATTTATAAATCTCTTATTTAATTTTCCTCAGGTGCATTTTAAAAGAAATATGGAATCGGCAGTGGAGGACGTTGCAAAGAAGTTCTTCCACTAAGCGAATGAACGCATTACTAAAAGAAGAAAAGCGATAGTTAATATTGAATTATAAAATTATTTTCATATTCATATCTATATATTATGTATTCATATCATTTTTATATCATTTTCATATCCATATTTAAGCATGTTATATAATTAAAACTAAAATAACTTTCACGAATTGAAATAAAAAAATCATACAATTAAATTTTGCAAAATGTATCAATAAATTCAGAATGTTCCGCTTTGAATGCGTATTGTCCGTCGCGGATTCGCATTATTTAAAATAGCGAGTCCTTTGCGGATTCGTATTATTTAAAAAACGAGTCCGTCGCGGATTTATATTACATAAAAAAAACGAGTCCGTCGCGGACTCGCATTAGTAAAAAATGTATCAATAAATTCATGCACCATCATAAAATAGTTTGGTTTTGCACTATGGGTAGATTATATATCAGGAATCAAACAGCTGCAACAAAAAGTTCTTTGTGTTTGGCATATTTTTTTTATGTAATAATTTATATTCATACAAAAATATTTTATGCAGTTATGTCTCTCAGACTTTTTTGTGGGTTTTTTTCGTATCTGAAGTATTAAGAACTTTCAACAGTGTTGATCTATCGTCAGATTATTCCATGCATACAGTTAGGTAGAATAAAGTAATTTGACTACCTGCGAAAAATTTTTTATTCTAACAAGAATGCATGTAATGCGTGGATGCAAGCGAAACACCAATAATGGGCACACCAATTATGATTTTAAAATTAATATTATGAAGAAAAACTATTCTTTTAAACCAAGAATAACGTTGTTTTTTTTTTTAATCGAAGAAGTTACGAAGGTAAAATTACGAAGGTTAAATTCAAATTTATTTGATCTCTAAATAATATTTTAATGTTCTTGAGGAAGTGATTTTTTTTTTTGATTAATGCTGCTCATTTCTGATTTGATTTATCCATATCAAAATAAATAAAGCAGGGACCGAAAAAAATGATTATTTTTCAATTTTTAATGAAAGCTTGTAAGATATATCTTCGTTATCTTCGTCTTGGCCGAAGTCAAATGGCCAATTCTTACAAATAATAAAATAAGCTTAAATATTTTAGATAGACAGACGGACATGGCTAAATCAACTCAAAAAGTTATGCTGATCAAGAATCTATGCAATTGTCTGTACCTACCACGCCTTATGGGTTATGGTAACGTCTTATGGGCGTTACACACGTCGTGACAAATGTAATATACCCCATATGCAGTATCCGTGGCGGTATAAACTACAGCAAACCGAATTGTTTGAATTTGTATTGCCTCTTCGAATTAATAATGATTTTTATTTTTTAAGCGTTAAACATAAAAATTAAAAACAATTATTACAAATTGATTTTTATTTTTGCTCAGAAAATAAAAAAATAGGGTTCGATATATGCTGTTACAAAAAATGAAAATGAACGATGTTTGGCTTGCATTCACGCATTTCATGCATACTTGTTAGAATAAAAATCCGCAGTTAGTCAAATTACTTTGTTCTACCTAACTGTATGCATGGAATAATAATATAAGTTTTTAATACTTCAGATACGAAAAAAAACCTACAAAAAAGTCTGAAGACATACTGCATAAACTATTTTTGTATTAATATAAATTATTACATGAAAAGAAATATGCCAAACACAAAGAACTTTTTGTTGCAGCTGTTTGATATCTGAAATATAATCTACCCATAGTGCAAAACCAACCAATTTATGATGGTGCACGAATTAATAAATAAATATGTTCTACAACACATATTTTATAAACATAATCATAAAAAGTAAACATGATTATAACTTACATCTATTAACAATAATAACATCACACTGTAAAGTTTGGGTTTTTAATGTTTGATTTATTTTTTTTATGCGCTAAATTTTGTCTCGCTTATTTAAATTATTGTCGAGTTTAAAACACGGTGTGTTTTTAGTGTTATGAGGCTCTGCCTTGTAATTTGCCGGCGCTTAAAAACGCCACTGGCTCTATTTATTTATATTATTGGCCTGAGCAGATGAATGCTCTAAAGGCTTTAAATTAACAGATAGCAGATGCTAGAATGCTTGTTACTGATTATTTTATTTCGAGGTTTGCACCTCCTTAATAAGTAAAATAACAGGACGGTCATTCCACGGTAATGAGGAACGAACGAGTCAAAAATTTTTGTCCAATAATATGAATCTATTATATGTAAATCTTGCCTTGGCATTCTATATTTTAGTATTTTTGAATAATTAACAAAAAAAGGTGCAATTACCACTGTTTTTTTGAATATAGCACTGACGTCTTTCTTTACGAAGTGTTGTACATTTTTTTTCTAAAGTTGGCGACGCTATTTTCCTCAATTTTGTCTTACAATTGCTACGTGCGTTTATAAAAAATATACTAAGATAACATAACTAACATTTCTGCAGAAAAAATGTACTAAAAAGGTAAGGTCATATCAAATTTTTCGTCTCCTGAAGCGCGAGTATTCCTTGTCCCGACCGTAACAACAAAACAGACATTAGTTTTTACTAACTTAAAAATGTACATGTGAGTAAGCAAAAAACCATTGCAAAGTAAGAGTGAACTATGAACACATATCTTTGGCTGATTTTTGTATTTGTCAGGGCTCAACAGAATACCTAATTGGACTTTTAATTTTGTCCCGACCATCACAAAAATTACTAAACGAGAGATTTCTGCCGACATGAAATGTTTCAGGAGACATTTGTGAGGTGCAAGTTTTCATGGCTGTAGGAATCTCTCCATAACATGATGTTCATACATAAAGTGGTAATGTTTTTCTATAGCATGGATGCAGCTGAAGAAAATTTCACTCCGTGGAGAAAATGAAGCAAAATCCAGAGGTTTATAGGCAGAAATTGTTAAAAATAATAATTCAGAATTTAAAAACACATTACCCGGAACTCGAAATAATTTGCATATATACAGACAGTTGCGCAGCTCAATTAAAAAATAGGTTTATTTTGTCTTATATATATGCCACGCGAAATCTGACTGGGGTCAGATAGTGTAGAGAGATACAGATCTGAAACTCTACTACTGTAGAGTTGCGCTGACAAATCGTGCGTCTGTAATTTTTGCGATGCCAATAAAAGCAGCTATACAAAAATGCCCACAATAGTTGTTCTTACCTGTTTCGCCAACGCATATTTATACAAAGATAATTTGAAGAAAAATAATACAAATAAATTAACTTTATCAAAATTTTCATTTGACTACATTAAATAGCATGAGTTATTAAAAAACATTATATAAAACATAAATTCCAGCCATAACAAAATAAATCCCACGAAAATCTATATTTGCCAGTGAAACCATAAAACACCCACATTTTAAGCGCTTTCAACGAAAATGCAACTCTGCTATATGAAGAAATGTCAAACGCACGACCGAGTAGAACATTTTTCTACTTATCTCGTTAGATCGTACTTTGGTCGTATTTTATCTCTTCTTCTTGTTTTACGATATAAAGTACGACCAACGCTTGAGGTCGAATTAAGATTTGCTCCATAAGAACACGTTGATCTCTACTCGAGATGTCAACGCACGACCGACCTAACGCAGTATTGCGATTTAGCCATAAAGGTCCAAAGACATTGAAATGCACATAATTTTTATTTCTATAGCAGATATTGATGTACACTAGGGCGTATCGAATTACATTATTTTTTCGAATTTCACATTCTTAGAGGTCTCAAAAGTTGCATGTGGTCAAGATCTGCAAAAAAAATTTTTATGAAAATAAAAGGACATCTTCCTCCCCCGTAAGGAGAAAGTTGTTTTTTGAGAAAAACATTAAAAAATATTTATCTTAAAATGCTTTGATTTTTTTAGGAAAAACTTTTTTCGTTAAAATACATTTTATGCCATTCAATGGGTCTCAAAGGACTAAACACTTGTTGTCAAAATGTGCTTTAACGAAATTATAACCATAATGTACACCGTCAAAATCTTCAACGCAGGTGGGACCGCGTACAACCTATCCCATACCTTCACCAAAAACATCGTTTTCGGGCTCTCAGTTACAACTTTATAGCATTTGGCATAACATCTTACTCCACTAAAAAGAACAAACTGCTTTTGATTCAGAAATTTTTTAATTGAATGCAAGGATTTCAACACGTTCAACGTAATGGACATGTAAACACCGGAAAATCACTAAAATCGGTAGCTCATTTAAAAAATTTTTTTTTTGTGAGAAATGGCATTTTAATTTTAATTTAGAATTCGAATGTTTTTAATTTTTTTTATTACAGTAAAATTGCTAACGGATAATTAGTTTAAATAAAACATTAACTTGATTTGCACTTATTTGAATGATTTTCTTACTTGTCCCGACTATCACAACTCCTTGTCCCGACTATCACAACTCCTTGTCCCGACCAGCACAAACTTTGGAAATACATACAAAAAATATAGCAGTCCTTTATGAGCAAATCTTACAGTTAAATATTGCTGCACTTTTTAGGCCTAACATATAAAAAAAGTTTCAGAATGAGACTTATGGTTTGACTGATTTTCAACGTTTTATCTTCTTATGTAGGGAAAGTAAGTTTGTGCGTGTCCCGACCATCACTTTGATTGGGAAATGAATTCAACACACCCGCGGCATAGACTCGAACTTTTTTGGGTGCCGTTTTTTAAAGCATTTAATTTGCTATGAAATTGCATAAAGCATTTTCGAAATTTGTTCCTAATAACCAAGTGTATTGTGAAAATGTACTCAAAAATTAGTTAAAATGTCCCAACCGTCACCGTGGAATGACCGAGGATTTTGATGATAGTCAAATTGAGCTAAAATAATAAACATATAATAACTTAAAATAAATAAATAGTCTTAAATTTATATTAACATAAGTGTTATACTACTCTAAGTATAAACATCAGATAGTGAAGTGAGTATAATTAGTGTGATAGTGCAGGTGGTTATAAGGTATTCTACACCCCCATCCACAAGATAAAAATTATTTGATTTCAAGATGATAATTTGTCCCAAAATTTTTATTCTATACTATTATATAAAAGGCTTCTCACGTATCTACATAGCCGTATAACTCAAGAACTACTCAACCGATTTTTGTAATTCTTTCTCTAACATAAAGCAACATGTTTTACTTAGTTCTTTGTAGACTTATTTTCTTAAAAACTGCTTTTAGAAGATATTAAAATTTAAGTTTAAAAAGTAGCCAAAAAAATCAAACCCAAAAAACATTGCTGCATTGAATCGTTAGACACACAACCAGCGCGATGCAGCGTAAAGCTTTCTCGCTCTTTTCCTCTACGATTGTGTTGTTGGTATTGTTTCTTTTACTTGAAGTGCTTTAAATAAGGGATGTTTAACGTACAAGAGCACACGCAAGAAGTTGTCTCATTCAGTCGGCGCTGAGACTTCAAGCAATTAAGTCTTTGCTGCTTAATTTTTAGCTATGCTATGTTTATGCTGCGTAAAAGCATAGACACATTGACGACGGCTGCAGCATTGCGTCAAACGTAAAATTTTTTTCACATGCTTTTCTTATGGAGGTGAATGTGGTGAAAATGTTGCAACGACAATGCGTCATTGCAGCAATGTTGCTGTCGTCGATTTAGAACTTTTTCTATTTTGACGTGCGACAAGAGTAAGAACATCAGCATTTGTTAATGTTTTGGTTTAATTTCGTGCTTCTTTTGTGGTTTTTATTGTTCATTCTCATTGTGTTTGTGGTAAATGTTTGTTTTTTAATGATAATTCGATGTTTAATAATAAAAATATATGAAAAGACGGCTTATCGTGCTACATCCAAATTAATCAAGTCGTGAACAACATGCCAACATTTTCGTTTTCACCTCGTGTTGTTATGTTGCAGCCGTTGTCAATGTGTCTAGGCTATAAATGTTTATCTCTGCTATTTTTTATGCTTTGTAAATGTTTATTTTTGCTGAGACAAGCATAGGTATTGGCATATATACTTATGCTTGAAACTGATAAAGAAATGACGATCACGGAGACGTGCTTACATAAACGTGGAAAGCATAGAATTGTCGTCAAGTTTTAGATTAGTGCAAAACAGGATATATAAAGATTTTTAAGTTGGGAAATGGATATCATTTTATACCTTTAATAGATTTGGATGAGTATTTTGAGTGCTATCAAAAGAATAAACAAAATTTCCGACTGCTTCACACAATCTGTCCCATTTAATAGGCAGAAGAACTTTTCGTCATCTCCCCCCTAGTATAATAAGGAATTACGCTCACTTCGTAATAAAAGGAACAAACTTTGGCACACTTATTTAACTACTCGTTCTTCTATTGACCTCACAAATTATCTACAAGTTCTACAAGTTCATTAATATTAAAAGAAAATCTGACAACTACCCATCTACCCTTACTTTTTCAGATATCTCCTCAGATAACCCGGAAATAATTGCAAACCTATTTGCAAATTTCTTCAGTCAGTCATTCATAAGTCATAAGGATGAATTAGACTATGCATACTTTTCTACGCTAAGGAATTGTCCTAAAACCTCGCTGACTTCTGTTGATATTACACTAACTGATGTCTTAGCAAAGCTACATAATCTAAAAGATGATTTTTCTCCTTGACCCGATGGGTTGCCTGCTATTGTCATAAAAAAATTCGCGAACTTTTTGGCTCATACCCTTTTGACATTCTTTCAACTTTCTATTTCTAACTCAGTTTTTCCAAAGTTATGGAAGAATTCTAAATCTCTCTATCTGTCCTTTGTTAGACCCATCCTCGAATATGCCAGCCAGGTTCGGTCTCCCATCTTCAACACCCATTCAATGCGAATCGAAGCCGTTCAACGCAGATTCATTCGTTTCGCTCTTCGTGGTCTTCCCGGCTCTGACAGTTTCAACTTACCTCCTTATGCCCACCGTCTGAAGTTGAATAACATGCAAACACTTGCAAAACGAAGGGAAGTTGCCGATGTTCTCTTCATTCATCAACTAGTATGCGGTACCATTAACTGCCCAGAACTACTCCAATTAATATCCTTTAATACCAACCCACGCAACCTTAGGTCTATACCTCTCTTCCACCTTAACTTTCACCGCACCGACTATGGATGCAGTGAACCTATAACCAGAATGCTTCAGGTAACCAAAAGTTTGATCAGTGAATTCGATTTTCACCTGAGCAGACAACTACTCCGAAATATCCTTCTTAACTCCAACAACACTTCCTCCCCCTCTCTAATGTATTCTTCTAATTAAGATATGGTACCATTGTAAATTAAGATACTCCCTGTTAATTATAAAATTTAGTTCTTAAGTATTCAAACTGCTTGTATTAAGCTTATATATAAATAAATAAATAAATAAATTAATAAATAAATTTAAAAAAAAATATTTTTTCACTCAAAAGTGCAAGTCAAAAATGTCTTTTAAAATTCATTAGAAATGGAAAACTTCAAACAGTGAGTCATTTTACCTTTAGATTTCAAAAATTCATTTTGAATTGAGAAAATTAGTCGTGTAAAAAAAATCCGTGTTAATAATAAAATCAGGAGAATGTAAATTCTTAAATTGAACATTGTACTGTTTTTTAACATTTTTGGTCATTTATACCTAAAAAGGTCGAGCCAAAATGTGAATAAAAGATTTAAAAACCAGTACAATGTCCAATTTGAGTACCTTCATTCATATGCGTTTCCTGACGTTATTTTTGATTAAAAAAATTATATTTTGATTATAGCCTTGATTATAAAAATCGGATAAGAAGTATCCAAGACAGACTTGAAAAGAGCGAGAAAAAAATTTTAAAATATTGGCGAATAGTGTTATCAATGTGTGGAAAGGTGTGTTCGCATTAGTTAACTGGTGTAAGTGTATTGATACGATACTGAAAGGTGTGGTAAAATTAATTTACAAAATCCTTAAATTAATTTGAATGGAGCAACAAATTAATTCATCCCGATGCTGCTTACAAGATGTTAAAAGTTACAGATCTTTATAAAGTTTTAGTTCGTGTTAAAGAAATAAAATTTCGTTTTTGGGAAACGTGATTGGTTTAGTGTACTTGAAACGTTTTTAAAAAGACTTCTCAAGCAATTAAGTTCAATTCATACATAATGAATATATACATATATCATATATGTGTGTACATGAGACCGAACCTTATTTTCAATTGTTACTCCAGCAACGAAATTAGCTTCGGTTACACCTTAGAATATTTCGATCGAAATATTTCGATTTCGAAATTTAGTCCATTTGGATCACGGTAAGTGGGCACGGTGTCTCCCTGAAATCCTAAGGGACTGTGTATACAAATGAACTGTTTATTAAAACAAATATTTTTAAAAATTTTTAAAAAGTAAAAATAAAATTTAGATACTCAAAACAATTTTATTGAAAATTAAAAATTAAACGTTTTTAGGCTTTACCGAATATAATTTCGTTTTTGGAATGAAAATTTAATGTGCTTGAAAATCTCCTATACAAATAAAGGACGGTCTTATGTAAAAAGTTAATGCAACTTAACCACAAGCCTTCAAATATTTTCATAAAAATATAAATCGCCCATTTGATATTGAAGTATAATATAAGTTGCACTCACTATTTCTGATTTGGCTCAAATTTTTTTCTTGGATTGGTTTATTGTTTTAAAAGTAAATCCGGAGTTTGAGATTTAAAGAGTTTTTTCGCGGACCCACAGCCATGCGTATGCCTAAATAGGGTATATTTTGCGACAACATAGCTCTGTCAATTTAAATTCGATTTTTGTAAATTTTATTTTTTAATTTTTTTAAATTTTTAATTTAAAAGTTTAATGCCATGCCAGCATCAGACGTTATAATTTTTTTTAACTTTCATAATTTAAGCTTTTTAACGTTTCATTACCTTTCATTACCTCAAAATGAAAATAAACTTTATAAACTTTTTAAAATGAACTTCTTAAACGTACGAATGATTTTCTATAATAAACATTTTAAATTGAGCTTTTAAAACGTTCGTTTGATAGTTTAAAATGAACATTTTACAAAATAACTTCTAATTATTCTTCACTTCTAAAATTTTAATTTTAAAATATCAAATGAACGTTTTAAAAACTCATATTTAAATGTTTTTTTATAGAAAATCAAACGAACGTTTAGAAGCTCATTTTAAAATGTCTGTTTTTAAAATGAAAATAAATTTTAGAGGAGCAAAATGTGGGTTAAACGTTTTCAAAAGTTCTGCTTTTCTGGAACGTAACGTAATACGAAACGTGTTCACATTTTTCTCAGTGTAAGTAGAAGTGAATAACGACATAAAAATGCATTCAATTAATACAAAATTGATTCATGAATAAAATTTTGAATTCATATCCAATTTAAAAAAATGTATTTATCATAAATTTTTCGTATTCAGAATGTTGAATTAGATTTTTTTTAAAATGAATGCTTTTAATAAGGAATGCAGTTCAGTACAACTTTTAATTAGAAAATGATAATCGAATTTAAATTTATAATTTCATTTATTTTTTAGCCACTTTCATACAAGTGCGTATCCTGAAGTTAAAGGGTTATCAAGCAATTTGACATAACAGTTTATTTCATTGATTTTTATAAATTCAAAAACGGCAAGTTCTAAAATTGTATCAAATTTTAACCAACAGTTCTTGCGTAGATCGGAAAGGGTAATTAATTTTTAAACCAATTTTTTTTTTCATTTATTATTAATTTTTATTCGATAATTATTTTTTATTCATGCGTTTGGTTTGTATTAATTTTTTAACCAAAGTAGTATATTTTAAATTTGGTTACTAACCCAATTCGATAGGGCTAACCTTTAACTACTGTGGTGGTGGTAAATTTTACCCTCTTTAATTCAATTTTTTAGTTTTAAGAAAAGTGAATATGAAATAAAATCCTTTTTTGTTTAACTAGAAGTTTGATTTCTTTATTTTATTACTTTAATCATTTAAAAATGTGTCACTAATTCCAATTAAAAGCAAATAAATCAAAAAACACTTTTTTGGCAAAATTTTCTAAAAATTAAAAATGGGTATAATTTACCACCACCACAGTATATACGTCAAAATATTTCACCTCAGTAGTTAAAGGCTAAGACGGTTTTTTTAGTTGTAGCTAAATTTATTAGTAGTAGTTTAATCAGGGACCGTACCGGTTATGAAAAAAATTTTTTCCGAAAAATTCAAATATTAACTGTCATATTTTAACTCTTATTTTTTCCGACAAAAGTACAAGTTATTTTGTGCCTTTTATTTTTTCGGGCTAATATAACAGTTACTTTTGACTTTTATTTTATCAGTAAAAAATAACAGTTATTTTCTGCCTTTTATTTTTTCGGTCAAAACTATCAGGCAATTTGTATTTTTTCAAAGGTTGTACCGTTTTACCGTTAAAAAACTATTGATAGCATGTGTATAATGTGCGCACTGATAACATGAAAATAAAATAATGAAACCTAATATATTAGATCGAAAAAACAAGTCACAAAATAACTGTTATTTTTGACCGATAAAAAAGAAGTAAAAAGTAACCGTTATATTTGCCCGAAAAAATAAAAGGCACTAAATATCAGTTATCTTTTAACTTTTATAGAATCAGTCGAAAAACATTCTAACCGGGCCTGCAGTGGCCTGCTTTTATTCCCAGGATTCCAATGATAAATTCAGAATTACCATTTCAATTTAAAAGGGTAAATTTTCCTGAAGAGTATGTTTTGCCATGACTATAAACAAAGCTCAGGGACAGTCATTCAATGTTGTTGGTGTTGAGTTGCGTAATGATGTGTTCTCGCATGGGTAATTGTACGTTGGACTTTCTCGTTTTGGAAATTCTTCAAACCAATTCATATTACATACTTCCAAACGATGAATGTTTTACCAAAAACGTAGTTTATTTAGAAGTTTTTAGCAACTAAAAGTGATGTTTTAACTAAGTTCTTTGATTATTCTTTTCTTTTCAAACCAAAAGGTCCTTTTAGATTTGTTACCAACATTTCAAAAGTGGGCGTGTTAGTTCATTAACCTTTCATACTTCGTTTCTGCGCTTAATAATTGTATTTTGTATATGCTCCAATGTTTGATATATAATTTTGTCATATACAAGTAATACTATAAAATAATATTAGGTGCGATAATTGGAGGACCTCCACCAGGTGTTTTTAGTGGATTAAAATTCCACACTATCGCATTACTCGCATGTGATGTCTTTCGATGATTTTCATCTAGCTTCACGCCAAAAACAAAAATAACTATTAATGCTGTTATGACACTAATGCTGTTCTAACACACTATTTGTACATAAAAAACAAGTAAAGAAACTCTAACGTTGGTCTAGCCCGACTATGGACCACCCGTAAACCTCCTTCTCGGAAAACGAACACGATCATATTTATTGAAGTTTGGACAGGACAACGTCTGTCGGGTCTGCTAGTATATTATATAATTCAAAAGATAAATGTGAGTTTAAAACGTACTTACAACTAGTTATACAATTCAATAAAAGTATTATGTACTAAATATGTGATACTTTTGTTAAAATTTACTTTGATTATTAAGTTCATTAAATCATTTTTTTAATAAATTATTATGATATTGTTTAATTTTTGTAGTTACATTTATAATTGAATTTACTCCATTTTTATCGATTATTCTATATGGACCATGATAAGGTGGTTGATTTTTCTTTCTATTCATCGTTTTGATTATAACATTATCTCCGATCTTTAAATTTAGCGGGTTAAATTATTTCTTATTCGAATTTCTTTTGATATTTTTATTAATTCTTCAGTATATTTTAATGAATATGCTAATTTTGCTTTAAGTTCTTGCGAATAGTTATCTGTGTTGTAATATTTTGAATTTACTGAATTATCATTTGGAAGGTTTGCAAACCTGCCAAAAATGAGTTCAAATGGCGTGTAATTTGTATCAACATGAGGTGTAGTATTGTAAGCAAATGTGAAGTATGGGATAAATTGATCCCATTCGTCACCTTTACAAAAATTTAATTAGTATTCATTTAACACTCTACGATGTCGTTCTATAGAACCAAGTGTTTCATGATGGTATGGAGTACTAAAAATTTGTTTTATCTCTAATTAGTTGCATATTTCTGATAGTATTTCGTTGGTAAACTCTGAACCTCTATCCGACTTTAAAATTTTAAAATTACCATATATCAGAATTAAGTTTTCGATTATAGTTTTTGCAACTGTTTTCGCGTCTTTTGTCTCCATTGGACAAGCAATTATATACTTTGTTAATTCACATTGCATTGTGAGTATGTATCTGTAATTATTTGTTAAACGTAAAGGGCCTACTGTATCTATCGAAACGACTTCGAAACTAGTTCCTGGCGTGTTTGTTATTGTAAGTTTTTCTTTTGTATGTTTTGTTTGTTTATTTATTTTGCATTTTTCGCTATTTTTAATGTATTTTTTAATCATTCTACGCATAATCTTCTATATATATCTTTGCTTTATTTTTAAAATTGTTTTTCTGATCACCATATGACGTCCGTGGGTCGAATTATGATATTCCTCAATTATACTTTTCTGTTTTTCTATTATTTATTCCGGTTCTCTATAAATCAATATCTTTAAATTTTCTTTATCTCTTTTCAAACTATTATAAATCTGTTTTAAATTTTTCTTTCTCTACTGTTTTAAATATTATATCATTCGCATTTAGTGATCATTTTTCTATCCCTAACTTATGCATTTTTGACGACAGTTTTTCCAGAGTCAGCTGTGGGAACAAAGGATAATCGCTGCATCTTGCAATTACTTCATTATCTTCTATGTATATCTGGGTTCCCTTAACATCTTTTCCTTTTATACATTTAAGCTTTCTTATTTTGCTTACATCCGATATTGACGTACATTCCCAAGCAATTAGTTGATCAGACGTTTCGCTGGAAAGACACTTTTTGTTGCTAAAATCCGAGTTTTTTGTATGGTTATTTTTATCCATACTTCTTGTTGTGGCTAGTATTTGTTTACTTGCATGTTCCAATCCGGGTGGAATCATTCCTTTTTATGTACATCTATTTAATGTTATTCGCGGGTAATGTGCTTGTATTGGCATTGTTTTTTTCTGCTTTATATTTATTCAAATTATTTGATTCTTTGAAAATAATGGGTAAATTAATTCTTTTTCATTTATTATTAAAGTGAGTGTAAATGTTTCAAAATCTTTTTTTGACATGAATTTTTCTAGAATATCTCGCCCTACGATTCCATTTGAAGCGATTGGAAAATCGGCTTCAACTATATGAAAATTATGCCGAATTAGTTCTGTTTCTACTTTCAAATCTAAATAGGTTGTACCAATGCATTCAATTTCCTCACTCGTTATACCTGTTAGTGTTGAAATATTTTTGTATTAACATTATTTATATTGTTGATTTTACAAATGGAGATATCAGCTCCTGTATCTACTAAAAATTTTAGATCTTTGTTCGTATTTCTACATTTTAAAATTATGTAACATGATAAATTTTTTGAAATTTTGTATACTTATTTTGGCCTCTGCGGGTGCCAGTCTCTGCTACCCGGCCTTAAATCGTTTACCTGGTTTCTTAAATTGTTTTCAGTGTTTGAATATCTGTTTGAGTTAAAATTTTGATTTTTGTTATTGTGATAATTGTTTTGATAATTATTATTTTGAAAATTGTTGTTTCTATAAAAATTCCTTTTTGTATTATAGATGTTATTGAAATTAGTATTTCTAAAATTTCTGTTATTAGAGCCATTTTTATTATTATAGTCATAATTATTGTTTAAAAAAGTATTGCTTTGGTAGCCATAATTATCATTCCTTTTATTATTATAATTGTTGATATATCAATAATTATTATTATTAAAGCAGTTATTATTATCATTATTGCAATTACTATTATTATAATTATTGGTATTATATTCATTTTGGTCATCATGGTACCTTCTATTAAATATACCAAAATGTTTTCCTTTTAGAATATGATAAATTGCGTTGCTGTCTGTCTCTTGACTTCTTTTGACAGTCATGCATCTATCAACGGTTTCATTAAACGTTTTTGGCGAATTTGCCAATAAAATATTCTGAAATTCACTATTTACGCCTTTTACAAAATTATTCAGAGACATACTCTCATTAACTTTATAAATTACATCTTTTTTCTAATTGTTTTGGATTATTTAATTTTTTTTTTCGAAATAACTTAACTGATCGGAAAGTTCCGCTATTTACTCTGATATAGTCAGTCTGTTTTGTTTAAGTGCACTGAATTCACTTAAGACTTGCTGTAAATTCTTTGTATTAAGGTAAGTTTTTTCCATTGAATTCTTCAGCTCTAAAAATGTTGCAGGCTTATTTGAGCGACCAAGTATACTGCGAACTTGGGCTGATAATTTAAAATTGTAGACGTATTTTATATAAATAGGTCTATCTTCATTTTTAATAAGATCATGCAATAACTCTGTTTGCGTTATAAAATCCTCTAATTGATCAAAATTACTTGTAAAAAATTGTAGGTTTTTACCTACCATATTTATTTCGAAATAAGACATTCTTGGCAAATTTTCTTCTTCCCTTATTATGGACAAATTTAAATTTTCAAAATTATTTCCTTAAAAAAATTTTATTTTATTTTCATAATTTAGCTTATTCATTACTTTTTTATTTTTTCATGTGAATTGATTTATTTATTTATATTTTAAATATTATATATATATTGTATATATTGTTTTATATATATTTTAAAACTCAACAATCTTCTTTATTTTAAATTTAACCTACTTAAATCTTTTAATTATAAAAAAATTTTAATATATTTTTATGTGCTCACCACCGTACTTTCTATTTTTATATATTTTATATTAAATTTAAATTTTTCAGACAGTAAAATATTCGTGTAATGTATATTTACCATCTTAATATTTTACTTGATCATGTCGAAACTGATGTTTCAGTCAATGAATGAAATCAAATGCCGGTCGCGTGGGCGTAAAAAACTTTTTCGCGAGTGCTTAAATTATAAAAAATACTGAAGTACTAAGTGCTAAGTGCTGAAGTGCTAAAAGTTTAAAAAAATTATTAAAATGTTTTTAAGGTGTATGTTGTAAGTTGTATGTTATTTAAATGAAAGTTTTAGTTGTAATAATGATTATAATAATGTAACTAACATAATGAACTTTAATATTATGTCTTCAACAAGTCAATAATACTTTTAATAAATACCATAGAACGCTGGACCTTGTGTTTGTAGATAGATGCATTACTGTTAATCTCAATCGTTCAAACCCTGTATCTCTTCCGGAAGATGAACACCATCCAACTCTTGAAATAACAGTATTATTTGATCGCGAAATTGAAAATGAACTTACTCCTGATAAGCAAAATACAAAAATATATAATTTCAAAAGAACAGACTATGTCAAACTCAACGCCTTACTCTCGCAGACTGATTGGTCACCAATTCTATATATTAAACCACCGTATTCATATTACGACGTGGAAACTTCGGTTCAGTTTTTTAATGATACTTTGCAAAGGTGCTTCTTATTGTGCGTCCCAACAAAGCAAAATAATTCTAAACCCTTAATATAGTTTTCTTGTTCATATAAATTTACACTTTTCACAGCACAAAATCACTAAAAAGTAAACATAAACCAGCTGATATGCAGTTGTCGAGTGTTCACAATTGATAAAATTCACAATCAATGATCTAACCGGCAGTTACTTAACCGACACTTGGTGAAAACGAAATTGCTTTTTTAGCTATCGTACAGTTAGCTATCTGCTGGTTAAGAGTAAGACTAACCGGACATTGTGAAAACGGCCCTTCATACTTTACTGTAAGTTTAACTTGTTTTACTGCAATATAATTGTGAGGAGTACCTTCGTACAGCCGATGGTATATTTTGAACTCCAATTTGCTTTTTTAAGACCTGTTATTTTAAAAGCATGTGTTTATTATCATTAAGAGAAAAGTCGATTTCGACGGGGGCACATTCGTTGCATGATTCTGTTTTGGTAGTGGGTCGATGGTATCAATTAGTACCGTGTCAAAGCCCTTATTGGTGTAGGTGTTGTAATAATTTCTTCTTTGGTGTTTTTTATTGCTTGATTTTTACTGCACAGTGTGCGTTTTTATACCCGCACGCATACTGCGCAAGCGGTATAATAATTTTGTCACGACAATGAAAACTCCATAAAGAAGCAAATATTTAAGCTACAAAACTTAAAATCGGTATTTGTGTATCGATATCAAAACTAAGGTCTGTTAGAAAAATGGGCGTCATCCACTAACACGCCCACCTTCCATACAACCCTAAAATTGAAAACTATATAAAGAAGCCTGTGTCGAAGCTACATGAATAAAATTGGATATGTATTCATTTTATATCAAAACTTAAGCATTTTCGAAAAATGGGCGTATCCACCAACGAACACGCCCACCTCCCATAAAACCCCAAAATTTAAAACTCTATAAAAAGGAGTTACTTTAAGCTACAGGAAAAATAATTTGATACATTTGTATTTTATATCAAAAATAAATCGTGAAAGAAAGGTGTGCGTCATACGCCCACGAACACACCCACATCCCACAATAGTGAAAACTCTATAAATAGGCTAATATATAAGTTATAGAACTGAAATTGGGCTTTTGTGTATTTTATATCAAAACTGAGGCGTGTGAGGAAAATTGGCGTCAACTACCCAAGAACACGCCCAACCCCAAATTGAAAACTTTATAAAGAGGCTTGTCCTTACTGTGCAGGAAAACATTTTGATATGAATGTATTTCAGACGTCATCAAAATAGTAAAATTTTTTAAAATCTTATACAAAAAGAGCTACAATTTAAGATTTTGTACCATTACAAATCGGCCGTGGGGGTATTTTAACTTCAGCCAAGTCGAAGATATACCTTACTGGTTTTATATTGTTTCTGATATGTTACGTCGTATTAATAAAATACAAGACATATCGTTCTTGTATTTTATTAAGCATACGATGTATTCCTGGGTGGCCACCTTTAACAAGGTTATGGTGATACTCTTTACTTATTTTTGTTATATAATTTTTGTCAGTTATTTTTGTTTAAGTTTTGGTTTTAATATACTTTTTACACCATTCTTCATTCTATTATTGCCTATTTCTTTAAATTGATTTACCATGGAATATTTAAATAAGTTGTCATTTAAAGACAATTTTAATTTCGTAATACCTTGATTACCGGCTGCTTTACAGAGCCTAAAAATAATTGAATTATTTCGATTTTTTCTTGAGAAATTAAGTCACTAACGTTAATTCTACTTAGTGTTTTGCGACCTTTTTTGAAATAAATCGTTTGGTCTTCAAGCACTAGTGCGACTAGTTGTTTGATTTCATATATATTAAGCGCTTCATATATCTCTGATCGCCTTATTATTTTTACTGATTCTTCTTCGATCATTGTTTTGTTTGCTTGTATTTTTGTTTGTTGTCATGTAACGACATTTGTATTGTTTAAGTTTGTTATTTTTTGTATGATTAAAATCAATTCGGGACAGCGCGTCGGCTGCATGATTATCCTTGCCCCTCAAGTAGGGACACATTAATTGATTCTTTAAATATTGAAATGCGTTTTCACATTCTTGAGACCATTCGAACAGGGTGTTCTTTTTACATAACTTTGTTATGTGACGGGATGATTCAGCAAAGTTAGGAATAAATCTTCTGTAGTAGTTACAGAAAGCTACGAAGCGTTTAGCTTCATCACCATTTTTTGGTGTTGAAAAATTTGTAATGATAGTAAATTTGTTTGCTGTCATCTGGAAGTATCCCTTTATCCGTACTTGCTTGAGATTGTATTTGCTACAAAAACATCTTTGAGGTTATCCATCATATGGTTTTCCGAGCAATCGATGATTATAAGATCATCCATATAAAGGAAAGCTTGGTCAGGGGTGAGACCTGAGAATGCTAGTGTCATCGTTCTTTGAAAAGAATTTGGCGCAATTTTCAAACCGTATGCCAATCTTGATTCCTCTTCGAGTTCTATTTGATGGAATCCTGATGTAAAGTCTAGGGACGAGAAATATTTTGCTCCGCCTAACTGGTCTAAAATGTCATCAATCCATATAAGTGCCATGAATATTTTAATACCTTAAGCGTTCTCCATCGAAAGCTTTGGAAACTTTTGACACCCTATCTTCTATTCCTGAATCTTAATATTAAATTTCATCAAAATCACTCTAGTCGTTTGTTCAGAAACAAACCATAAGAAAAACAAACCATAAGAAAAACAAACCAACATTTTGGGTCCACCTAAAAAATAATTTGTATGGCACCAAAACCCTCTCAACAAAAGTTTTCAAATGAGGGGCGGACCCGGCGAACTTTTTTTCCATAGGGGACGACCCACCTTAATGCACATTATTACATTATCTTTCTACTTTTTGTGAAGATTTTGTTATAATTAGGAAAAATCTCAAAATTTTTTGATCAGATGCGCCGAATAAATACTATTAAACTTTTCTTTGTGAATCTATTTTAAGAGAACAATTTCGGTCTCAATACTTATAACAAAATCTTAATCATGTGTGGCGTTAACTTTTTTTGATGGTTAGTGTATCCAAAAGTACTTTTTTTGGGTCAAAAGGAGTTGGGGACTTTTTAAAATCGAAAGGAGGTAAAAAAGTGGGTATCCACTACAAATATCATCCCTGATTCTGACCTATGATGTAATTGCAACTTCCGACGAATTTAGTAAATACTTCATTCATATTATTGAACACACCAGCTTCCATTTTGTGGTTATTGCCTTGACATTTCTAACGTTTTGGTTAATTCTTCATCCTCCTGCACGGTTAAAAATTTTGGACTAGTTTTTAATCCAAACTTTGCTTTAAAGGAAATTTTAATCCAAAAAGTACTATTTTTTATTCCATACTTTAGTTTAATTTGTTTTTAATCCGAAAAAGTTTAAGTTTAAGACTATTTTCGGACTACAAATTTACATTAAGGTAGTATTTTCAGGAAAAAGTATTTATGTTACCTAAGATTGAAAACTACTTCTACTACGAAATTTACACTAAATATAATTGTTAATGATGTTAAAGCATCCGAAGTTTATTTTTAATTAAATGAAACAAATCGTTTATTAAAATCTGAACCAAAATATTATTATATTCATTATTAGTTCTTTTTATTTTGAGAGTTGCATTAATGCTCAATGCAATTAATTATTTACATTTGGCTAAGTCAAAACGGAAAAACTATTGATGATCAGTACATGTTGAGTGGGAAAAAGTGGGAATAAAAAGTTAATGTTTTCTTTTAATTGCATCTTCAACTCAAATTTGGATTATACAAATTTTTCAGTTTGCAAGCTTCTAAACTATTTGAATATTAAACTTTTGTCTTTTCGGTTAAGAAAACGTTAAACCTTTTTGGATTAAAAAGTAATCCTTTTCGGATAACAATATTTTAAACTTTTTTTGGACTAAAATCTAATCCTTTTTGGATTATAATATTTTATACTTTCTGTGGATTAAAAATTATTCCTTTTTGGATTACAAAATTTTAAACTTTTTGCGGTTTAAAAATAAATCCTTTTTGGATTGGAAAATTAAAAACTTTTCATTAGATTAAAAAGAAATCTTTTTTTGGTCGTGTCCTATATGTAATCCAAAAGAGTTTAAAATTTAGACCAAGATTTTTAACCGTGTGTGTGAAAGCATTAGTAAACTTGTTATTTTGTTTGACGTTTAATATTTTTGACATTCAAACTTTTGCCGATTCCCCTTTTACTGGTTTTTGTAATGTTTGAATTAACATTTCATTTTTTAACATTAACATTTAACAATTACTATTGAATTAAGGTAATTTCGGTAGTAATTTAGTTTCGAGCCGTACCCTTTAGCTTTGTTTTTACTTAATAAACGGCCACCGAGTCATGCGTTTCTTTAATCGAGTCTACTTATTGAAGTGCGTCGATAAAAGATTGTAAGTTTTCGGGTTTGCCATCAAAATCAGGAATGATTCTTGAGGCTGTGTTGAGGAACTCTACTATCGACTGTGGCATTATATCTGTTATAAAATCTATGGTTATGTAGCTCTATATCATCAACATTTTCTGTCGGTGTCAAAATCTACTTGAAATTTCTTGTCTACAGCCAGCCCCCTAAGGGTTAATAATTGTGCGATTTTGCGTTTATAGTATTTTAATATATTCCTTGATTCTCTTTTGTGTGTATTTCCTAAAAATCTTGTTACATCTGCTATAATTTTCTTTGCAAGTTCATAGTTTTCAAACAAAAGCTTAAAATATTTTTCAAAAGTTTCATTTTTGACATAAGCGTTTGGATTATCAATTTCTTTATGATATGTCTACACAGAGAGTTAAGTTTGAGTTACCAGTACAAAGCTGAGTTTACGCATTTAACGAGAAAAAACTTTTGCGTTACCAGTACAAAAATGTACGATTTAACTCAGCTTAACTCGTATATATTTTCTGAGTTTTTTATGACTCAATGTAAAAAGATACTAAAAGTATGCACAAAATTATATAAAAGTTTATATTCAGAGGTATTTTTGACGAAATAGACTGTTTTTATAAGAAATGTCGAAATAGATCAGGTGAATCTTCAATTTTGCAATTTATGTTTGTAACTATATGTTATTATTTTCTTTAAAAATGAGCTAAAGAACTTCGAAAAGGTAGGCAATAGTAGGGTATGAAGTATTCATCCACATAGGGGATAAAAAAAAGCAGAGCTTTCGAACAGCAAGAAAAAAACGCATGTGTACGCAGAGATACCAGCAGCATTGTCGAAAAATTTAACTCAATTCTGCTACGGCATCTCTGTGTGAACAACTTCGGTTAAATATTAGTTAAAATTAACTTAACTCTCTGTGTGAATCATAGCATTAGATTCTGAACCACCCATGTTTGTTTGTTTTTTTTTTTTATTTTTAAGTACTTATTTGTTTATATAAAATCATAAAGAAGAAAACAAAGTGGAATCAAATGACACAAACCAAATAAGCTTATTATAGCAAGAAGAGCAGCAGCAGCATCAGCACAAATCAGGCATCAACAACATAGGTAGACCGTAATTCCAAAGACATCAGCAAAATGCAAGCAGCAACAATACTGGCATAACGGAATTCCAAAGGCACTCATCGAATCAAATGAAGTTATATTTCATAAGTGTTTTTGATTTTTGTTGTTTTTGTTTTAATTGCACAATGATATTTACTTTTTTTTTTAAATTTTGCTTAAACACTTTAAGGAGTTAGAAGTGACAACTTTTATTAAATTTGTAACACTGTTTATTGTACTGTTTATTGTTTTACAGTGTCTTTTTCTTTATTTTAATTGTTCACCATTATTTTTATTTTAAGTTTTACTTCACACCAGATGTGAAAGCACTTTTACTTAGTTATTTCCGAAAGTGTTTACTTGTTGATCATTGCCTTTATTTGAGCCTTTATTTGAGCCTTTATTTCACCACTTTAATACATTCAGACCCTAAATTTCAGACCCTTAATACATACTAAAGAGCTTCACAAGCATGAAAAAAATGACTTGCAAGCATCTGCCATGCTTTCAAATACTATCAAATACTATCAAATACTATCAAATTTCAAACCAAGCACTGCGGTAAGATATGTTTTGGTATTTAAACAAGCACTGCATAAACAAGTAATATAACATTCAAGCATTTGAATTTGTCAACAAATCTGAAGTAGAAAGAATGTGCACTATAACATACTGCACGATAGTACTGTATTCGTATGTTTTGATTTTTTTTTTTCAGGCGACTGCGGAAGCTAGCAGCAGTGATGTCACTTACAAATATATAATAGTGGTAGATTGTGTCAAGAATTAGTGGCTAATTTAGAAATTGGGTGGTAGATATATTCTCTCCAAAAAAAAAATTATTGAAAGGAATTTTCTCATAAAAATTCCAATACAGTTTATTTGCATAACTGTTTTTATTTTATATGCAAAATAGAAACAAATAATTCTAAAATTACGTTATGTGTTTATCATTAACTTAGGGTTTTTAAGAATATTTAAATAATATGAAAAATATATAGAGATAGTGGAAAAAGTGGTAGAAGTAAATAAAATAAAAAAAATAAACTTATAATAAAGTGACAGCACTGGTCATCATGCATCATGGTTCGGAACAATTTTAGTAAATAAAAGAGAGGTGTAGAATTTAACTGATGGGTTTGTTATTTTGTCTTTAGGTCAATACGTCCAGACGGTGATGAGAATACGTGGCCCCCACTCTGCTCGACGCCTTGCTGCCGATGATCACGCGTAGGTGTGGTGTCTGGTCGTCAAGGTCGGTTGTTTAGTTTAAAACTTATAATACCTGATCAAAGATCATTAAGACCTGCTACCTTAATAATACTCAACATAAATTCAAAAGATCATTTGAGACCTGCTACCTGATGATATTTAGTATAAATTCAAAAGATCATTTGAGACCTGCTACTGTAATGATACTTAATATAAATTCAAAAGGTCATTTAAAACCTGCTACATTAATGATACTTAGTATAAATTCACGAGATCATTTGAGACCTGTTACCTTAATGATACTTATTATAATTCAAAAGATCATTTGAGATCTGCTACCTTAATGATACATAATATAAATTCAAAAGATCATTTGAGACCTGTTACATTAATGATACTTATTATAATTCAAAAGATCATTTGAGACCTGCTACCTTAATGGTACTTAATATAAATTCAAAAGATCATTTGAGACCTGCTACCATAATGATACTTCATATAAATTCAAAAGGTAATTTGAGACCTGCTTCATTAATAATACCACTGTGCTCGAATCGGACACTTTTTTTTCTCATCAAGCGGAGGACCCGGGGGGATAACCTAATTCGAGTATGCTGATTCTAATGGTGCTAAGCGTTTTTTTAGGTTAGCTCTTGTTTTCGAGAATTTTGAAAATCAAAATTTTAGACCCACGAAGAAAAAAATTTGTAATTCTTGACCATTTATTTAAGGGGGACATGACATTGGCCGTTTTTTTAAATCAATTTTTTATTTTAGTAAATGTTCTTAAAATTATAAGAAAAACAATTTCATGGAAAATTTCGACGGATTCAAAAGTTACAGCCAGATTAGTGAGAGCGCATTTTTATTTTTTTTTGCATTTTTATTTGTTCACAAACTTTGAACGCGTTTATCTCGAAACCATGTTTTTGTACTGGTTGCGGCACTAGCGGGTTCATTTTTTGACGAATTTTTTTAAACTTGATTCGCTATCGTATGACACGAGCTTTTTTTAAATTTTTCAAACACACTTTCAACTTTGGAAAATCACCAAAAATTAAAAAAAAATAATAAAAAAAAAACTCCTGTCATACGATAGCCAATTTTGTTAAGATTAAAAAAAGTCATTTTTTTCCAGATCGGACAATTTTTGCGACTCCCAGCGCTGCAATTACGAGGCCCCGTTTTTTTCTCTGCCGCCAGTTTGGAGCTCTATAAAACAATGTTGGAGTGAAAAATATATTTTTTGTGAATTTTTTTTTCTTGTTATTTCTTCAATTCTGTACAATAATAAGAAAATAATTTTGGAAAAATATTTGTTTTTGACTGAGTTATGAATTTTTAAAAAAGGTCTGTTTTCTCTGCTGCGAATGTTATGTCCCACCTTAATTCCTCTGTGAATTGTAACGAAAAATAACATCCGTGTACTTAACCAAAATACTTTTTGTAATACCCACCAATCAGACTAAATTAAATAAGTTTTTATTTCAACCCAAACATCCTATTTAGAAGTTTGCTTTTGTACCCAAAAATCATGGAGTAATAACTGGTCGAACCTGTTCAGCAATTGGCTATTTTTAAATAATAACGTTGTATATATAACCTACATTATATTCTTTTGTACAAATTGTGTAGTTGTTTACCTTACAACAAAAGTACTGACTCTTAATCAGTACTTTTTATTATATTGCACCATAGTGTGGGGATCAGCCTATTTAGTAATTCCCGGAAAAATTCCTATATGGAAGTTTGCTACACATAATTTAGACATTTCAGCTATTTGATATGATAGAAACATTCAAAATCATCAACTAATTAAAGCTAGCGTTAAGATAATGTAAACATACAACATTTCATGGCTCTGAGGGTTAACCAAATTATTGTTTTTCGAATAACTCGAAAACTAGAGCTAACTTAAAAAACGCATAGCACCATTAGGATCACCGCACTCGAATTATGTTATCCCCCTGGGTCCCCCGTTTGATGGATTTTTCAACTAGCACAGTGTACTTTATATAAATTCAAGAGATCATTTGAGACCTGTAGCGGCATTCCCAAAAAATTAACGTTACGATGTCGTTATCGTTAACTGCAATAACGAATGTTGAATTCTCAAAACAGTACTTAGCGACAAAATTTTTGAAACAACATTTACAATAGAAGCTACAAACGTCGTTTACACACACCGAAAATATGGCAGCACTGTCCTTTTGACAACTAAATAAAGACAAAATTTAATATTAAACAAAAAATAGCAGCAATGAACGCAAAAAAAGAGCAAGCCGGACAACAGCTGAGCAGCACCAAATAATGCTAAACTTTTTTGAGACAAACAAAGGGTTGGCCGAAAGAAGGTTTGCCTCATTGCATGGCCGGCTGGAAGCCTCAAAAAATGGCAGGAGCTGACTTCACCCCTCAACGGCGTAATTGGAACCGAAAAGACTGCGACGCAATGGCAGGTGGTAAGTTAATAATGATAAATGTTTCATTGTTATATATAATAAAGTAATACACTTCCCTTTTAAGACTTGGCGTGACCTAAAAAGTCGGACGCCAGTGAAAGCAATGGAGCGCAGGAAGGAAATGGCGAAGGCGGTAACCCTCTCAGACTTCCTGCGTTGACCGAGTTGGACATGCGAGTGCTGGGTCTTCTTGGCGACGACTACGTTCGGGGTAGCAGCATTTGTCCCGTAAGTTTCCCAGAGGAAGAGGAAAGATACTAATATATCTTATATGCACTATATATTAACATAATCTTTTTATGTTAAGTTATACTTAATTTGTCTTCAGAAAAAAGGGAATTACATTTTGCAAAACAATTTTGAAATTGTGAAAAAGAATTTATGAAAAAATTTAACTTAGCTGAGGCTAAACTTAAATACAAGTACAGGTATAGTTGGTGAAACTGGCCTTGCAAAAAATGCAGCAAAGTTGCAAGCGAGTGCATCTAAAAAAATTGCTGAGGCTACGCTGCTGCAAGCCAGTGCATCTCAAAAAATTGCTGAGGCTGTGCTGCTGCAAGCTAGTGCTTGTGACCGAATGGCGTGTGCTCTGGAGAGATTGGCCATCTCTTTCGAAAAATGATGATGATGATGATGATGATGATGATGATGATGATGATGATGATGATGATGATGATGGTGATGGTGATGGTGATGGTGATGATAATAAACAAATGAATACTATTAGCAAATAGGTCGTAGTAACAAGTAAATTTTGAATTGAAAATTAATAATACAAATGTGAAAAAACTTTAAGTGCCTTTTTATATTTTTTTGTACCTTATTAGTTTTAAGTCAATAATTATTTTTTATTCCAATCATAAGTGAATTTTTATTTTGTATTTAAAACAACAATTCAAATATATTTATAATATATCAAAATAAACAAATGAGAGTTGAAAACAATTAAATTAATTTGAATTTTGTTATATTTTTAAGTACATTTTTGAGCAATAAATCGATCTTGCATCCGTTTTGCTACCGATGAACGAAAATTAAATTATTTTAACCAATTTTAACCCAATTTCAGTTTCGCTTATTTCTGCAGCTATCGGTTCTGCAGTAGAATCGTCCACAGCTTCACTTTCCCTTAAAGTGTCAAGGCTCATATTGTGTAGAACTGCACAAGTGTTTACAATTTTACCAGCAAATCCTGGTGCGTACATTAGTACTCTCTGCTTTGACAGGCAGCGCCACCTACTCTTTAGGACTCCGAATAGCCTCTCCACGCAATTTCGGGATTTGCACAAAGCTTCGTTGTACCGAAACTTTGGAGTACCTTCTGACTGATACGTCAGGGGTGTCATTAGCCAAGGTTCCAATGGGTAACCTGAATCACCTGTAAACAAAAATTATTTTATTCAATTTGCTAAATTTACTGAAAGGTTTTAAGTATACCGATTAAAAAAGATTGTCGGTCACCACTTCCAAATGCTCTTTGCACCACGTTGCGAACTGCAGAAGCATTCCAAATGAAAGCATCGTGGTGAGCCCCAGGGTATCTTGCATTGACATGCAATATTTTTAAACTAGGGTCACATTTCTAAAAAACAATAATTAACAGATGAAATCTCTTTTAAAAAATTTGAGCTTAGCATTTGAACGTTTAGTGAGTGGTAGCCATGATTTACATATGCCTCTTCATGCTGTGGCGGTGCAATAATAGAGACATGGGAGCAGTCCATAGCACCAACGATTTGGTGTAGAGCTGTCCTAAACTGCGTGAGCGCTGCTTGACGTTCGATGTGCGTTACAGGGTAACGCACGTTAGGACAAAAAAGACGCTCGTTGATTGCGTCTGTTACCCGATGTATAGATCGACTAACGGACGACTGGCTCATTGTTATTTTTTTTTGCTGTCCTACAGGCCACTGGTAGCACCCAGTCGCATAAAAACGAAGCGCAGCCAACACCTTGTAATATAAACTTTAAGTATATAACTTTTTTAATGGATTTATTCCAATACTCACTTGGTTTTCGGCCGATAAAGCAGTAATTGTTTTCTTTTCCAAGTCGTTGCGAATCAATTCAATAATACTGTAAACAGTATTGGACGGTAAGCGGTATAAGTTTATAAATTTCGACTCTTCTAAATCAAAAGGGTTGTCTACCCAACGGTATTGCTTGGTGTTCGTAGTTTTCTGCAAAGTACTTACTAATGAAGCTGCGCGTTGCCCCTGTGTCTAAAGTAGCCTCCATCCATACGTCATCGAGTGCTACCGTGGCAATGATGCGCCCTTCGTCAGTTCGCAGATCATCTAGTTGTGTCGAGGCTTTGCAAAGTTGGGACCTCGTCTTTCTCGACGTGGAGCGGGTCCCTCGTAGTTTCCGGACGCTTTGCGACAGCAATCAAATGTTATCGTACCTTTACGACCGCAATCCCAGTGGAAACTCAATATTGGTCCTCGGCATGATCTGGCCAGATGGCCTTCCACATAGGTGCCAAGGCCAGAATAGCTTTGTCTCGTTGCCTGTTCTTGGGCTGGGCTGTCCGGCCAATTCTTCACTGTATTGGGCTAGTCAAAGTCTTCAAAATCTCCAGCTAAATTAATCAATTCAGCAAGACCTGTGAATTCCTTGCGCTTGATATAGAACTGAAGTTCATGGCTGCTGTTCCGATAGACTAATTCTAGCCTTTGTTGCTCGCTAAGACTGGCGTATCGCATTAGGTTTTGTATTGAAATAACGTAGTCTTAAATCTCTCGCCAGGTAGTTGTTGACGTCGACGTATGTCATCTTCTAGCCTCTCAAAGAATCTCGTAGGCAGGAAGAAACCAAGGAAATCGACCTTAAAGTCTTTCCAGCTCCTCCAGAGTTGGTTGTTGTTTCTAAGCCAGCAAAGCGCTTGAGCGTCTATCTAATGGTCCATCTCTTAACTCTATCGATGATCTCTCCATAACTAATAGCCCGTGGAGTGTCTCTTGGTAGCTCAGACTCTAGACGGGTCTGTGACTGGTATCTTGATGTCCTTTCTGTAAATAATTGTCGTGCAGACTCGTGGTGTTAGGTGTCAGTGGATTCAGGCGATGGCTTTGTTGTAACTATAGTAAGGACCTTTTTTGTATCGTTGGTAGCCGTAGCTACCGGTGAGCTTCCTCGCTTATGCTTTACCTCGAGTTCTGCAAGTCGCTTCTCTTCGTCTTGGGTTAGTTCAGCTTCATTGACAAATGCATCGAATCGCTATCAGTAGACCCTAATCGAATGCGTGTTGCGTTGCGCTTCCTAGCGACACGCAAATTTTGTATACGCTTAGCCTAAACAAAAGCGCTGCGTACAATCGAAAACATATATGTTCCCAGTCGGAAAAATCGTAAGGTGCTTACTAAATAATTCATGTTTAGCTTATGGTGGTGAAAACAGGATCATGCTGAAGTAAGTATGTTGTTTGTTACATAAGAAGCACCTTACATCTTCACTT